>NC_051165.1:270102012-270514512 GCF_013339725.1 Rhipicephalus microplus
GATAACGGATATCAACAGTGCACATCATGCCGCTGCACATTATGTCTCCTTCTCTTGGTTCGCATTTCGACTTTAAAATCAGGATGAAACATAAGCCGTGTTCTGAGACAGCGCCACTTCGCCTGCCACGGAATCGTATGAGCGCAGTCCCGGTACTCTCCAACCTGCCAATCAGCACGCATTAAGCTGATAGATATCTGAAAGGTGACCATACTAGAATAGACCCCTAGAAATAAACTGAATTAAGAAGAGGTGAAATCATTGGCGAGGACAGTGGGGCGGCTTGAACTGAAGAAAAGTGTGTGGGTTGCCAGGCCGTTTGTCCGCTAAAGCTGCGGCTTTCCTCCGCCAGTCTCGGTGTGAAAAAAAGGGGCAAATTCCACGTACAGTGGGAATCGATATGCGAAGCACGAATGAGAAAGGTTGATATGCTATTTTAGAATCAGCACAACGTTAGAAAGTGGAGGTAAATGATGCGTACATGACTTCCATGTCATCATTATCATGTTTGAATGGGTCGTTTACCTTCGTCATCTTTTCACGTCACGGGATAGCAAATTTAGTATATGTGGATCTAGCGAAACAACCGCGAGCACGGCGAACCCAAGCGTGGTGTGTTGTCATATTCTTACATGACACGCATGTCAGGATTATCATGCTTGCACCGGTCATATAGTTTCGTCATCCATTGACGTCCCTTACACCAAATTTGGTATATGTGGAGCTAGTAACACGGCCACGAGCGCATCATGAAGGGCACAATATACTCCAACGTAGCGTTGAGGTGTGCGCACGCTGGACAAGCGACGCTACGTTAGCAAAACGCGACCACTCTATTGTCTGACGGCAGGCGCAACCGGCGCTATAGGCGTCTGTCGGCGCGGCCCGACGGCAACCAGTTGATTGATTGATATGTGGGGTTTAACGTCCCAAAACCACTATATGATTATGAGAGACGCCGTAGTGGAGGGCTCCGGAAATTTAGACCACCTGGGGTTCTTTAACGTGCACCCAAATCTGAGCACACGGGCCTACAACATTTCCGCCTCCATCGGAAATGCAGCCGCTGCAGCCGGGATTCGAACCCGCGCCGTGCGGGTCAGGAGCCGAGTACTTTAGCCACTAGACCACCGCGGCGGGGCGACGGCAACCAGTGCGAAATGTGACACGCTACATTCGCACCCATGCGTTACCCACACAACACTGCGTCTGCCTCTTCGTGACGGAGGGACGATGGGCGCGCTGAAACGCCCATGCGTCAAAGCAACGCAGCGCCTCGTGCGCCTGCGAGTATACGGCAGGACCGGCGCCTGACGTCGCAACGCCGGCGTGACGCGTCGAAATGAACGCCGGGGAGCACGCGCACCGCGTCACGTCAAAATGTATTGGCGCCTTGACGGTGCCATGTAGTCATGTTCTCACATGACACACATCTCACGATTATCATGTTTGCACTAGTCACATACCTTCGTCATCCATTGACACCACGTAACACCAAATTTGGCATGTGTGAAGCTATAGCAAAACGGCCGCAAGCACGTCATGAGTGTGGCATGTAGTCATGTTGTTACATCACATGCATGTCGGAATTATCGTGTTTGTATGCGTCATTCACCTATGTTGTCCGTTCGCGTCGCATAATACCGAGTGTGGTACATGTGAAGGTAGCGAAATAGCCGCGAGCGCATTATGAGCGTAGCGTGTAGTCATGCTGTTTCATGACATGCATCTGATGTTTACCATGTTTGCACCAGTATCATACCTTCGTCACCCATTCACGTCACGTAATACCAAGTATGGTATAAGTGAAGCAACGCTACGGCCACCAGCGCATCATTAGCGTTGCATGTAGTCATATTGTTACATGACACGCATCTCATGATTATCATGTTTGCACCAGTCACATACCTTCGTCATCAATTTACGTACCGTAATACCAAACTTGGTATACGTGACGCTAGCAAAACGGCCGCGAGCGCTTCATGAGCTTGGCATGTAGTCATGTTGTTGCATGACACGCATGTCATGATTTTCATGTTAGGGTCTGTCGCTTGTGTTCGCCATGCAATCATGTCATATCATACCGGTTTTACAACATGCCATGTGAACGAAACAACCGCAAGAGCTGCAGGATCATGAAATGTATATCATGACATTCATGGCATCCATGTCATAATTTTCATGTTACGACTAGTCAACTGTGTTTTTCGTACAGTCATGTTATGCCATACCAAGTTTGGTATCGATACCATTATCGAAACGGCCAGGAGAGCTAAAAGTCGTAGGCGGCTAGACAGATAGATAGATCAATAGACATGCTCAATGTCGCCGAAGTACAGTAAGAAATGCTTCGCATTTAAAAAAAAAGGTTGGGCTCGTCTATCCGCGAGCTACGCGGATGAGGTGTGGGCACGGAGAATCGCTTATGTGAGGCCAAGTGATGGTCCGTCCGCACCTCCATATCCGGATTCGGTCCATCGTCTGAATGCACCGCGCACGTGTCGCAGTGGGCAAGGAGTTCGTGGTTTGCGGAACTTCGCAGCATAACAAGCCATAACGTGCCATCTCTGGCAGACTTATCTGTCTTCCAATTATGCCGGTCTTAGTCTGAGGAACTGAATTATACTGACTGCGTGTCTATGCAAGCTTCTTTCATCAAGTCCCGTTTCTTGCCCCTTGCCAACTAAATAAAAATGGCAGAATTAACTCCCTACCTGGTCATATTTGGCTGCTCTGTCTATTACTATATCAGTAACATTCGAGAGTTAGTAATAAAACATTTTCACTAAGCATCGTTTTGTGCAACTCACACTTTACCAAAGGATTGTGTATGATTAAAATGGGCGCAGGGTTTCGTATTTGCGCTAGCAGCCGACGAGAAAAGGTCGAATCAGCTTGCAAGAGAGGGAGCGAAAAAAAAAAAGAAGGCACAGAGACTCGGTAGCTTCACTGAAAATGGTACGATGGGAGGTTGCTTATCGTCCAGAGTGATCGATTTATCGAGGGTGCTGTGTGGTCAAAGTACTTGAGTGGCAGGCGGTACGTCAGTGGAGGGGCTGTTCAGCGCTCCTGGGTTTTCCCCAAATGACGGGGCACTAAGTGGCTGGTTCGTGTCATCAGCTCGAATAACCCCGTTGCAAGCCATCTTTAAAGTGGAAACAAATGAGGCATAAAAATTGCAGGATGCTCGCTTGGCGTAGTGAGATGTTGAGTCCCGTCACGCAGAGGGACGTGCCGATGACATGGAAACGGAAGAGAGATAAGCCGAAAAAAAGGAAGCGCAGATAAGAGCCAGATATATGCGATCACATATTAATCGTGCTGGTTTATGAGCCCTTGGAACAAAATACTAACTCTCATACCTTAACGCCGGGATGTCTTTGCGGCCTTATGCAAAAAGAAAACTATGTATGGAGACTGAAAGATAAATAGAAAGAAGTTTTAAGGGGGACACGTTTGCGAAGCATTGGTGGTTCAATCGAATCGCACGAACTCGTTATCTCTGTATTTTATCCCTACGCTGAGCAAACGAAAAGGTCTAAACTGATGTAGGAGCAAGGACCGACGTCTGACCTTGTTGATGCGACCTATATGAACTAATTACATGACGCGCAGGTTTTTTCACTGCAACAACGTAAGGAAAGGCAGCGATGGCTGGTTCGACACACACTGTGGCACTTACGGGTGCGTTCTGCTTTGTGATAAGTGTTTCATTGTCCGCAGGAACCTTGACGAAACACTGTATTAATCCTAAAATTGACAACAATTAATAGGCTGGGTGGCGAGTGTGTTAGTACCCCGTCACTTTATCTGACAAAGAACTTGTTTTCGTCATGTGAAACTTTATATGCGCATGCGTGAGTGTTCGATGCATAAATATGCGTGATCCGAATTCAAAGAAATAATTTGTTGAAAGTTAGCGATTGCGTGTGTTCAATACAAGTTGTCCAGTTTCGAAAAAAACCTGCCCTGGATCACTTGAGCGAAGAGGATAATCATGGGTATCGGAGCTGAAACAGCAAGAACTGAGACAGCTATATTATAAAGAAAGAAAAGCGTGGGGCGGACAGACAAAAAGCGAACTATGAACTTTTTTGGATCTTGAGGAGTTATGTACAGGACCCCCTATTAGGGGGCCGATAGAGATTTTTTTTTAAACTGCATAAGCAAACTCTTAATACCAGCAATGTACGCTAGTAGAGCTTACTTCGCTCAACAACTGGTACCAATATCTTGTGCATATCTCGTAGCTCACAATCAAGCATTGAAAAATTCAAAATAAATACCACTCAGACATTCACCAGCAGAAAAAGTGTTACCCTTGCGACAATTCAACCACGATCCTATTTTGTATAAATTACGGCTCTTCCGTACGAAACTATTTCTATGGAGAGGTCGAGATATAAAAAAAATTGCTGCCTTTGCCGGTCCTCCTTTTTACCAAGAAGAACTCAACAAGCTTATTAAGGTCCAGGACCCGGCCTCTTAAATTCTGGCCGTCCAGAAGGCCCACGCAAGGGCGGTAAGATTGAATCTCACCGTCCTCGAGTGAGCCTGGCCAGGTGACGTCGAGTTGACTCACTCCTATTGTGGAAAAACTTAAGTAATTTCACTCATTCTTTAAGTTAATAGGTTTAAAGGACGCTTTATTATTGGAAAGATTTCGGCGCGCACAAGAATGTCATCAAACCAACTTGCCAAACTCTCCATTCTATCACGCTTTACTCATTTCCTTAACCGCTTATGGCCACAAGCATGTATATACTCATCACAATGATTATATATATTCCTAGCACACGTAGTTTTTGGCAAACAGAACTATTTACCTCTACCGAACCAAGCCTGCATCTTGGTTGTTGTCATTCGTCGTGACACCTGTCACACAATAGCTGTGACCTGCTGCTAGAAGTGTACGTTTTTGTACCGAGGTCGCCTTTTCGCTGTGGCCGCTGGCCGCACCACGAGCTCAGTCGTAGCCTAGCAACCAACCACAGCAACAGGCAGCCCCACTCGCCGCGCCATCAGGCGTGGCGTCAAAGGAGTACACTTTTAGAAAAAAAAGGTGGTAGTACATGCTAACCTTGGGGTAGTAATAGTTTGTCACATATGTTACAACCCTGGTAGTAAGTGCAGTTTGTAACGGTGAGAGTGGTAACAGTTACTACCTTTGCTGTTACTACGAACATGTAGTAACTGTTACTACCCTAGCCATTATCACCCATCGGTAGTAAATTTCGAAGGTTTCAAGAAAGAAGTAGTAACCAAAACTACCTTGTTCATTTATTTTGGCATATTATTTCTCCACTGCTAATGGTGGTCAGTGAATGCCTCATTACTAGACAACTTCGGGTAATGAAGCGTGATGTGCAATGAACGCGAAGAATACATAAACCTAACAAGTTCACTATTTTTTTACGCATTTTTTTTCTTTTTCTTTTTTGACTTCTTGACTACAGCTCAAGCTAATCTGACAATCACCATCACACGTGTTACATGGAGTATGAAGTAAGTGTGGGGTATATATAGCGCCTGCTTTGCAAGGCCATGTCTGGCACAGGAAAGCTCTTGTGTTTCAGAATTAATTATAACTAATTTGAACTTATAGCACTATATTATACTACTTGGTTGCGTGTGTTTGGAGAAGTAGCACAACTTTTAATCAGCCTTACTTATAAACAATTATATGTCATATTTAATTATTATAAAATTGCCACAAAAAGGCATCATGTAGAGTGGCCAAAACAAGGTACTGAAATCATTCTCAATGCATTTGACTGCTTCACACGGCTAATAAATCAGCATTTAAAAGGTAATAATTTGTTTTGGGGTTTGACGCACCCAAGCAATGCTGATATTTGGAGACACGCCACAGTGGAATAATTGTGACTACGCTCGAGGCGAATCCAGACCGCCTGGTAATTTTGATCCGCTGGTTTTGTTATTATGTGCTGTTTTTACTAACCTTGTTGTAATGCTCTATTGCAAAGCGTGTATAACTTGCTTATGGTTCGTTAACTTGTACTTCTCCGTTTCAACAATATTAGAATTATGTTTACATATCTCGGTTGCGTAATTTATAACAAAATTCATTTCCTTAATGTGTGAACATATCTTCTGCGTAATTTTTTCATTTAATGATGATACGTCAAGACGATTCCTCTCATAAATTATCAGAATCAGAATCACACACTAGTTTAGATTAGATAGTCAACAGCCGGGTAGTAAAAAGTTAGTAACGGTTGCAGTTACTACCTCTTTCATTCCAGTTACTATCTGTATACTAACGTAGGTAGTAAACAGGTCGCAAGAAGTTAGTAATGGTTGAAGCTAGTAACTGTTTACTAACGTAGGCAGTAAACAGGTAGCAAAAAGGTAGTAACGGTCTAAGAAAAGTAGTGACCGCTGCAGTTACTACCTATTTGATTGCAGTTGCTACCTTTTTACTAACTTTTTTTACGAGTGTAGTCAGTGCAACCGCGTTGCAACAACAGAGGAAAGGCCGGTGCTGTATCGTATACATGGAAAAGGCCGCTCGGTGGGATTCGTAGGCAGATATGGCAAGTGTATCAGAGAGATTAAAAGAGGAAGCCAGGCTTCCTCGTCGGAAAGAAACCAAGAGAACGCAGTGAGCCGGGCAGATGGAGGAAGAACGAGCAGCACACCTCGAGAAGCGTAACTGCACAGGGAACACAGCTGAACAATGAGATTAACGGTACCACTCACTACGCACACGCAGGCATAACTGAGTTAAGCCACAGCCAGTTTATGTGTTAACATTTTTGCATGCACGTATTTTGTGATACTCATTCCAACGTCACACAGTGAGCTACCAATCGAGATCAAGCATGACTGGGATGAAATTTCTCAACGCTGGTTGGCTCGTTTGAGCAAACTTCGTAAAGGAAACAATGACAATAAAAGAAGTTGATAATGATCCAGCCTGGTCGCGATCAAATATGAGCGTGTGACACCGGCATAATTTATTTCGAATAACATAAAAAATGAAAAAACAAACAAACTTGAAGATCGATTTTCAGGCATGTAACTTGTTGTTGCTTAGCATACCTTATACTGCGTTTACGCTTGAGAAGTTCAACCCAAAAATATAAAGACAAAATAAATAAAATTGTTTTTTATGCTTGAAGAGGTAATGTAGGCTTTCATAACTTATGAATTTCGCAAGCTTAGAAGTCAGACGGTGGACACAAAAACTAAGAAAATGTTGGCGGGACAAATCGTAGGATGACACGGAAACGTGAAAAACAAGAATAGTTAAAGAAGCGATAAGGCAAGGAATGAACTTGAGCACGAATCAGGGCGTCAAAAGAGATAAGAAAATTAAATGAACAGCCACAACTTTTTTTTTTTTTCGTCTCAGCAAAGTGAACTCCACCTGATAGGGGTGACAAAAGCAGAAAGAAAAAAATAGGGCCACAAATCGCGCGCTGAGGATTAGTAGGAGTTCGAGAAGCACGCGAATTACTATTTCTTCATTCGTTTTACGGTGGAGCGGTGAGAGCATCAACGGTTCCGCGTCGTAAAACTCGCGTTACACGCCATCTTGCTGGTTTTTATTCCGATGGCGGCGTCTAATGCGGCCTCGATAGCATTCACAGCCGACGAAACGGCCCCGATCGTCAAATGTCGCCGACAGCAGTAAGAACTCGGATAGGATTAAAAAATATTAGTAAAAAATTTCGCAAAAGAGGCTTGCACCACGCGCAGCGATACACGTATCACCACCGCTAGTTGCGGGAAATCTGTTTTTCACCTGCCGGTTGCAGCCGAGCTTTGCGGCGCACTCGCTTTGAAAGCAGGAGTGGTCGGTCATTTTGGGTTTGATGAATTTTTCATCAGCAAAGACATTGGCTGGTGTTTGCTTAGGCGGTGTGTCGATGATGTATATGGTGGCGAAAGCAAACGAAGAGATTATTTTTTTTCTAGTGTAATCGCTTCATCAGGAATGAGGTGACCTGCGGCTGTTTACCCCGTGTGCTATAGTGTGCATAAAAACAAAAAAAAGCAATAGAAAACGCGAAAAAATGTTTTTTTTTCTCACCGGAGTCTTTCGGTTGCGGAGTCTGTAGTCATTGCGTGACGCGGAAGGCCTCTATGCAAATGGGCACTGCATGGTAGAAAAAATGAAGTTGGTCATAAGTGCGTCAACAGATCAGTTTTCTTTTTTTCCTTGATGGATGCATTAGCTTCGAGCAGCTCGTGATACCACCGAAACTGTGTTTAAGTATTTAGAAAATCGTTCAATGAAGCGAAAGCAAGAAGCGACGCACCTGTGAAGCATCGTTCGCGCATAATCATTACAGCCGAACACATTAGAATAGCCCTAAAAAAAAGAAAGCATTGATGCAAGTTGGAGTTCTAGATTATCACAGCCTCATTTATTTGTTTGTTTTGTATTACACATAACGAATCAAAGCCATTTGCACACCAAGTGAGAGCGATACTAACTGCGGATTCTTCGCATTTATCTGCTTTTTTGTTGTTTAGGTTTTTTTCCTGTAAGTATATGATGTTTTATACCGGTTTTTTGTTATTTTTTGGATTGTCTGAGTTATTTCGCGTATATTTTTATGTTCTTTTTTGTTGTTTCATCTACACCATCTCATAATCAACCTCCAAGTATATGCCTAAGGCTTTATTTTTATGAGACAGTACGCACATAACCGAGCACAAATTAATCAAATGCGTTTATCTTTCCTTCTAAACACAGTACTATATAATACTGTATCGCTACCTCTGTGGAACAAGAAAACAGGCCTGGATAACCACCAAGTTTATATAGCTAGATTCATGGACCTTTTCACAGCTCATTATTAGAATTTCCACGTATGTATACATGACCTCTAAATTTTTATGTGTATCTATGATCTCATATTCTATTCTGCCGAAGGGCAATATTTTCAAATTACATACTAAGAAAGAACAATATAACTGCTTGCCCTTCGCGGCTTTGTTCAGAAACGGTGACACAGAGCCCATGGCAGCAAAATGTTTCGTCTATCAGTCGGACGTGATGGCTTAAGGAGGCAGTTGTCATGCCGAAGGAAATATTTTTTATGATGAAACTACACCGTCTCGGTTACAATGCGCCACACTAACACACACACAAAAATAATTGGCAGATTTCACGCAGAGTGGGAATTAATGAAGGAGGAGGAAGAAAGTTTAAGCGGAAAGACAGGGAGGTTAGCCAGTTCTTAGACCGGCTGGCTACCCTGTGCTGGGGAAAGGGGTGAGGGTATGATATGCGAAGCACGAATGAGGAGGGTTAAAAAAGTCTCAACGTTCTTGTGATGGCTGTTTCAAACCGGAACAGGTGAATTATACCCGGTAAACTGACACACCTTTGCTGGTAAAGCGGCTTGACAGCAAGACACGTCGAGCTTGGCGCAATATTCGGCAACAAAAACAATAAATAATGGAGTTTCTTTGATATGTCTTTACGGAAATAGCCTCGAGAACATGTTTCCACTTTACAGCCAATCACAATGTAAAACAGTAATTTCCTAGAAAAGTTGCACCTCCTGTAGCACTAATTGTGACATTAACAGGGTTTCCCGTGACAAAACCGTGATATGATTATCAAGAGTGCCGTAGTGGAGGGCTCCGAAAGTATCGACCACCTGGGTTTTTTCGAAGTGCCTTGAAAACTAAGCACGCAATCCTCTAGCATTTCATCTCCTTTGAAATGCGACCCGTATGGCCGAGCTCGAGACCGTGATTCTCGTGTCTGCAGCCGAGCGCCTTAACAACTATACCACTCTGGTGGCAGCACCGTTATATAATAACATGAATTTCCATTGTTCCGCAAAATGTATAGCTTTTTTTCACTTAGCATTTGATCGTGCTGAATTTTCTTCAAGATGCCAAGATATTTCTTCTAATGCGAAACAACGCAGTTCCAAATTTTGGTTCATCATCATCATCAGCCTGACTACGTCCACTGCAGGACAAAGGCCTCTCCCATGTTCCGCCATTAACCCGGTCCTGTGCTTGCTGCTGCCAATTTATACCCGCAAACTTCTTAATCTCATCTGCCCACCTAACCTTCTGTCTCCCCCTAACCCGCTTGCCTTCTCTGGGAATCCAGTTAGTTACCCTTAATGACCAGCGGTTATCCTGCCTACGCGCTACATGCCCGGCCCATGCCCAGTTTCTCTTCTTGATTTCAACTATGATATCCTTAACCCCCGTTTGTTCCCTAATCCACTCTGCTCTCTTCTTGTCTCTTAAGGTTACACCTACCATTTTTCTTACCATTGCTCGCTGCGTCGTCCTCAATTTAAGCTGAACCCTGTTTGTAAGTCTCTAGGTTTCTGTTCCGTAGCTAAGTACCGGAAAGATACAGCTGTTATATACCTTCCTTTTGAGGGATAGTGGCAATCTACCTGTCATAATTTGAAAGTGCTTGCCAAATGTGCTCCACAAATTTTGATTATAATGCTTGAAATCTGTAAGAGAAAACGCGCTTTTGAAAGTCATGTTCTAACATGTCTTTTAAAAGAGGGCGTACTATATATACGGTACGAACGATATCTTTGGAATAAAAAATACACCCTCGAACAAGTATGCGCCGCCTAATCTGCATCGATCCACATTGCCTTAAAGAAAACTCGAACGATTCCAAAATCTGCGCAAATGTTTCATTACTGGTTATTTCGAAACCCCATATAGGATCTACATTCCATTTTAAGAACAATGGGTCAAGTACATCATTTCGCTTGGTATAGTGCGGAGATACTGAATTCTTTTTACGTGGAAAGCGAATTCTTGTGTATAAAAAAAAACATATCAATTTAAATACGTTTAGAGAAACGAGACCACGGTCTTCTTTGTGACTTCGTTTTGCTATCGCTCCTGTGTTCAGGTTTTATACATATTAATATGCTGCTCGTGGAATCCTTCGTTTAAGACGGCGTACTTGCTTTTGGCGAGACGTTGCGAAAGTGTAGGCACGCGCCGTCGAAAATAGCTTGCCTCCCAAATGTTTAACGATTGTTCTTTCTCGTAATGAGCTCTACAGGATGCAACAGGAAAGTTAATAGAGAATTGGAAAGCTGTGGTTTGAAAAAAAAATACACGTACTTATCAAGGAAGTGAACGTACTATGCCTTCTGTACAACGAACATAAATGGCGAATATAAATGGTGCAGTGAACAGATACGCAGCGAAGCAGTTGCTTCAAGACACAAATACACAAATTCCAAGGCAATAAAGTTGTGTAGTCAAACTTGGAAAAGAAAAGAAGAAGAAAAAGACATAAAGAGATAGACAAACCACTTTTTTCTCCAGAGCGCAATTAGAGCGAATCATTAGGCATGCTTTCGCGTTGCTCGCGCTTGACTCACCTATTGTCAGCATGCGTGCCACGTTCTCGACTGAAACACACATACGCATTGGTGCACTAATTAGAACAAGATGCGAGCTCTCCGTATACAGTTTGCTTTTACTTGGAGCGTAACCATCTCTACGCATCGCAAACAGCAATCAGTGCGGGGCACACACGCCAATGTGTTCTACGTGGTACCCCGAACGTACAAACACACGTGTTCTCTCTCTTACTGTCTAATGTCTATACTTGTTTCCTTAGAGACCGCAAGCACACGCACATCGGCACGCAAACCACCACGCACGCACGTACCAGTAAACGCATGCACAACACACGTGTTTATGCACGCAAACAGATTTGCGCGCGGATACACACACGCACATACCTGCGCATAGAGACGCGCGCATGCGCATAAGCACACCAATCGAACGCATACAATGTGCATGAAAATGCAAGGTGAAAGAAAGAGAGAGGGAGACGCTGCCTGGTGCACATAGTCTTAATATACTGAGACAGAGAATAATGCACGGATACGTGCACACTCTACACAAAGTAAGGCGCAGAGGAGCATGTTCTGCTACGCGTTAGGGCACGCACTTGCCTTTGCTAGGCAACGGCAAAAAAGGCATTGCTTTTTTTTTCTGCTCACATTTCATCACCGTTTTCTCGCACCCGATGATCCACCAGCGCTCGGGGAAGCATTAGGCTACCAAAAACACCGTGACATTGTGTACTGACGGATCGCGACACCGCTCTTTCAGGGCGCGGAGTCACGCAACGCCGTCATCAGTTGGTCTGGCGCAATCATCCTGCCACAAAAGTGGAACGCACTGAGGCATCAACCCGAGTCTTTGGGACGACCTGCGTCACGTGCTATGGTATTCATGAGATGGCTGGCCATATTTGTTGCTGCCATTTTGGTACGATTGCAGAGAGCCGCGTGCTCTATTGAGAATAAAAAAAAACCAACAACCAAGTCGTGAGACGAGTCAGGACATTACGGCACCTCACACGTGGTTCGTCTGTACCGCCTACAGAATACAGGTGTCGTTGCAAACCTGGAGAGCGTTCACTCACTGTCTTTAGAAAGGCATGCCGCAACGTCGAAGCGAAGTAAGCAAACGTGGATTCTTTCTCTTCTAAATGCTCAGGGCGTAAAAAAAAGAGAATATAATGCAGACGTACACTTGTTCTGGAGAATATATGGTCTGGTGAAGAGTATAACTGACCTCGGCACGAGGGCAAGAAGGGTGCAAGTAGACGCCTGTACTCAGAGTACTTGAAAGTACCTCATGATAAATAATTATTTTTTTTTGTGTGTGAAGTGTCTTCGAAAAAATACTCTGAGTGCGGTTGGTAAACTGACAACGTACTATATTAGGCATAATGCTTTTAATTAGCGGTGGTGCTTTTAGTATCTCATTTTGAAATTTTGACGAACGATAAACTTTTTTTCTTTGTTCTCTTGTGCAACAAGAAGCAGTTCCTCCCAGCATGACCTCACAATCAGCTCCCCCCCCCCACGCATCTCAACAAAAACAAGTAAAAAAATCACAGCATATCCGTGGAGTGAATAATAATAATAATAATAATAATAATAATAATAATAATAATAATAATAATAATAATAATAATAATAATAATAATAATAATAATAATAATAATAATGACTTTATTTCGCATCAAGGATACATGATGCAGGAGACCTGCAGAAAAAGCTGGCGTGATGCCAGCTTGACAAGGCCGCAGGCCCCCTTCCCCCTCCCCCACCCACTCATCAGTGATGATGAGTGGGGCGAAGCGTTCGTCAGCCCGTCCGTGCTTCCTTGCGTCCGTTCATTCTTGCTTCCGTCCAACCAGACGACCATCCGTGCGTCAATACATGCGTACGTACGCCTGTCTGTGCGTCCGTCTGTGCGTCCGTCTGTGCGTCCATCCGTCTGTCCATCCGTCCGTACGTCTGTTTCTGCGTTCATCGGTCCGTCCGTCTGCTAGTCTATCTAGTGAACACTCAAAATACCGCCATTTCCCATCTCGCAACCCCTGTGGCACAAACCCGCTCTACAGCAGGTATGTGCCACTGGTGGCCACACACATACATACATACATACATACATACATACATACATACATACATACATACATACATACATACATACATACATACATACATACATACATACATACATACATACATACATACATACATACATACATACATACATACATACATATGCAAGAGCCACACCATAAGGAGCTTCGCCCCTAAAAGGCAGCAGCACCTCCAAACGCAACAGTCAATATAATAAATAATACCATGAGACTGGCGCTCGGACGAACTTCGAATAAGCCCTATAGGAAGAAAAATTTTTGCGCGGTGCGCCGTTTTAAAGTTTTGCGGGAGTGAAGAATTCAGAAACGAGAAACGCCGGTTCTCTGCATCTGTTATCGACACGCAAAGAAATACCCACTTACAACTTCATCCTATACTTCCTGTTTTCTTCTTCAGCGCGTAGCGATATCGCAACGTCATAAACTGTGCAGTGCTGCTGGGGCGGGTACGTTATGCACCAGAAACAGCACATAAACTTTACAATGTAGTCGACGTCTCTAGGATTGGTTCAAGTGGCCACACTCCTTCCCATCTATGCGACGTAGTTTGCGCGAGGCGCGACAAAGCGACATAGCATGTCCTTTTCTGAATAGACTCTACCTGCCTTTAGAGTATATTTACGTTGAAGGAAAACCAACGCTGTACGGATATGCTGGAAGTCTTTTATTTTATGCACTTTCTTACTTTCAGATTTTTTTTTAACTCTGACCACTTGCTTATTTCCAATTCATTACCTTCCTCAGAAATATACCCAGAGTTGCCAAAAACACGTGGCTGCATCGCGTCGTTGATTTCAACATGCGGAGACGCAGTGAAAAGACCGCCACCCCTCTTAACAAATACATAGAAATGGTACACTTGTGAAATATTGGGACTGAAGCAGGAAATGGAGAAATAAAATAATGAACTAAAGTGTAAGATAAGGTTGGACGTTGTCCTGCTCTTATTTTTTCAATAGTCAGTGGTATAGTTATGGAGTACGTGCATTACTGTGTGGTTGAAAGGGCAGTATAGAGCGCACCTTACCTGCTAATAAAATTCAGCAGACCTCATGTACCTGGAAATCAACGTTATGCGAAGCATGCGGAGGGAAAACGACCGTGTTGCATAATTTTTGTTGAGCGACACGTCATTGAATGACTTTAAATATATGTGCAAATGTTGCACCAACAGACATATGTTGAAGAGTTGCAGATGTTTATATAACCAGTTGTTTACACTTGCGCAACGATGCCAACTAGAACATGCGTATTAGCAACACCAGAAGCTGATATGAAGCACCGATACTCGCGAGGATGCTGGCCCTAGACACTGCTACATAAATCAAGTTCAGCGCATGGCAACTAATCACAATTGACATCAACTCAACGTGACGGCTGTATGAAAGGAATACTTATGTAATGTTTATAAAATTGGGTAGGCAGCACTGCAACCACTATTGACGTTTCACGAAGATTAGCGTCTATTTGAAAAGTAGTTCCGAGACCTGGCGTAGCTCTGTGGTAAAATTCTTCATTGCCACGGAGAATGCTTGAATTCGATTTCAACTAGGACCCTGACATTTATTCTTTGCATTCGTCAGGTCGACGCTACCGATGTAGGGTATTTCTTAACGCTCGTGCGTTGAAATTGCCCATGTGTGTTCTCGTCGTTCCTGGCTAGACACTAAGTGTCTATCACCTGTGGCACATACCCGCATACAAGTGGCACATACCCACCCGTCGCTAAGTGTCACTGTCTGCCGGGAAGTGTTTGGCGACGTACGCGACGGAATTGTGACATTATTCATGTCTTGACTCGCGCGTCATCTTCGTCAAATCATCTTACCTTCCCACGCTAATTTTGGTTCACGCCAAGTTAGGGGGGTGACCACGAGAGCACCCAAACGTAAGCGGCTAGATAGATAGATAGATACGCTCTAAGTCGCCGAAATTCGCTAAGAAATGCTACGCATTTAAAACAACAAACAAGCAGAATAGAACATTATGTAAGCGAAATTACAAGCAAGGGTGATAATTCTGGCTGGTCGGTTGTTCATGATCATAAAAAAGAACAGCAAAAAACAACAGACGAACAAGATTAGACAAACAAGCGCTCATTTGCTTCTCTGCGTTTGTCTGTCGTTCTTGCATAGTTTTTTTAGGATAATACAATCACGCGGCATTTAGTACTTTCTAATGTAATTTATTTCTCATTAAAGACAAAGATGACGCGCTCTACACGCTGTCTCGCCAGTAGCCCTGCAGTTACGCTTTTCTTGGCGCCTCTTTCATATTAAAGACGTCGAAATAGTGATACCATTCAGGTGGTCTTCCAAATGGGCTTTATACCTAAAAATTGTGGCACGCAAGGGAGGAAAAGTACAAAAGAAAAGAGGCAGAGATGTTAACCAGGCATCAGTCCGGTTTGCTACCCTTCGCAGGTTGAAAGGGAAAAGGAAATGGAGAGATAAAAGGGGCGGAAGAGGGAAGGAAAGAAGGAAATAATAAACAGAGGCTCTGATATGTATGTCGCACTTATATGGTGCACGCAATGCCACAGTTAAATCCTGTAACAAAGACCTTATAGTTCACCTCGTCATTGACATCGCCGAGGTGAACTATAAGTGCAGAGCAAATTCAATTGCGAAACTTTCAACCTATTGATGCCAAGCACTTTATTTACGATGTCTCAAGAGGCACCAAGCGTGGCCGCTTAGCAGTTATGATGTCGCGCTGCAGATCTCAAGGACGTGGGTTCGATTCTGAGTCATGAAAATTGCATTTATTTACAGCCGAAGTGCACAACCTCTGTATTAGGTACGGTATGGGTGCGAGCAAACGAATCACAGGCGGTCAAAATAGATTTAGTGTCCCTTACTCGGGCGTGCCTCATAATAACAGTGTAATTCTGGCATTAAATATATATATATATATATATATATATATATATATATATATATATATATATATATATATATATATATATATATATATATATATATAGGCAGGCATGGTGGTTGAGTGGCCGTAGCGTTGCATATAGTCCAGTAGATCCTCCGTGAGCGGTCACAACGTGGTTTATTTCGACGTTTCGGCCTAGAGTCTGGCCTTCATCAGGATTAAAGGTACAGTTTGTTGGTGCTCAGCTTTATACAATCTCAAATCAGAGGGAAAGGAAAGAGAAAAAAAGACAGAAAAAAAGAAAAAAAGAAGAAAAAAGAAAAAAAGAGAAAAAGAATATAAGGTGGACTCCCCTAACCCCTATAACCAATGTTATACAGAAGATACATAGACGACATCTTTCTTATTTGGACCCACAGCGAGGACGAACTTCTCAGCTTTATCGACACTTATACAATGCTGTACATCCGAACATACACTTCGCACACACATACTCGCAAGTAACCGTAAATTTTCTTGATGTTACCATAACGATAGAAGAAGAGAAGCTCTCTACAACCCTATATCGCAAACCAACGGATCGACAACAATACCTCCATTACCAAAGCGATCACCCACGCCACTGTAAAAACAGTATTCCATACAGCCAGGCTCACCGGTTTAAGCGAATCTACTCTAGAGACGCTGACTTTGACACGAGTTCACAGAGGCTAAAACTTATGCTCGAGAAACAAAAATACCCCCCACATGTAATTATTGACGCTATTCAAAAAGCGAGAAAACTAAAGCGTGAAGACTTACTTATGAAGCGACCACCGCAAGAAGACCCACAACGAACAAACCTCTGCTTGACTTACAGCACAAACTTCCCCAATGTAAACAAAATCCTTATACGACATTACAACATTCTGGAACAATGTGAATGTCTGAAACGCGCATTTCCATCCGCTCCAGGCGTCGTTTACCGACGACCACGTAACCTCAAAGACACACTTGTCCACTCTCAAATTAACACATCACCCCCCAATAATTCATGCCGACCTTGTTTAAAGCCACGATGTCTGTATGTAAGGTGATGCGAGAAACACACAAAGCAACCAGCACACAATCCAAGTTTTCGATTAACATACGAGGAAACCTAACATGCGATTCCTCTAATGTGGTATACCTACTCGAATGCAACGTGTGTGGTATGCAGTACATCGGACAAACAGAAACACCATTTAGGATTCGCTTCAATAATCACAGAGCCCATGCGAAATCAGCCCCAAGTCTACCTCTATCAAAACATCTCAATCTTCCCGACCATGCATTCGACAAATTATCAGTAACGCTCTTAGAGACGGGATTTAAATAAAATCGAGAACGTGAACAACGAGAGTCATACCTTATCCACCGATTTAACACCCTCGATAGAGGAATAAATGAGAATCCTGGAATACTTGCAGCAATTAAAGCATTACAAAACAATAACGGCAATAATGAAAATAGTAACTGAGTTCACGGCACTGCAGCTGCGAAGGGCACTGGACAACTCAAAACAATTCCAAGTGTAACTACTCTTCCAAAGTGCAGCTGTCGTCTGTTTTCTGTTTTATTTTACTACCCAATCAATTGTGCCATGCATGACATGCCCAACAGCAACCCTGTGCACAGCCGGGAGGCCCCCACTGCACGCGTAATCCAGAAGCGGGCAAGGAATTCGCATTGCGCCCGCTTACCAGCCTCTGCCGCAATACGAGGCACCCCTCTTTCTACGACGAAATGTTGACGGGACCCCGAGTAGTTAAAGGCTTAAAACTTCCTAAAATGCCCGCTTACCAGCCTCTGCCCCAATACGCGGTACCCCTCTTTCTACGACGAAATGTTGACGGGGCTCCGAGTAGTTAAAAGCTTAGAACTTCCTAAAAAAGCTCTTTTTTGCCCCACACCGAACCGCCAGTGCCAGGAGGCGCCGTCTGGTCGGGAAGAATGCGTTAGTGAAAGGAAGCATACACAGACCACTGACATCAAAAAGGTGAAGGGGAGAAGGGGGAGAGAGATGAAGGGGGAAGTGGAAGGAAGAGTGGAAGGGGGGCGCCCGAGGGGAGTCCACCTTATATTCTTTTTCTATTTTTTTCTTTTTTCTTCTTTTTTTCTGTCTTTTTCCTCTTTCCTTTCCCTCTGATTTGAGATTGTATAAAGCTGAGCACCAACAAACTGTACCTTTAATCCTGATGAAGGCCAGACTCTAGGCCGAAACGTCGAAATAAACCACGTTGTGACCGCTCACGAAGGATATATATATATATATATATATATATATATATATATATATATATATATATATATATATATATATATATATATATATATATATATATATATATATATATATATATTACTAGTGCTAATACTCCCTTGCTCCGGTTGCGGTGAGTTCGCACTTCTATTAACGCTAATATACGACGACACGCACGGAAGTGCCGTCCACGTGTTGTTCTTGCGCCTCCGCCCGTCTCGCCTTCGACCCGTCTGCGAGCCTCGGTGCATGCTGTGCCGCGCAACACTGTCGCACTGCAGATAAGGCAACGTACCGGCAAATATCGTGGTTCATTTATGCTCGAGCTCGCGCGCCGGGAAGACTGCGCTGACGTAGATATACTCCGGCGGCGCTGAAGAGAATGCATGGTGGATGAGGAAGATGAAGAAGAGGAGGGGAAGGAGTGAGAGAGGAAACTTACAAACAATGCTGGGGTACAGAGAATAGAAAGAAGAGGAGTGCTTGTGAAAGAGGTACAGGGTAAGGGTAACTTTCGGTAGACGTGGCAAACTAAACGCGGTAAAAGGAACCAATCAGATACTATAGAGAGACGGGAAATTTAGAAATAAACGTGGAAAACTAAGTACTATGTCGGACAAGCGTATCAAATGTAAGTAACGTACGCTTCGACGCGTTACTTAGGGAAAGCAGTGCTCGTAACATGAGTCCATAAGTATATGTGTACGAAGAAGAAGAAGAAAAAAAAAAACCGTATGCGACGTTTATAACGTGGCTGTTCGATGCCGTTTTGCTTTTACGACGATCATAAAGAAAGCCGCTTTTGTGGCACGTTCACGCTATCTCGACGCCCCTGTTTACGCTGCCGTTGCCGCTATGGTGGCTTGCCCGGTTTTTGATCTCCCACCAACCTCAGTTAATGGCGTGGTAATAACCGGAGAAGGGGAAAAAACATGTACAGTAAGAGTGACGATATGGCTAGAGTTAACACGAAAAAGTATTGTATATCAGCGAAACAAAAGAACTTGTGGGTTAACGCGACGGAACAAAAGCTTCTATTTGATTTTATTTTTGCAGAAAGGTGGCAGTTAAGTTTTTTTTTTGTGAGCCCTTTCACGACCTTACTTTCCATCCGAAAAATGCAGTTAAGTAATCGTTAGTGGCTCAAAGAAAATCGTAATTCCTTTTTTGCCAGAAAACAACCTGTAACACATTGTTTTGGTGTCTGTAAGAATAGAAATAGTTGTTGCTTGTATTTTCTTCTTCTATCACTTTCCTTCTTTCTTATTGTTTTTTTTATTTTGTTATCTTTACGCGACTGGACTGCGTTATAATGCTGCAAACCACGAGCTCGCATCGAAAGTGCAGCTTCGAACCTCGTAAAAAATAAAGGACAAATAATTTAAAGTAAAGCTACCACACTGCTGCGCTAGAGATAATGCAACTTGCTCACTGACCGGAAGTTACGTATGGCGAAATTTTAACGTCATCGCTTACAGGCTACGCCAAAAACTCCGCGAAATTCCGCTGCAACGATGTTTTCGAATTTCTCGTCCGGGGAGAGCGTAACTAACTATAATATTTTGTTAAATCACCTTTTCTATTTGGTCTTGTACGCAGCTTCGAGAAGAGCCTGATAACTGACTCCTCTTAATTTTAAGCATACGCAGTTTTTACAGCATCTCATAACGGGTGGCGGGTTATTGTAACTTGCGAGGACCAGTAAACGTTGCTCTTTGCGTTATTTAGGAGAGAGATAAAAATAGACCTATTTAATACTCGCGGTGGCTCGAAAATTGCTTAGCATTGTTCGGGAAATACATCCAAAATCGACGTAATTTGTGCTCGGGCACCAAGTTACTTTTTGGCACGTCTGCACTTTGTTTGAATAGATTTTGAAATCAGTGCTTGTTTGTACAGTGGCATTTTTTCGCGGGTACTCAGAGGTACTGGCCAGAATTGGTCTTTGGTAGTCGTTCTCGCTCGCGCTGTGGTTTCACGCTCTGCTAAGTTTGCGGGTATTTCTTTCTATCGCCCCTATATACACGCTGTTCGGTTATTCATTTTTATTTATTTATTTATACATACTGCAGGCCCTAATCAGGCCCATTCAGGAGTGGATACATAGAGGTTACATGAGACATAATAACGCTCCACAAAAAGAAAAGAAAGAAAGTATTGATACACATAGGATACTTCGTGATTAACATGTATACATTTTAGAAAAATCAATCTCTTCTAGACAGTTGACAAAAGATTCCAGCGTAGAACAATTCACAGCATGTGGCAGCTTATTCCAAAAACTAATGGCCATTGGAAATAAAGAATACTTATGTGTATTGACACGGCTAGCAGGTTGAAAGATGACCTTATTATGGTTTGTCCCTGAGTGAGTGTTTAAATGGGTCCTGTAAGTACAGATTGTGCGGTATCTTAAAACTGACCGTGATAGAGTAAGTATAGGAACTTTAACCTAGAAATTATTCTTCGTTTGAAAAGTGGCTGAAGATTCGCTCTTCAGCCGATGTTAACAAAGCAGTTCGATATTCGAAAAGTACTGAACAAATTCCTTCAGCTTGGCTTGGCGGGCACTGAGGAAACAGCGAGACCTTGTGGCGTGCAATGAGGATGATTGAAGTGAGTTTAGTGAAGCGGGAATTAGGTTGGAATGAAGAGAGTGAACGATAGGTGGATAGTCTCGAGAGCAGTGGTGGTCGTAGGGGTGAGTTGTGAAAGTAGTGGGAGTAGCGGGAGGAGAGGCAGATTATTCGCAGTGATATAAACTCGCTTTGTGTGGGTAAATAACGCTGTGACTTACAATCAAGGAGCGCCCCCGGACATCAAAGCTTCGACAAAGAACAGCTTCGCCCCTAAAAAATTCATGTGCTATGCACACTTACGGTACTGGCCGGCGTACCTGACGCCCTATAAGTACTAAGCAGATGAAGAGAAGTCAATGAGGATATAATGCGGGCTTGTTTGTAACCATGGAAAAGCTAATAGATATATGTGTGGTGTTTAACGTCCCCAAACTACCGTGTGATTATGAGAGAAGCCGTAGTGAAGGGCACCGAAAATTTCAACCACTTGGTGTTATTTAACGTGCACCAGAATCCGAGCACACATGCCTACAGCATTTTCGCCATCGTCGAAAATACAGCCGCCGTAGTCGGGATTCGATGCCACGACCTGCGGGTCAGCACCTTAGGCACTAGACCACCGAAGCAGGACACCGTGTAAGAGTTGGTATATAGCGTAACACAACGTAGTCCCAAGGATGCAACGTGTACTTGCGTCCGTTCGTCAATTTCTTTTGTCTCGGTATTCCCAGTTACGCTGCGCTATAAGGCATTCCAACTGAAAGAAAAAGCAATGTCTTTATTTGACCGAATAACAAGGCCAGTTAGCAGTTCGCAAGCCGAAAATACAAGCTTGCTGATAATAAGCGTGGTAACAAGCAATTCATACCTATCTGGGATGAACACAGTCGAAGTTGGGGCTCCGAAGTGTTTTCTACCGAGGGTGCTAATGAGCTTACTTGATATATGCATTTTTGTTTAGAGTATTATTGATTGATTGATTATGTTTAGAGTATTATTTACGTGCCTCGGTATCACGTGATGTGATGCCGAGGCACGCATATATGTCCCACACTGCATTTTCAGAATAAGTGCACATTCGTCTTTCAATTCTAGTCTTCGACATAGCCCGTAATGTTCGCAATTCTCGTTTCATTGCTGCACTTTAGTTTATATGACGCGTGCTTGATAAAAGTAGTTAAGAAAAACCGATTGCCACTGTAAAGGCCCCTGAAAGCTAAAAAAAAGAGAAAAAAGCACACAAAGCCGGCTTGCTGAATAAATGGGATAAACAAGGTTTGAGGAAAGGTATAAGTTTTGATAGGAAAGGAAATCTTTGATAGTTAGTTTCTTGATTCATTTCTATCATTTACTTTTTTTATTGCCTCATGTAGCCGAGATAAACAGCCTTTCGAATTTATTATGTCAATGGGCACGTTAAGCCAGTGCACACTTGATAAGAACACTAAAGCTGATAGTGTATTAATGAGTTTAATCGGTGTTTATAGCAGTGCGGATAAAATTGCATGATACCGAAGAAAAAGAAATTCAGCCTAGTAAGCCAATCAACAAACATATGCGTAGAACTATAGCATTTCCTTCGAGTTTATTTTATCCATTTTACTGTCGTTAAGACTTTTGAAGAAAAAAAAAGAACGACGAGATGTGCAATGTTACTAACTGAGATTTTCTGAAACTCGTAGCCTTAAGCGATGAAAAACTGACTGGGTGAAACAGGCCGCTGTACTAACTCTGTATTTCCTTATCTTTCTTTTCCTGTGCCCAGGGCGTGGCTTGGTGTATGAAATGAAATGAGTAGACGCATATAAGGAGAACTTTTTTTTATCTGGGTGGGTAGGCACCGCCACGGGATGTTGGCTAGACGCTTCGTCGTACAGCCATTGGGCGAAAAAACATCGCTCGTGCATTGGCCTGGACGCGCATAATTGCACCTCCTTTATCGTCATCCGCGTTTACTCATGCATGCAATCGAGCTAAGTGCCCGGTGTAGTCAGCCGTCAAGGGCGAGCACACGCAGCGAAGTGAACTCTATCGACGTTGACTGGAAAGCGTGCAGTGGACAAGTAAATATAGGACGTGAAACAGCGGACGATTACGAGCTACCATTCGGGCTTCTCGGGAGAGAAGCAAGGTGGCGCCGCTTCGCGCACGTCAGGCAGGCCATTGAAGTAAGAACGACGAGGCCGCCTGAGGCACGAGCGCTGCTACGTCGTCTGAGGTGGAAGGCCCTTGGGGATGAGCGCGAGATTGTGCGTCTACTTACGGAATGTTGAAGACTCTCCGAATGGTGGCATACACGCATCGCCTGTCGTTGTCTAGTACTTACGGAGCTCGAATGCTGACCTAAAAGTCACTAGATCAAACCCGGGCTGCGGAAAGGTGCGTTTCATTAGAGTAAACCCGCTTGAGGCCTGGTGCGGAGTTGAAGAACCCAAGAGTATCAAAAGTCACGGCGAGGGAAAGTGAAGTCAAGCGTGAGAAACAGGGAAAGAAGGACGGGAGAGAGCATATCACTACTATAGCATAGGCTTGTATAGCATAACAATGGGCTTGGGAAGAAAAGTGAGGGTGAAAAGGAGAGAAACGAGGAGCACATAGGGCATGATAAAGCCATGTATTTTATAGAAATTGGTGTATTCAAGGTAGTGGCCAAGTACCGCATCAGGGCGGCCAATCCTGCTCTGTTGTCAGGAGTGCGTGCATTACCGGCTATTGTAGCCAGTGAGGTTCACATCCCAGACTTTTTTATGCAATTCCATCACCATGTACATTAAAAAATTCTGGTTGGGAATCGTCCGGCACCGAGATTCAAAACGACGGACCTCTTGCATACGAGGCTGATGTATTCGATACATAACATGCGAGTTGACATGGTATGTGGCATGTTATAATATGTGATACGATATATGATATATAATATATATGTGATATGCGTGGTGAGTTAACTGTAAAAATTAGGATGGGTGTGGTGCGAATTCAGCAAGCATTCTCAAATCAGGAATGGTAGTCTGCCACTATCCCTCAATAGAAAAATTACAACAGCTGCACGTTGCCGCTACTTACCTGCAGAGCAGAAACCTGGAAGCTTACAAAGAGGGTTCAACCTAAATTGAGGACGACGCCGCTAATGATGGAACAGAAAATGATTGATGTAACCTTAAGAGACGGGAAGAGAGCAGAGCGGGTCAGAGAACAAACGGGGGCTATGAATGTCAGTTGAAATCGAAAATAAATGACATAGGATGGGCGCGCAGCGCGTAGGCAAAATAATCACTTGTCATTAAGCGCAACTGACTGGAACCCAAAAGAAGACAAACGCACGAGGGGGGGACAAACAATTAGATGGGCTGATGACATTAAGAAGTTTGCAAGTTTAGCATGGCAGTAGAAAGTACAGAACCGAGTTGATTTGTGGAACACGAAAAAAAGCTTTGTCCTGCAGTGGGCGTAGTGAGGCTGATGATGATAATCATGATGATGATTGTATAGTGAGGGGCCTAAAAGTTAACTGAGGGTGAGAAGCAATGATCGCAAGGGTGGGAAAGTGGGGAAATAGGAAGGAGGAAGCCGTACAGCAAGGAGGCCGTACAGAAAAGTGCGGTTGAGGATGACGTAAAGGAGGAGGGTGGGCGCATCAACATCACTGCTTCCAGGGTCTTCGCATCACTTGTTTGTAGCTAGCCGTTTTTTAAAAAGTGCCATCCGATTCGTCGACCATTCTTCATAATTTGTGTGTGTGTGTGTGTGTGTGTGTGTGTGTGTGCGTGCGTGCGTGCGTGCGTGTTTTCGGCTTCCAAGTGTGTGATCGGCAAGCGGAAAATCATGGGACAGAGTGAACCGACAGCAGCTTGTTCGTATGCATTGTTATCTTAAAGAATATTTTCTAAGCTGCGTTTATATCTTGAACACGCAAACCATGCGCTGCAGATGCCGAGACGAGTTGCGAAGGAGACCTAGTATGGCATGTTTTGCTGGACAGCTTGCAAAGTTTCAACTGGCATTTTAGGGGTGAAGCTCCTTATAGCGATACCCGTTTGTCCTTCGTAGTCGTAGTAATAGTCTTAGTGTGTAACCAGTCTTACATTTTGACCTCCAAGGTGGTGCCGGCGAGAGATTTCTTCTGCGCGTTGTTGAACAATAAAAAAGTCGCAGCGTGCGCGTTGACTAAAAGCCGAGTTCTCCTGTCTCTCATTCCCCCTTAGCAGCCATTGTCATGTACATTGAGCACTATCTCACAAGAAAGGGTTGCTGCGTTATACTCGCTGGGCATAACCTCTTTGGTTTTAGAAAGGTTTAGCAAGCGTTGGGCCGCAGTGCCATGAATACAGTGAACTAGTATATACCATGAACTCGAGGTGGTTAAAGGTTGGAATTAGACACGAAGCGCAAGCCGTAAGAAAGTGTGTGTGTGCCACCTCTCGTTTAGTCCTTGGAATGTCCGCTGGATGGTGGTGCATATGCGGAATATATGATGAAAAGATGCGAGATGGTGGTACTTGGAGTGTTGAATAGATGGATTAACGGACACACAGACAGATGCAAGGACGGACTCACGGATGGCTGCAACGATGGATGGACGCATGGACGGACGCAGGGGCGGATGCATGGACGAACGCAAGGACGGACGCACAGATGGACGTGCGGACGCAGGAACAGACGTACGCACGGACGGGCGAATGCACGGATGGTCACACAGGCGGACGCATGGACGGACGGATGCTTCGCCCCACTCTCCATCATTCACTCCGTGGATATGCAGCCATTTTTTTGAGGGGGGGGATTTTGGAACATAAAGAGTCTAACAGATTTATTATAAAATTCACGGTTAAGGTACTAATGTGGTATGGTTAACAGGCAGGTTAGACATCAAACTACCTGGAAACCATACAGCCGTAGATTTCCGCAGAGGTTGTCGAGTGACATCAGGCTGGCTGGCTTCGAGGAACCTCAATTGCGCTGTGTCTTCTGCTGCGACCTGCGTGTACAGAGAACGCTGACGAAGGAGTCTGCAGGGAAGATAACAAAACGACAGGCTTTTGATAGAACGTGTTTTAGGAAGGAAATACGACACAAAACGGAGACTTCCGTGTCGGTAGTAATAACATTAATTATTTACGGTTCCAGTAGGCGATGAGAAGTGCTGAAATTACCGCAGAATACTTGCTTTCTAACTCGTTCAATCTGATAAACCTAGTTCCACGCACGACGTCGGCAGTTCAAAAGCATAAAGCGATGACACGATTAAAAAAAAAGAAGAAACATGGATGATAGGTTACAATATTTTTGCTAACTCCTCTTCGTCACCTCGGCTGCCTTATAAACATCACGGCAGACGCTGGTGGAGTTTGTTGGAGTGCAGTAGTCAGAATAATTTTTTTCGAATGGTGGAGTAGTGGGAAGAGGGAGGGGACCAACCATACGCTATGTATGCTCGTGCGTGCGTTTGCATTTGTGCGTGTACATATACGCACGAGAAATAGGAACATTCAGGAAAATCTTGAACTACACCTTCCTCTCCTTGGCTACGCAAGTGCTTCCATGTGATGTGCTTGGAATTTCGGTAGTTGTCTTCGGAACTTTCACCCAAAAGATTTACCAATATATAATGCAAATACTGGGCTAAAACAGTGGTCAATTCGAAACAGTAGCAGCGACAGTGAGATGGGTGCAGGCAGCGTTGCAGCGAGGACAAGCTATAGGCAGCTCCAACTTGTGCCTAGGCTGGCGATATGTTTAGAGCGCCAGCCCTGCTGCGATTCACGTGTTACAACTTATTCTCTGGTCGACATCAGTATTCAACAGCTGCAGTAGCCAACGGCAGTCATCGTCGATTTCTATGGAATACTACGTACCATAAATCTTATTCTGTTCTATTCCGTTACTTTCCGAGAGTACGCGCTTTATTGCAGTCACTACTTCCCTGTGCAAGTACTACACTTGTCAAGATATGGTTTTACCGACCAAATGACGGCTCTGTTGTGCAATCCAATAAGCGTGCTGAAATGAGGGTGCCCAGAGCTTCATACCTCCTCCCCCCCCCCCCAAAAAAAAAGAAGAAACACTCTGCGCAGCCTCTGGCCCATAGGGAATGAGCGATGGTGTTATAGAAAATTCGCGATGGGCCGCTTTGCAGTTTCACAACCACAAAGCAATGTGCCGGCTGTATATACAAAATCAAAGAATCAATCTGCCCAACGATACAGCGCGAGTATCGGTTGCCCAGGGCTAGAGCTACATCTGACTAGATTGCGAAATCACTCTCTGATAGTGCATTGTTAGAGAGCGAAACCTCGTTCTACGGGGTATGACACTGCGTAACGCAATAAAAGTTATGCACAGTACGAGAACACAATGTTTCAGCAAACACTGCTGAGACGCGCATGCTCCAACATTTAGACGCCTACGCTAGCGCTGCGCTGGTCTCTCACAACGTCGCTCGGCGGTGCAAGATTCCGCTTTCTCCGCGGATATTTGTTTTACTCTTTCCAAACGCGCCGGAATGAGCCGTATAATTCGTCACTCAACCGAACGCTCGTGCTTTATTGGTAGAGTGGTAGAAACGGCGGACTCGTGAAACAAATGCACCCACGGAGTTGTTTACGGTAGGTAGTCGAGACGTGTTGATTGAACGAAAGAGGACGACAAAAAACAACGGGTAGTACAGAGATAAACCTTTTTCCGCCCATGTAAACGCCGAGCATCGCTGAATGTTTCCTCCACAAGTCCCGCCATCATAGATCGCTGAAGGCAAGCTCCCCATTTCATTTTTTTCTCGTTTCTTCGCCTTAGTCGTTTTCGCGTAGGTCGCATCCAGAAGATGCGCGTAGACGGAGGCATATAAAGTCCACTCTGAGATTACTTTTGTTTATTTTGCAACGCCGTGCATTGGTTGATAGAGTTCGTCAGAAACCCACTTTTCGGAGCCAACTTCTGCAGCACTTTTTGTCAAGAGAAGCTATTTTTGTTTAATACACTGTCTATCCTATGCTTCATCTACTTGCCTTGCCAAATGCGTTCGTTGTCCAGTGGCTATGTTCTTCTTGGGACAGGTGCGCTAACTTCTGCAGCACTTCTTGTCAAGAGAAGCTATTTTTGTTTAATACACTGTCTATCCTATGCTTCATCTACTTGCCTTGCCAAATGCGTTCGTTGTCCAGTGGCTATGTTCTTCTTGGGACAGGAGCGCTATAGCGCCGGAGTTCGTATAATGCCCTAATGCACGCTTAAGTGATGTAGTCGAATGCTTCAACATGGATAATCATGTACTATCTGCGTCAAGTGAAACTCGAACAGCGGCAAGTCTTCGTGACTTATCACCATGGACAGCCACGCACATATGCGCAGAGCTGCTGAACCGGATGCGCGCGCCTGTCACTCGTGTTAACTGGATGGCGCGCACTATACCATCCCGAAGACTTGCTACTGTTTGGGTTTAATTTGACGCATATAGTACTTCCCACGTGACCTCTCTCTCTCTCTCTCTCTCTCGGCAGTAGAAGAGTCGAGAAGGAAGGCATTTTGTTCAGTAATGGTCTGCAGTAACTGTCTTGGAGTTAATGCGGCGATCATGCACTTCTGATCGCAATTAAACGTGGTCTAGTACAAATTGATGAGCACTGGTTGGCTCCCTCCTACAGCTTGCCTAAAGTAGCCAATCACGATCAAGCAACTACATGCAGATCAGGTTCAATAGTGCTTTAAGTTAGTCACATGTTACCGGTGTAACAAGCGGATGACTCCTCGGCTGGGCAATGGCTACTCTGGCAGTAGAGGAGGATCGCGCACATGCAGAGGCATTGCGCTTGATACAGTACAATAAATATATGGTGAAATTGGCTTAAACGTATTAATATGTAAAGAACCACTAAAGAGATGCCCTAGGGAAGATACTGCAAGCCCTACTCGCCATCCCCCTGTATAGTTTTTTTTTACTCTGGTGAGCACGTTACTGACGTCCGCCAGTGGTCTGGACGCAAGTTACATTTTTTTACTGTCCACGTGCAGCTTCAGTGACAAAAGAAAAGTTTTGGCGGGAATTCACTTGATGTGCACTCAATTAATAGTGCGTTTTTGTATTGCTATGCAGTGTAATTGATTGATATGTGGGGTTTAACGTCCCAAAACCACTATATGATTATGAGAGACGCCGTAGTGGAGGGCTCCGGAAATATAGACCACCTGGGGTTCTTTAACATGCACCCAAATCTGAGCACACGGGCCTACAACATGACGCTATGCAGTGTAAAGCACACGGTATACGATCTACCTGGCATAGCAAGAATTTATTTCACACCACTCATGTCTGCACCTTCGGCTATATATATGTTTAAATTTGTACTTATGACCTCCTGCCCTCTAGTAGTTCTCCAACTTCTTTTTTTTTGTTTATGCCCAAGCCAACAGATTCTCACATACCATATGAAAGAAACAACAAAAAGAAAGACTTCAATAAATAACGGTATGCCTTGCTGATTGGATTGAAACATCTCACCGTTACCGCTTAAAATGTATATATGCATGCGAGAACAAAAAAAAAAAAAGCATAAGCCTTTCTGTTTTGCCCGCTCCGGTGCTAGGCACCGTTTCTGCTCTCCCCTTCCTGACTCAATTCCGGGTCACCGCTTTGCTCTTAGAGTTCCAGTCAAAAGAAAAGAAAGGGATCTTCGTGCAGGCTTCTGGCAAATGAGATGCTCGCGGATCGCAGGGCGCGAAACTCCGAGAAAATCGCGTCAGCGCGCATGCACCACATATAGGGAACTAACTGCGCAGCGCAGTTCGCTCGACGATTCCTTCCTGCATTCTGTTCACTCTTCTGTGCGCAGGTTTACCCGCCCCATTTTTAAACTTTCCTCCCACTGCTGCCGCATATGTGCTGCTGCTGTTACCGCCAGGGGCTCTGTTTTTTTTTGTTTTAAAGGAGGAGTGGGTGGAGGCAGAGAAGAAGAGCGCGAAAGCCGTTTTATTGGAATTTTCACGAGTCCCACGCTAAATCGAGAAGCACGCGAAAATTCAGGGCCACCACCGAAGCGGTTATAAGGGTACTTCGAAGGAGAATCGAAAGGCGTATGCTGCTACCCCTTTCCTCTCCGCGCACTCCCGAGCAAATAGTTTGTTTACTTTGCATGTGCGGCCTCTTTGAAAGAGCACAGAGACCCTTGCAAAGCGAACCACGGTGGGCCATACGGTCGTTCGTGTTGTCTTTGGTATGTCGATTATTTCGAAGAGAAAGCGACCGTGTTTTGGGTGGATAACAAACCGGCGCCCTATTTTAGTCGCGAGCCTAAGCCACTACCCTGCATCCCTATATTTTTTTCAGCTTGCTATTTTACAATGACGGCAGACATAAGGCGTCAGAGTGACGACGCAATATGCTTTTAACGTTGCATTTTCTGATCCTTTGACAAACGTTATTTCGTGGTATGTCTGGCTACTTATACAGGTTGTTTTTCAGTGAATAACTCTATATATAAGAGATTCGCAAAAAGCAGAAGCGCAATCCTCCGCTCCAGAGGTGTGCTAGTGGAAATACTCCGTCGGGAGAAAGAGGTAAATCGCTTGTGTAGCGCATTTATGTTCTCTAACATTAGCGTCATACTGTCGTGACTAGATACCATTGTTTGTGGTGTGAAGCAACGAGGGAGGGGAAGGAGCCGGAAAGGCAGGGTGGTTATCCAAGACCTTAACCAAGTGTAGTAGATCTAACCAGCCATGGTTGGCTAAACGCCACTCGTACGCAAGAATAAGCCTTACCAAATAATGGCGTAAGCCTTCAAAGTCATGTTCGGAAACAGTCTTCTTGCGTAAGCTGTGTCCCTATTAGATGCAAAGTAGCTCTTTGAATAGTCTCTGTAACGCTGTCCCTCCATGCGACTGACTTCACGCTCCCCTCGGAGTGCGTGCTGACGTCACTCTATCCTTCACCTGCCATGCGTTCACTACACCGCCGAGTCGTCGGCTCACGCACAACACACTTGATGCGTGCCTACATTGTACGCGTTGAAACATGTCTGTACGTGTCACCTCTCGCTCGCTTCACCTTCTCCATCACTCGCAACCCTCGAGCGCACATCGAGTGGTAACACTCTTTCGCCTAGTTTATCTGCGATGAAGAGCACGCTGGAAAACGCTCGTTCAACCGCGGAAACTTCCGTCGATGCGATTACGCCAAACCCAGCTGTCGATGGCGTTGCGAAGGTTTGCGAATGCAGAGCGCGCTCGCGAATGGTGACGTCGTTTACTAGAGTAAATGTCACACCGAGTTTCGCTTCAAAACTGTTCTTCCAGCACCCGCGTCGACGCCTGTTTCAACCAGGGCTACGCCGTGCGCACCGCTGCTGCTTCGCGCACCGTCACGATTTCTTCACGGAGATGTCAGTGACGTCCTCATTTGATGAAGGTCGCCTGTTACTTCGACAAGAGTGCACTACACAGCGCATCTCCGGTAGCCATCGAATTAGCCGGTGCATGCAAATACAAAAAGGAAGAAGTAAAAAAAAGAAGGAAAAATCAGAATACAAATTACCTGTATTTTTTTCTGTTGATTTCTTCTAATTTTTTTTAAACCTTATGCAAGGCCATACAAAGTCAAGCTAGATTTCGGCATCTGTTTTAGAGTTCCCTCTGGTTTGTTTGATTGATATGTGGGGTTCAACATCCCAAAACCACCATATGATTATGAGAGACGCCGTAGTGGAGGGCTCCGGAAATTTCGACCACCTGGGGTTCTTTAACGTGCACCCAAATCTGAGCACACGGGCCTACAACATTTCCGCCTCCATTGAAAATGCAGCCGCTGCAGCCGGGATTCGAACCCGCGGCCTGCGGGTCAGCAGCCGAGTTAAACTCACATACTAACAGTTTTTAGCACGGTTGTCTAGTTCTGGCTAATGTTGACGAAACGTTGGCTACAGTATCTAGTGTTGCCTATATGCTGTTATAACTATGGAATTCAACAATGCCTGTGTACTGATATTCCCCGACTTCACTATTTCTTGGGAAATTCCACCAGCGTTGTTTCTTGATTGATTGATTGATATGGGAAGTTTAACGTCCCAAAACCACTATATGATTATGAGAGACGCCGTAGTGGAGGGCTCCGGAAATTTCGACCACCTGGGGTTCTTCAACGTGCACTTAAATCTGAGCACATGGGCCTACAACATTTCCGCCTCCATCGGAAATGCAGCCGCCGCAGCCGGGACTCGATCCCGCGACCTGTGGGTCAGTAGCCGAGTACCTTAGCCACTAGACCACTGCAGCGGGGCAGCGTTTTTTCTTGTTTCCCGTTTTCTGTCTGTGTGCGGCGCTGGTAATGATATGCGATTCGCGAATTCAAATTGCCTGGATTAGCACATCATTCAGACGCAGAAGCCAGGACGGTAGCTACAGCGAAGCAGAACCAACGTTTGGGCTCGACAAAGAAAAAAAGAAAAAAAGAAAGGAAGATAGAAAGAAAGAAACATAGAAAGAAAGAAAGAAAGAAGGAAAGAAAGAAAGAAAGAAAGAAAGAAAGAAAGAAAGAAAGAAAGAAAGAAAGAAAGAAAGAAAGAAAGAAAGAAAGCGAGGACGTGCGTGGGTACAAAAACTTCGTTGGCTTTGCTCAAACAATTTTTCTGTCGGGGTCACGTTCAGTTGAGAAATGTAGAATTATTGGGCGCTACGCCTTTGTCACTGGCAGCCTATATAGGGTGTTAAGGGCAGAGAGTGAGGGAGAAAAGAAGAGAGGGAAAAAAGATACATATTGCAACGAATGTAGCACTTACTGTGGTTTGGTGTAGACGTTCGCTTTAACGCACTGTAGATATACGTAACTACACCGCATTGTAGGAAAAAAAAGATAATAATTTGAGATGAGCCCTCGCGGAAAGCTAGAAAGGTTCAGATGAACTTCCCCCAACAAAAAGTTGGGGCCAAGAGAAGCTTGGCGTTTGTTGCCAGAGCCCACTTTTGGGAAATCCTAAAACAGCATTGGGCTTTTCGCAAGAAGACTTGCAATTATCCCACTTATCCTACCGCCTGTCCCCTCTAATTAAAACGTTATGCATATTCATTTATGTAAGTGATGCTGCAATCGATGTGTCTAGTCAACTCAAGGGGTAGGCCAATACATAAAAAAAATTGCCCGCAGCTTCCCTCGGGGGAACACTGAGGAGGATGCGGAGCATATAATTGGTTAACGGGGTGTTAAAGTGCGACTTACTTGGGTCGATGGCTAAATTGGTTAACGTGGTTGTGAAATGGGGTGTTAAATTGCGACTTACTTGGGTCGATGGCTAAATTGGTTAACGTGGTTGTAGGAGGGGGTGTTAAATGAGTGAACACGTACACACGTATGCGAAAGGGCGGCGCTGGTCGAAGGGACGTCGATCATTGTGTTTGTGGATTCGTTGGAATTCATTTCACCGCGACCTTGGACGTTGACGAACCGTACAAACCAACCGACGAGCGGCAACTGAGCGAGCGAGCGCCGACCTTGAGTATATATATATACAATGCGACGGCGCATGCACTGTCAGCTGTTGAATGTTCTCGAAGCGCGACGGTGCATGCGCGTCCACTGGAGAATCAGGAGAATTGTAGATGTCGAACGCGGTGTGTAGAGGAGGGAGGGTGCACAGATGGTGGAGGAGTGAAGCGCGCGCGGCGTGTAGAGGAGGAAGGGATGCACAGATGGTAAAAGAAGGAGGCGACGGCGCGGCGGCGCATGCGCGCGCGTCAGCTGTCGAATGTTCGAGAAGCGGTGCGGACGGCGCGGACGGCGCGGACGGCACACTACAAGGCGCGAGTATAAGATGCTTCCGCATCTAAAAGTATTTCTTGAGGTAGCAAGTGGGTATGTCATTTCTCTTATTTTTGAGGATTTTCGCATACATTTTTTTTTCAACGACGCTGTGTGCCTTGAAAGAATATTTCGCTAATCAAGCACACGTCTATGGGCTAGATGGCGTATTCTTTCATCTCTTTCTATTGTTTGTCATCGCTTCTTCATAATGCCTGCTATGTTCTTTATTATGCATTTTTTGTTTTGGAACGATCGCGTAAGTAAAATGTCAATGGTTTGAGAGTATCAATAATTATATTGTAAGGATGCAAGTAACTAAAAGAAAGGTGCTCGCACTGACAATGTTATGGTGACATCAGCAAGGTGGTTCATAACGCAGCTTGTTGTTCATGTTCAGCGTGCAATGATGCTGATTGTTATATGTGCAACTTTTCAAAGATATATGAAAATTACCTCGTGATACCTGTCGTGTATATCACATGCTCTTGCCATGTACAGAAACCCTGGATCTTCGTCAAGCTGCTGTGACAATTTTTTGCCCAAGTTTCTTTCCAGATCGTTTTTCTACTAATTAAAGTTGAAGAATTAAATTGAATGAGTTTACCGGACAGGTCTATCTGTGTTTTTGTCTTTAATTGTACAGAGCAGTTTACCTAGAAGTATGAACCAATTTACCCAGCTCCAAGTTTTACCTAATTGAATGACGTACATGCGAACAATGCGCCCACTGAAATATCATGAGCATAAAAAATTTCGGAAATGCAGACAAATTGGCTCAAAATAGGCACGCATGAGCTAGTTTATTCTCAATTTGTAAGGTTAATTCTGGTTACTGCTATGTTGTCACTAGTTTTTGGCGGGCTTTTGGTGTTGTAACCAGGTTTTATCTGAGGATCGATTGTGCTCGCCGTGTGAAGCTTTCTGCTGATTGTGCAAAGTGAGCGTACTATTCTTGTGTGTCTGTTTTATTTCTTTTCGCTTCTGTATTTCTTTTTATTTTCACTTTGTTTGTCTTACTCTCTTTTCTTTTGAATGCTTCCTCTTTCCTTCTATTGTTTCTCTCTTCTCTTCGACTGTCTTTTTTTTCTCATTCGGCACTTCTTCCCCTCTAATTTTCTCTCTCAACATTTTTTATATGCTACGATACATTTTCTCCCGTCCTTCTTCCTTTCTCTCATTAATCTTCACACCTGCTCCTCAACACACTTAAAATTCCAACCTGTCGCTGTACGACACTATACAAGGCTACGACATGATCTGTCAGCATGTCTGGATGACCGAGTGATTAAGGTGCTTGCCTTCGAATATTGGTACGTGGGCTCGAATTCCATCGCCTCGAGAGGAACGTGTTCGCTAAAAAGTTCTTTTTTCATCTATCTCTCTCTCTCTTTCTGTCGTCCTCTTGCCCTACGTCGCCAGTCTGTCGCTCGATTTCTGTGGCACATACCCATTCAGAACGATGATAGTTTTCGGGTCGATAATACGTCGAGCTATAGAACCGTTGTGTTGTTAAAAAATAGCAATAAAAAACGCAACCCTGCTCTATGTGCAGTGATCAAAGGCGAGCGCGGCCAGGACACGTGGCTGCCGTGTGACGTGGACTCGGAGCACGACGACAGCCCCGCCAAGGTGCTGTGGTACGCGCCAGCGACGGCCGCCAATGCCAGCGGCGAGCGCACGCCCTTCTACATGGTGGAGGATACGCAGCGGCGGGGCATCTGGAACGGACAGCACGCCATCGGCGTCCACTGGGCCGGCCGGGCCTCCTTTTCGGTGTCCCGGTCGCCGGCTGCTTTGAGGCTGTCGAGGCTCGAGCTCTCCGACTCCGGCGCCTACCTGTGCACGGTGGCCTTCCACGGCGGGGCGCAGCGAAACGCCACCGTGCGCCTCATCGTGGGCGGTGAGTCAGCTGCCCGTGGCAGTGACATTTTTAGATGCGAAGAATCTCTTGATTGGGCCGTGGAGTTTTCTAAATATACCCTAGAGGGAAATATGGCGCTAGTGTCTATGGGAGCTGCAACGCATGGCGCTTCAGCAAGCATGAAAATGATGGGTAGTACACGGATTTGTCTAATCTTCGTATTTCTGGCTCCGCGTGTGTTCGCGCGGCTTGAAGCTGTTTTCTCACGAAACGAAAATCAGCAAATGTTCAGCGATTGCGCTTCCCCGCCTTGTTCTTTTATTCTTACTATTTGAAACCGGGTCATGAAGTGCAAAAGGGTTCATTCTTTACTTAGAAACAAAACCAAAACACAGCAATAAACGAAGCCACAAGTGCACATGATTCGGCTCTCGCAAGTACAAAGACTAGGCAAGTCCGTGTACTACTAATCATTTACATGGGCTGTGTTCCAATTCTTAGACAGCACGTAGACAGTCTATGAAGACTGCCTAGAAAACAGCATCGACCCATGCTGTCCTAGAAATGGAACACATTCAGGTGGCTTTTACGCGACAATGCGCCACCTCGCGTCGAGAAGAAAAAAGCTAAAATAAACAAACGTAACAGTTGCATTTTCTGGCTTATTGTGTTGAAATCAAAAACAAATCAACGTTACTCACATTGATCGTCTGGAGAAGCGTCAGCTTGTGTGCAGACGACCATTCTGGCGAGATTTGATCTATCTGAGCATATCTGAGTGATTCGCTGAGCCGCCACCTTGTTTAGACAGCATAGTAGCCTGCATCGTATTTGTCTACGATTCGGTCTTCTCGGAGCTGTCTAATTTTCCTGTTACGTCAGAATTGGAATTGAAATGGGACTAAAGATGGCCGCTGTCCATCTAGCTGTCTATTTAGCCGTCTACGGTGAGTATTGGAACACAGCCATGGTCGCTGAATGATCGCAGCACCAGAGTGCCCCCTAGTCAATCTTAAAATTCTCTATGGCTTGGGTCTATGTTGGTTCAGCGAACTGGGAGCACGGGGGTAAACACAGACACAACCTTTGTGTCTGTGTTTACCCCCGCGCTCCCAGTTCACTGAACCATCATGAATTACCAACTAGCCCACCTTTCCATCCTATTGGGTCTATGTCCCACATGTTTCACGGCATCAGCAGCGTCCGCACTCAGACTACGCATGTGCAGCTCTCCTCCTCTCCTCTTTCCGACATCTGCACATGGCGCCCTTTAGCGCATGTCATTTGTATTATATATATTTACGAAATTTGCTAAATCCAGCGATAGTTCGTCTCTGGTAGTTCGACTCTTCAAAAAAATAATAATAAAAGGAGAGAGAGTCAGAGAGTCATTTGACTGCTTTAAGCGAAGCTCTTATGAGTAACGGACCTTACTGGCGTAGTTCGCGCAAAATAGAAAAAAAAGCTTTGTGTCGGCGAGTGTACTTGAATGCCGGTCCCAAAAAACGCGGTCCCCAAAGGGGCGCCCATTTCGGGCGCGTTTGGGGGCCCCGTTTTTCAGTAATTGATGGTTCCTTGATCGTTGGCGTCACGGGAAATCAGACGTTCCTGATGTAGCAGTCTGATATTTTATCGGGGTAACCTGTAATTTCATGCTGCCACACTCGAGTGTTGCATTTAAATTAAGCGTTTCATTGTTTCAAGCACGACTGCCGTTGTTACTCGTAGCAATAGAATAGTTAGGGCTGCTAACCATTCGGGTGATGGTCCTATTCCTGATGTTTATTGCAGAAGGATGACAATAAATAAAAAAAAAATAAATACATAAATACATAAATAAATAAAAGGGGTATGTGACACACGCCAAACGCCAATCTTCACGTGCCGCTTTTTTCTTAATAACGAAGGGTCTGTTTTTTGTGTTTTTTTGTGATCGTACTGTTTGAAGCGCTGTCTCTGACAGAGCTTTACGAGCGCGATGTCGACGATGAGCAGGAAGAGAACGGGAAAGAGGAAGGGGGTTATTTCCTGCAGGTGGGGATAATGTTGCAGAAGGGTGGACGTTCGGCCTCGTTGGCAGCGCAGTAAATATGATAAGTAACAGAATGACTAACGAAAATGAGCGCCATAGCCACGCTTATTCGTCGTGTAAAATAAAATTTTCACTTCATATAAGAGCTAGCGCATTGCTTCGAGGCAAAGTGGGTTTTGAATGAAGCTTCCTAAGCAGACAAATTGACACCGTTTATTTATTATACATTTAATAATTTTTATTAATCATTTATAATCTATCTATTTATTATTTTCTTTGTTTGTATTTATTTTTGTATTACTATTTTTGTATATTTATTTAGTTAGTTTATTTATTATTCATTTATTATTCACAGGAGATGCATTTTTTAAACCCCCATTACAGAGTGTATTCTTATCGAATATAGTAAAAGGAGGTGTAAAGCTAAAGCAAATGAGCTCGCACAATGAACCAGTACATAACGAAGGCAACCCGATGAAAAAAAAATACAGCAAATAAAATGCAATATACTGCTTCGGTTCTACGTTGATTGCTGGATTTGGGAGAGTGCGGTGGTCTCATTGTTCAGGCGCTGTACGCTTCGATCTCCCGTAGCCGGCTCTGTGGCACCGTGTTGTCTTCTTCACCGGCATTAAAAGATTAATTCTTCGCCCACACTGCAAATCATTTCACACCCTTAAGGGTGGATTTTTCAATAAATCACCCATCTTACACCTATTATTTCTGCCAAACTTATGCGCACGGGTGTAATTTCTGCAATTCCACCTTTTGTACACCCATTTGTCAATTTTAGGTGTACTGTAGGTGTAGATTCGCAAATTACACCCAAGGGTGTTTCCTTGAACGTTACACCTATCATATATGCATATAGTTTAGAGCATCAATACATATCACATCTCAACGGATGCAATCAAACCGCATGCCAAAGTTATGGTGAAGATATCGATGTTTTGGCTTTTGTTTTCAATTCCCATATCATTCGCCAAATTATATCGTGCTATGTATTATATCTATTATAGCACCGCCTATTTTTACATTATTCAGAACATTTCTCACATGTTCAACGACTTAATTCATGGGTTACGTTTTTGGTATTCTTACTAAAAATATTTTGCTGCCGCTCATGTACATTCTTCCCTACTTCTCACAGAGACATCGGTAAAAGAGATTAGGTTGCGCTTAAACATAACATGAAACGATTACACATGGTTTTCGACAGGCTATCGTGCGCGCTTTCTCATTTGAAATCACACTAAGTTTTTCGTACCAGAGCTCCTGGTTTATTAAAAACGATACTCTTTCTTGGGGACCTTCGACGCAAAAATTTTGGTCTGTCTGTTTGTCCGCCTGCACATTTGTCTGTTTGTCCACTCTATACGGCATCTCGTACTTCAAACGGCCGACCCCATCCGTAGCGCCCACCAATCTTGCTCAAGATTGAGCGTTCATGCTTGTGCAATCGTCAATTAAACAGCAATCATTGCGCATGTCTGCGGCACCATAACAACACGTATATATTCTGCATGTGCATATTTTACTAGAAAAAGCATACATAACTAATTTTAAGTACCGTAGCGCTTATCACGCTGCGCTGACCATGCAATAATTGCACGGAACGGGGAGTGTTTCCAACGCTTTTCTAAGGCGATACGGTGGTGGCACCTACCGTCGCCTTGCATTCTACACCTTATCACCTCTGAGATGGGCGCGCATACCCATCTCAGAGCCATGCGCTTTGTTTGTTTGTTTTTTCAGAAAACTGCCAGATGACGCTGATGTCTCATGTGTGACGTGACGTGATGCGCTCGTTCGCCTCCGCTGCACGCTCGAGGCACTCAAACACAGGGCCTCCAGAATACCACTCACCGATTTTCTTGCGCAGAACGCCAAATAAATGTCCTGTTCACTCTCTCCACACGGAAGACTATCGTCTTTCGACGACATTTGCAGAAACATGCAGATACGGGGCCAATTTTTTTAATGGGGGTCCACATATTTCCTCACACTGAAGTATTTCGCATCAATACACAAGTCCCTGATTTATTCAGTGAGTTATATTTAGATCCATGAACATAAATGAGTTCGAATTGAATGTTTGCAGCATTCGCCATGCCGTGGAACTAGGCATGTTTACAGATAACAGGTTAAGCTTACTCTAATGCAGCTGCTGTGCACGCATGCCGCGCCGCAGGACAAGCTTAGCGCACATCCGCTAAGCACGGGTGAACTCGTACAATGGTATGCACCACTCTGTGGGCACTTACTGTTCTTTTTTATATCCTTGATATCAACGCTTGCGCGGCACTTAGTATACACGTGAACGATCGTAGACAACACTAGCGCATTGTACCCGTGCCACAAGAATGGAAAATAGTTGACTAGTTGCAGCATTGTAATTGATAGCTGTTACTGTGGCGTTACAATGCACTGATAATCGCACATTGCTATGCGCACACACAATTTAAGACTTGAAATAAAAGCAAGCGTCATTCATACTTTGTCGGTAAAAAAAGCCTAGTGCCCAGGTTCTTGCTGAATGGCAGAGGGTTATTTAAAAGAAGCTAATAGCACAGCGGGGGTGTTGCTAGGATTTATGCATGCAGGGGGATAGAAAGAGAAAAAAAAGGGGGGCCTGACCCATTTGCATGTACATTTTTGTCTGTGGTTGCATACTTAAGAAACCAAATCGGGAGCTTGCATTTTTTTTGTGTGAAATGGGCCAAATCCTGACCCGAAAGTAGCACCAATGACACTCATTTGGCTCATACATACGTTCACCTTTCCTCTAAAACAGTAAAATAAAACATTATTTATACTTATCACTGTTCTAGAAAAACGTTGATAGCATGTATATGCCGAGGCAGCTTTTTTCGGTTCTAGATTTGCCCCATTTCGAATAAAAAAAGCTCCTCAAACGAACATAAGAAAGGGGTGGAGTTGTGTCAAATATAGAACAACCTCCACGCCACCCTTCCCTAACTTTTCATTTATATCTATGTTGCACAAACAAATTTTGACTCCAAAATGTCGAAACAACTAGGGAGCCTACATACGCCGCGCCTTCGGCGTATGTAGGCTCCCTAGAAACAACGCCACAAACACGCCTCCTTCGGGAAAAGAAAAATGAGCATTACGAAGGCTACGCACTCGCCACCTGCACACGTCAGTGGGAAAAAAAAACGACTTCAAAGCTCTGCAAGCAAATAAATATGTTGTCAAGCATAAAATTTACACTATATCTTGGAGGCTTGACATAGCTTGAAAATTATATCATAAAACGGTGCTGCTAAGAATTTCGGTTTCGGTTTTGAGGTCTCGGGGCAACTGCGCATCGCCATCGTCAACAGGCAGACTTTGAATTGGGTGGTAACATGTCGTATGCGTGTTTGCTGCAGGCTGACGGCGGTTTATTATTTTACTATTCACTTGCTTTGTCCAGGATGCGTACTTATACGGCTTGCACGGTTCAACTCGCGCTTACAGTAGGTACAGTACGTGTCACTGCAATCTGTGGCGCGTCGGCAAGTACAAAATAACTTCGGTGCGGCGGAGTGTGTCTCCTCTGTCAACGGCTTTCGTTGAAGCTTGTGCACGCCGCAAGCAGAGTGTTTCCGATCAAGCTATCAACGGAGTGTACGCTGGGAGCTACATGGAGAACGCTTTTGGATTTCGTGCTATTGCTGAAAAGGTAAGCTTTCGTGCATGCGAACAACGAAGTGCAAAAGTGCGTGCCTGCCTGCCTGCCAACTCCCTATTTGCCCGCGATACTCGTCGTTGCAGGAAGCGACCGTCTCATGGCGCCGGCAACTTCGTGACCTTCGCTCGCAGTGTGCTTATCAGCTGCGATGTCTCAACAGTCGCAGCGTTCGTGACCCTCGCTGTCGCGCATGGTTAAAGAAAACGGGGGGGATGTGCCGCGCGCAGATAGACCTTACGGCATGCGGCAGCGGGTGAGAAATGGGGGGGGGGGGGGGGGGGGGGGGGGTTTGAGCGAGCAGAGGTGGGCGAAAGAAATAGAATAATAATAATAATAATATTAATAATAGTAATAAAACGAAGCAGATCAACGGTAAAGGAGGCGCCAGTTGTCAGTTAGCGGGACTACTGTGGACAAATAGGGCGTGTTTATTACGCGGGAGAAAAAAATCCAGATTTCAGTGACTAAAGACAGGGGTGCGTTTTTAATGCGAGTAAATACGCTATTTAAAGCAAGAATCCGAAAATACTTAAAATTTGTATCAGTACCCCTTTGATGCTTGCGCTTTGCAGTGGCGTGACATGTGTTTTGTTACAAATCGTGCAGCTAACCAAAAAATTTAGATGTACCTTGTTTGGTCAGTGATTTGCGCTTTTTATGCCTTCTTAAGTTTGTTTATATTTATACTAGTATATTGTAGATAATCAGGATATAGAAATATTGATGTGTTGGATTGAACAGCCACACTCAATTGCACACATCTTTTTGCATTTTCGCACCATTGTAGTGCGGCACATAGAATATTGTAGAATAGAATATTTCTGTATATTTTAGTGTAGGGTTTTGGCACTGTGGTTACATATGAAAGCTTAGCCAAAGTGTACCAACAAACACCCGCAAAAAACTTTCAGTTAAGCTGATACAGCACAGATGATAATGGTGTAGGCATAGTTAGCCACTAAAGAACACGCTCGCGAAAAACGAAATGAGGATGGCGACACAGGTGGCTGTAAATGAAAGCAGGAAGACCTAACAGTTCTTGTCTGTTTCATGCATTTTGTCTGTGCAGGTTTCATCCTTACGAATGCAAACACACTGATCCAACTAATAAGCCCTCCATGCATATATTCCTGTTAGCTACTTCTCCAATAAGTCGTGCATTTCTTTAATTATACATATTTATAGTCGAGCAGTTCAGAGCTTATTGAGCATATATTTAACTTACTTCTGATACATTATCTGTTGCATGGCTGTTTTTATGAATTAAAAAAAATCAACTGCGAATTAGCAGCTGACGCATGCACTCGAAGAATAAGATTAGCTCGTCTTATTGATTTTTTAAAGTAGTCAGTTTTACTCAAGGGCTAAAGTTATCATTTTGTTGACCAATAAGCAACCTGTGAAAGACATATTATAAAATTATCCATTACACCAAATTTATGCAACTGGAGAAGAAATTTAGAGGTGAGCTTCCACAAATACACAGTGCTGTGTTTCCAGCAGCAGTTGTCACTTAACAAGTGCTGTTGATCGTTTCAGATTGGGGCTTGCTCGATGTTTTACACTAGTTTCACACAGTAGATTGTACATCTGTGATGAGTACATGTCTACAAAACGATCCTTCAAAGTAAATGATAAATATTGCTACTTTTCTGTCTTAATGGGTTTATATAATTTTTTGTATCACCCATTGTAGTGGCCCATTGGTTAGAGTATTCTAGCTAAGCAAGAAAACTTGGTAAAAACGCTGAAATGTGAGCATCCCAGTATATTTCAAACTTCTTGGTAGGTGCATGATTCAAGAGAGAAGCACTTTTTCACCACCACCATGGTGTAGACTCAAACATGGCACTTGCATTCGTACACTAATATGCACAGATGCTTGTAAATGTAAAAGTGAATAGTGGTAAAGCTGAAGTTGGGGAAGCTGGAGCTTTTTATTATATGACACATCGTAATGAGGTTCTGATTGTTCCCAGTATTTTTTAAATGCTTAGTTGAATGTTGTGGATCTCTTACATGCAGAATGTTGAAAGGAAAGCACACTACGTCTTCTACGATGGACTGGTTGCTGACGATGCAGTGCACTCTTCATCACAACATGAAAGCAGCTGTTCCGGGCTCACGACCTCACTCAAAGGGTTGCAGCAGAAGTGGACGCTACTCATAGGGTGCACCAAATATCTTGTACATTTTAGGAACATTCCTCTGATGGCAAGGCTTCATATCAAGCTATGTGTTCTATATACCTATTTATTTTTCCAATATGAGTATCAGTTTGCCATCAGATTAACAGCAGTGCATGTAGAAAACTGTGTACAATGCATAATGTTAGAGTTGTATGATAAACTGGAGACGGCCTAGATGTCTCCAGCTTAAAAGATTGATTCACTAATGGGTCATTCCACGCCAAACATCCAAGCTATTTTAGCGACCATCTCAAATGTATTCGAAAAAATTGTAACAATTTACTGCATTGAAAACAGTGAAACAGTAAAATATTTCTGAAAGAAAAATTTTTTGGTCACGTAGCTGCTTATGAACTTGCCGGAATGTCGTTTTATTCTTGTTTGTGCAAAATTTTGTTTTAAAAGTACTGCTCCTTGCTTCTATACCGAAATTTGTCTACATGTTAAGTACAAGTTCATGTATAAAGTGTTTCAAGCACAGTAATATTAGTGCAGTTTCATTGGCACATACGCCTCCAAGACTAACAAAGTGCTTGATACGGCTGGTTGGTGCTGTATGGTAGACAAAGAAAGTGCTTAACAGCGCAAACGACAAGAAGGGAAAGAAGAGACGAGCTGAGTCCTGAACAAACAACCAAAGTTTATTGCAAACCAACTGCAATATATAGAAAACAGAATCTGCGCATAACCACGCACCATAAGCAGAATCGCACATACATGCACCATACAGCCTACCTTATCAACAACCGGTCATGTAAGTGGACCACAGATAACTAACTTCACAGCAGTTAAAAAAAAATTGAGGGTACGCTAACACAGTGAGCACAAGTTGTTGAATGTGGAAGGCTTCACTAATCTCGTGATCGCGCCGATTTTTATATCCCCCCATGATCAAACACTTTTCAAGAATTGGCTGACAACAAGACTTATTACAATGGTCTGCCAAGTGGCTAGGAAGAGAACCTTTTAGAGAGTTAGCGTGCTCCCTCAACCGATCATTTATGCATTGCTTTGCTTGGCTAATGTAACCGTGCCCAAAAGTAAAAAAAATATCTTGTAGAGAATCGCTAAAATACATTCAACATGGCACGTAGCGTGTTTCTTAGTGCATGCTTCTTTCTTAGGTCTTTCGCTGTTGACCCAGCAGCATAGCCCAGCGAGTTTATCGCGTGCGCAGAACACAACCCTTACACCTATTTTGCCAGTGATCTTCTTTAGCCTTTGGGAAACTTCGTGTACGTAGGGAATAAAAGTCTTGCTAGAATGAGGCTTGTTAAGTTAGCTGTTGCTTTGTCTCTTATCAGGCACTCTTAGTGACGTTAGGCGAGTCTCGGCAATGGAATTTAGCTCGGGATTAGAAAAGCCTGCTTGTTGAAGGCGGTGAACTTGGAGCGAGAAACTGCACTCTATGTGGCGGTGACAAGAGCCAGTTAGAATTGCCTTTAGGCAGAAAAAAGCGATGCTTCACTTGACTAGCTTAGAATGGGCGGACCTAAAAAGCAGGTTATTTCTTGAGCATGGCTCGTACCGCCAATATACATGATCAACAACAAAAAAAGCATTGCTATTTGTAGACATCATAGGGTGTCGTCAGAAATAAACTCCGACGTTATTTCTAGTTTCTTCATTTCACGCCCGAAAACGTCATATATCTCATCGGTGGTTCGCCGAGGGTCAGATTGATCGATGCGGTAAAACGCTAAAAAGTCGTCAACGTAGCCGAACACTTTAACTGTACTCGTGTGATCGAAGTTAGCCATGAGGCTTCTTTCATACCGCGCGAGTAAAAGGTAACAAAGAACCGGTGCTAAACATGAGCCAATGCACACATCTGCACTGGTGAGATATTTGATGTTTTTCATGGAACTAAAGTCGGAGTTTAATTCATGACGACAAGTTACAATGTCTAGACTTGAAAGTGCTTTTTTTGGTTGACCATGTATATTGGCGGTACGAACCTTGCTCAAGAAAAAGCCTTCTTTTTACATCCACCCATTCTAAGCTAGTCAAGTGAAGCATTGCTTTTTCCTGCCAAAAGGCAATTCTAACTGGCTTTTGTCACCGCCAGATAGAGTGCAGTTTCTCGCTCTAAGTTAACCGCCTTCAACAAGCAGGCTTTTCTAATCCCCTGCTAACTTCTATTGCCGAGACTCTCCTAAGGTCACTAAGATTGCCTGATAAGACACAAAGCAACAGCTAACTCAACAAGCCTCATTCTAGCAAGGCTGTTATTCCCTACGTACACGAAGTTTCTTATAGGCTAAAGAAGGTCGCTGGAAAAGGTGCCGGCTCCAGTGTGTGACACCACTGATCGTCTGCGCACACACCGGCGGCGATGCGCGCGCGGCGGCGGCGGAGTATCATTGTGCATGCGCAGACCAGTGTCACACGAAATTGGCTCATCGAGGCCAGTGTGGTTAACGCTACAAAATAGTGTAAGAGTTGCGTTCTGCGCACGCGACAAGCTCGCTGGCCTATGTCGCAGGGTCAACAGTGAAGGACCTAAGAAAGAAGCAGGCACTAAGAAACGCGCTATGTGCCATGTTGAGTGTATTCTAGTGATTTTATACAAGATATTATTTACTTGTGGACATTGGCCAAACAGGGCGATGCATGAATGATCGGTTGAGGGAGCACGCTAACTCTCTAAAAGGTTCCTTCCCAGCCACTTGGCAGACCATTGTAATAAGTCTTGTTGTCAGCCAATTCTTGCAAGTGTTTGATCACGAGGGATATAAAAATCGGCGTCAGCATGAGATTAGTGAGGCCTTCTATATTCAACAACTTGGTGCTCCCTGTGTTAGCGTACCCTCAATTTTTGTTAACTGCTGTAAAGTTAGTTATCTGGGGTCCACTTATATGACCGGTTGTTGACAAGGTAGGCCGTATGGTGCATGTATGTGCAATTCTGCTTATGGTGCGTGGTTATGCGCAGATTCTGTTTTCTATATATTGCAGTTGGTTTGCAATAAACTTTGGTTGTATGTTCAGGGCTCTGTTCTCATGTCTTCTTTCCCTTCTTGTTGTTTGCGCTGTTAAACACTTTCTTCATCTACCACGCCTTCAAGAACTTAGCCAAAATGTGTTATATTTGCATTTTTCCTATTATAATACTTCACTGTCTATGAATGTCTGAGTGATGAATACTAACTACACAAAAGGCATATTTTGAGGAAATAATATTATGAGGCATCTTAAGCTGCTAAACATTACGACAAAAAATTACAAATTTTGCAGAATGTAATACTGCACTTTCTATGAATGGCTGAGTGATGAATACTAACTACACAAAAGGTATATTTTAAGGAAATAATATTATGAGACATCTTAAGCTGCTAAACATTATGACAAAAAATTACAAATTTCGCAGAATCGTCATTTTCGTCTGTATTGAGACGCGATTTGCACTGTCCAGTGGTCCAAATAAATATTACCTTCAAACCTAAATCGAAAGGAAAAAAAAGGTATTTTCATATGCCAATTGTTTTCATTACATATTTTTGTTTCAAGGAAGAAAATAAGTTTTGAACTTTCCCATTGATGAAATTAGGTAATTTCAAGGCGGCAGCTGTCGTATGACCAAATGAAAAGATAGGCGCCAATGGGAATGCTAAAAAATATTTTTCTTCCTTAAAACGAAAAATGTAATGATAGTATATGAAAAGAACTGTTTATTTGCTTTCAATTTATGTTCAAAGGTAATTTTTAGTTGAGCCACCACATGGCGTAATCGCATCTCAATATGGACAAAAATTACGACTGTAAAATTTATGATTTTTTTTCACAAAGTTTACCAGCTTGAGAGGTCTCAAATATTTTTTTCTCAAAATATACCTTGCATGGAGTAAGTATTCACTAGTCAGATATTCATACAAACTGCAGTATTGCAATAAAAAAATTGCAAACATAACACATTTTGGATTAATTCTTGGAAGCATATGCGCCAGTATAATTGCAATAATATTACTAAGCTTCAAACACCTTACACAAGAACCTTAACTCAACATATAGGCCAAGTTTGCTATAGAACGTACTTTTAAAATAAATTTTCTTCACAAACACCCAAACAACATTCGGGAAAGTTTCGAAGGCAACTACGTGACCGAACATTTTTTCTCTCCGAAATATCCTACCGTTTCACTGCTTTCAATACAGTTAATCAGCACAATATTTTTCTAATGCATTTGAGATGGTCGCCAAAATGACTGTGCGTTTGGCATGAAATCACCCGAACAGCATGTCATGAGCACAAAACAAGGTCCTATGCTTATTAGGCCCTTTATTTACCAAGAAATATATTGAAAGTGCCTCCTCTGAGGCACTGTATAACGCTGCTTTTTTTCACAGTTCTAAGGCGGCTGCACGTGCTGTTGTTTACATGTGCAGCAGTGCCGTTCATATCTAGTAGAACTCGCTGTTGGGATAGTTGGTGCATGTTTGCATTAAACATTAGTCAATTTTGTGCCAAAATGACGACCACACAAACAAATAAAACACATAAACGGGATGGGCACTCATTTGCAATTGTTTATTTCTTGAGGAAACAGGCTGATATAAACCCACTTTTCGTCAACGCATGTGCAACCTACTTGGGCCGTCCCTTACCTAATCACGCTATAGGACACATGATCGCTAGATACCGTGCTTCCAGCTCATACATGATGAGTGAAGTTTTGCTAACGCAATTGATACCCCATTTATTTTGTGAAAGCCCTTTGAAATTGCTCTTGGTGTGAATCCACATGAAGTGACATGCGCTCTTGAACGGGCACCGTCGTTATTCTTTGCCGTAAGGGCATGTTCCCTCGCTCGATCATTGACGCAGCCCCTTGTCGTCTGGCTAACATGTCTCTTTCTGCACGATAGGGGTATTTTGTAAACCACTTCAGTGGCAGACTTCGTGAATGGCCACGCGTGCTTCTTTTTACAGCCTTTCAGCTGCTCAGGATAATTTCCAGCGATGCTCCGGCGCAACTTTGCTAGTTTGTTAGGGGCACGAACTTCATCAGTACTTCATGCCGACTCGCCACCTATTTAAGGTTGTGTGTATGAATATATGCGATATTATGAATATATGCTACAAACAGCTGCTAGTGAGCACCCGTCCTGCCCATGTGTTTTCTTTGTGTGGTTGTTGTTTCCTCGTGAAATTGACTATTCAATTAAGGCATTCATGTCTATTTACAGCACATGTTTAATGTCTGTAGCACAATATTACATGCTATTTTCGTATTCTATTTACATGTTCAAGAGAACAGCGGCCGCGCCAATTGTGTAAATTGGATACAATTTCCTAATTTTGCACAAAACCATTATGAAATGCCCAACCAGCTTCAATTATTTCTCAGTATTGTTAATTTTATCAAGAAACATAAAATCTATTATTCAACGTAAGTTTGTGCATCACCATCCAATTGATTTACGTGTGCAGTTTAATGTCCTAAAGCCACCATTTGATTATGAGACGCCTTAGGGGAGGGCTCCTGAAATTTCGGCCGCCTGCGGTTCTTGTGCACCCAAATCTAAGCAAATGGGCCTACAGCATTTTCGCCTGCATGAAAACTGCAGCTGAGTACCTTGGCGACTAAACCATCGAGGCGGGTTCATCATCATCCAATCTAATACAGATGGCCAACCGCAATTATAACTTTTAATTGACTATATTATAACCTCACAGCAAAAGAAAAGAGTAGAACAGTTTTAAAGAAAGTTCTCCCCCTTTTTCTATGACGTCCATAACGCTTTTTAAGTCGCTTTTGCCAGAGTATGCTTTCGCTCTGCGGAAAAGTGTTTTATGATTTGGAAGTGGCTACTAATACTCGCTGTCACAGGGCACAAAATATTTTTTCCCTATATTACTCTGCCATGCACATGCCATTCAATAACGAGTACTAGTATGAGTGCTGGCCGTCTTTCAGAGTGATTTATGAGGTCTTTGCAGCCTTAAGCGACAATAAGGAAAATTGTATGCTACTTTTTTTCTTTTTGCCACCCCTTTGAGCTCCTCTTTTACGAATATCTGGAGTTTGTGGGTCGCCTGTCAAACAGTTTGACAAGCTCGGCAAATACTACTGTGAGTTTTACCCCCGTATTTTAGAACGTCCCTTTACTAAATGCTTCGCCTTGACTTGAGAAAATTGATTCCAGCGCAGTCTCTTGGCAGAGTAAGTCACCCAATATCAGTGATAATCTGCAGCGATTATCGAGAAACGCAGCATCATTTTTAGACAAGTGGTGGCGCTGTGCTCAGCTTGTTCAAATAAGGACGAGATTCGAGTCGAGGAGCGTTCGTAAATAGGGAGGTTAGCATTGTTTGCACTGTGGGACAGTTCAAGAGTGCTTTTATTGAAATAGCTGCGCTCTCGTATATTTTGAATGAATTAGCGGATGTCAAATAAGTTCTAAATATATTTTTCCTTTTGTGTGATTCAGTCTAATTTGTTGTACTACTGTAAATTTGGAGCCCCACCGCGGTGGTCTAGGGGCTATGGTACTAGGCTGCTGACCCCCAGGTCGCGGGATCGAATCACGGCTGCGGTGGCTGCACTTCCGATGAAGGCAGAAACGCTGTAGGCCCGTGTGCTCAGATTTGGGTGCATGTTAAAGAACCCCAGGTGGTTGAAATTTCCGGAGCCCTTCACTACGACGTTTCTCATAAACATATGGTGGTTTTGGGACGCTAAACTGCACATATCAATCAATGCTGTAAATATTGAATATCAGGCTCAAAAATGCTGCGTTTGTTTTTCCTGAAACCTGCTCCAAATTTAAATTTTCTCCCTGGAAAAGCAAGATATGATGCTCCTAAATATTGCTCCAGATGATAGCTTGGCTGTTCCACCTCTGCTAGCTGTAAGTAGTTACTCTTTCACCCTGCTTTTGTGTGTCCATCTTATATTCTTTGATGTTGCATTGTTTCAGGGAGACATATGTGATGCGCTTGATATTTTACATCTTTAAATCAATTATTCTACATGGTTAATATCTAGTGACACTGTTAAGCTATTGTAACTCTGCCTATTGTTTTCACTCCTGTATTATTGTTTCTCCAGTATTATGAATGTCTGAAAACACAAGGGTTATTGTGAAATGAAAATGCCATTTTAAGACTGTTTTGTCATTACATTCATTAGAATATCACTAGCCTTGCATAATATGCATATGGCATGCCACAACACATGCAAACTGTGGCGTATCAATGAGGCAATTGAGTGTGCATTGATATATTATTTCAGTATATTGGAGGAATAAGGCATGCTGCATTGCACTACTTTTCTTGCTGTTTGTATGCTTCACTGCACTGTGCTTTTGTGCTGCATTGAAGCGTGTTAAAATTAGTTCTTCTTTTTTAAGCGCAAATAAAGGCTCTTCTGTTGTACTTTGATATGCATGCATCGGTAGTTAGAGCTCCATGCCGTACCATTGATGTCTTATTTTCGGTCTTTTGTAGCAAATGGCATTCTGTTCTGCACAATTGAAAAAGGCTTTTGATTGAGGTACAATTTGTCTCTGAAGCCTGTATGTACTCTGTGTCTAATAAAATAAAGCTCGATTTCATTTTGCACTATGGCATGACTTTGTGAACGTTCTGTTATGTGTGACAGCTCATTTTGAGTGGTGCCTTCGCATTCAGCTAGGATTACATGTTATATGTGAGAGCCTTATATGCCTTGCTTCATATATGCACCATAAAAGTTGTGCTAGGGCCAGGATTACCACACTGTGGCAGGAGCCACTACAATAGGACATCTGCACATGAATGGTAAAGGGTAAGCTTTCACGTGCTTCCACAGGGGCCCTACTGGAAAGGGGTAACACTCGAATCATGGTATTTTTCGCATGGGTGTTGGGGCATTATTCAGCATGAACACCCCCACACCCTTTTTGCTGTTTGGGAGAATGACACCCTTACACTACTTTTGTTTTTTAAGGGTGTTAGGGTGTCAGCAATATTACACCCTTACGCCCTTAAGATTATTTTGGTGTACATTCGCTTTTACACCCTCACTCCCTTAAGGCCACTTGGGTGTAAATTTGCTTTTACACCGCAAAAAATGTTTGTGCCATAGGGTGTAAATTCGGAAATCCGCCCACGGTAATAGGTGTAGTCCTGCTTGATACACCCATTTCGTGGGGTGTAAGGGTGTGAGTTATAGACACTATAAAACACCTATATGGGTGTAATTTGGTTTACAGTGCAGGCGGGCACTTTGTGCGGCCCGCGATATAACATTAAAAGCGGATTTCACGCTGCTCCAACCTCACCGCATCGCCGCCCGAGGAGTGGGGCAGGATTTGTTCTCTTTTCGATAAGGGTAGCGAGTTTTCTGTGCGTGAACGGCAGAAACCAATTTCCTTTCATGAGCCTCCAAATACCCATACACCTCTATCTCCCTTTTCTATCCTTTATATTGCTTCCCTGTTCCTCAATTATCTGCCTTTCTATCCTCTTTCTTTTTCCCCTTTTGTTTCTTTTGTATCTTCACGGCATCAGAATTTTGTTGTGATCGCCAGTGATGTTGAATATTGTTTATCGCGGTGTGGTACTGCCTTCCCCGCTTTTAATTCTTTGGTCCGTCTTCGCACGTACGTTTTACTAGCTTATATTTTTATTTATGCAAGAAGTGTCAGTCTACTAGGTAAAGTATTTTTACCTTTGTTTTCTTGTAACTTCTCCTTTCCTACCTTCTCCCTGTTTTGATCCATCCACCCAGTGAGCCATATTAACATTGCTCTCTATGTTGCATCCTCCCCACATCGCCTTGAAGGTTTTTACTGAATTATGCCTTCTACATGTTAATAAAAAGCGAGATAAAAAGAAGAGAGGGAAGCAACAAAGAAAATAGAAACGACATAAATGAACAAAAAAAAACAAATATAAAAGAACGAATTAACGGCGAAATTTATGACACGTGAGAATAAAGACAATAAAGAGATCTTGACGTTGCCTTTCGCTGTCTTCGCTTCGCTTCGCTGCTCACTCGAATGTCGTAATCTCACTTAGCTGCCGAATTTCGGGTCGAGGGGATTCATTTTTTTTTTTTTGTTTCCTCGACTGCGGGGCGCTATTCTTTGCGTTCTTGACGAACGCCGTCTTGAATATTAACCGGCATTCATGCGTGATTACCCATTGGCATGATGGATGGCAATTCGAGGAGAAGAGCTACATATGCAAGCTCCACTAGCCAAGGCGTGCCGTGGCTTATTCGCGGTGAGGCGGCATTTGTTCCTCACACTCCATCAGCCCACGTCGTCACAATTTTTATTGATCGGAATGATTATATTTTACGAGGCAGCTGCGTCAGATGTGCTTTTCTGAGAGTCTGTATCGGTTTTTTTTTCTTCGTTTAATGTGATAGCACAGTGAAGATGCGTTCGTGTCGTTGACGCCGTCACCGTGCTGTTGCGTCATGGACAGCCATGTCAAGGGCTTCACCTCCACTATCGTCTCTATTCCCGTCGGTGGAATGTCTCGCAGAACACAAGCTAAGCGCTTATAACATGCGTGATCGACACGGGTGTAGTAGAAGCAAAGCCTTATCAGTGTTCTGTCTTCTCCTTCTTTTAAGAGCCATACTTGCACTAACACTAGGCTTTGGACTCAGCACGAACACACTTCCACGCTGGAACCTTGTATGCAGTTCAGCCACGACCCGTACGAAGCCTAGGAGTTTACAGTATCACCAATCGATACGAGATACTGGCATAGAGTTGAACTCTCACCCTCAAAACATCTTTTTTTTACTTATTTAGGATTGGCGCGACTGCCTTTCACTCTTCACAGTAGATGACGATAGTTATAGCACAAGAACAAAACGATGACACATAGACAAGAAGAACACGATGGACACTGTGTCTCTGTGTCGTCGTTCTGTTCTCGTGCTATAACTATCGTCATGTCATACCAAATAGCCCAAGCTGCCACACTCTTAGTAAATGTTTGCTGCTTTAGTTTTCTGTGAATTTCTTATGTTAATTTTGCATTCTCCTACCGAGACCGCTGATTCCCATTGGACGGTAAGCATCAAAGAGAAAGACAGAGAAATGAAGAGGAAAGATACCGGGACGTCAACCAAGCTTTGGCTCGATTTGCTACCCTGCACGTGAGGTGGGGGAAAAGGGGAATAAATTGCACAATGAAGGAACGGCGTGCAATTTTATTGAGAACCTCGTGTGAACGAAGTAAAGATTATATAGTAACTTATCGGACTCTCTACGAGTCGCACATGGTGAGTACGTAGAGAAAAAATTCTCGGCGCGTGTAGTCGGGTCTTTTTGTACGTTGCTTTTGTATTAGCCTGTTCTTGCGCATCATTAATAAAGCACAAATAACATGAAGCTGAGCGAAGTTATCCGAAGGCTACATGGAAAGGCCACGATCTATTTCTCAGAGGGCCAAATTTCTAAATCTGATTTTTTTCTTTTACGCGTCCCTAACCAGTATGGATGGAATGGTACTGTGTTTTAAACCAGATAGGGAAGCATCCCAATTGCAGCCGAGGCATCCTGCTCTTTTTTTAACATCCAAGTAAGAAACTGCACAAACAAAACAAAGCAAGTGTTGGGCATTTCCCAATCTTCCACTTTGTTGTGTCAGCCCGCCCCGCCGCGTCGGTCTAGTAGGTAAAGTACTCGGCTGCTGACCCACACGCAGATGGCGGGATCGAATCCCGGCTGCGGCGGCTGCATTTCCAATGGAGGTGAAAATTCTGTAGACCCATGTGCTCAGTTTTAGGCATACGTTAAAAAACCTCAGGTGGTCTAAATTTGCGGAGACCTCGGACTACGGCATTTATCTTATTCATATGGTGGTTTTGGGACGCTAAACCCCACATACCAATGTTGTGTCAGCCCACGCTCCTTATGCCCTATGACTACATGAAAAAAAAAATTGCCGAGAACAGCAGAAAAGGAGTGAATCACGTCTACTTCAATTCCATTGTTGAAATAAAACTCCGTGGCTTCTACACATAAGCATCATATAAAAAAACGACTTTTAAAAAAATATTTTTTTTGAAAACCCCACTTCTTTTATTTGCATGCATTGCCTACTTCAAAGGGAAGTAAATTTTATTTCTCTTTTGATTCACTCTTAGCGAAATTTGTATACAGTTAACTAAGTATCAGATTTAAGCCACGTAGAGTTGTTTTTTTGCTGGTGCAATTCACTTTGACCTTGCTTTTAAAGATGCGCAAATTCAATGACGATTCGTTTAAGGACAGGCTGACGTGAATCTATTTGGCTTCGACGCCTAGAAGTGGCCCTCATGACCCGGTATTATCTACATGTACTTAGCTCATCTGTTCCCTTCCTTCAACGTGTCGATCCTAGTTCTTTCGTGGCGCCGCTCCAATCTTATCATTATAGGCTAGCTTAGCGAACCTGCATTATCGATAATAAGCAACCAAAAGACAAATCTATTCGAACTATAGAGCAACCGTGTTAGTGTGTAATAGCCGCTGTATTGCCAAACCATAGCATTAATAACATTCGGTGATTTGTGTCTCCAAGATGACGCAACGCTCAACGCTGTCACAGAGTAACGCTAACGCCATGTTCGGTATTGCCATGTAGTAGAAGGAAGGAAGGAAGGAAAATATAGGGAAAAGAAAGGCAAGGAGGTTAACCAGCCTATAGGCAGCCGGTTTGCTACCCTGCGCATGGGGGAGGGATGGGGGAGATGAAAGAGAGCAGAGAGGGAAGATAGAAACAGCACATTTGGCAGCACATGCGCACACACTCAGTCATAGTCCAGTCTTGTCTTTCGCGGTGTGTGACATTGCTGTTACAGTCGCTTGTTCAAGTCGGTGTCGCGTAGGAATTTCAACAGAGCTTTCGTCGCCTTCTGTTGCAGTGTCTTCTCTCGGGCACTTGACAGAATAGTGTCCACAGACATTTGGCTGTTGTCGATGCGCGCAAAAGCAGACGCCAGTGACTGTCTCTGGATTTCATACAATGGACAGTCACACAGGATGTGGTGTAGCGTCTCTTCGCAATGACAGGAATCGCAGAGAGCGTTGTTGGCCATTCCTATGACAAAGGAGTAAGATTTTGTAAATGCCACTCCTAGCCATACGCGATGAAGTAGGGTGGCTTCTCTTCGGTCGAGTCCAGTGGGCATGCGGAGATCCATCAAATAGGACAGGTGGTGTTGACGATTCGTATCGATGCTTGGTGGGCACCATAGTGAAAACGTGATTTCACGCGCAAGTCGTCGAAGATTACTGCCAACATCAGTCCTCGAAAGTGGTATGGCTTCTTTTTGTGTTCCTTCAAGGGCTGCCCGCGCGGCAGTATCGGCATGTTCGTTTCCTATGATGCCGCAATGACTTGGCAGCCATTGAAGCATCACATGATGCCCTTTCTCGAGTAAAGTGTGAAGAAGGCATCGAATTTCGAAAACAAGCTGTTCGTACGGGCCGCGACGCAGTGCTGAGAGCACAGATTGTAGGGCAGCCCTTGAGTCGCTGAAAATCGACCATTGTTGCGGTGGTTCCCGATTGACCACACAAAGTGCAGCGCGCAAAGCAGCTAGTTCCGCTGCTGTAGATGCCGTGGAGTGGTCAGTCCTAAAGCTGATGGTAACACCTCTTGCTGTTATAACTACTGCCCCTGACGAACACTGGTGGTTCGTGGAACCATCGGTGTATACATGTATGCTGTCTGAATATTTCTCGTGCAAAAGAAGAAGAGACAGTTGTTTCAGCACGGGTGACGAAAACTCAGATTTCCTCCGGATCCCTGGTACACTAAGATGCACTGTGGGTAGAATAAGACACCAAGGTGGTATGGATGGTTTAGATGCATGAGTGAAGCCCGAGGGAAGTTTATCGTTGTATTTCATAATAATTTTGGCGAACGATGCTTGGCGCCTCTCTGAAGGCAACAGTGCAAGGTGATGGCCGGGGGCACGTGCGAAGTGTCGGATGTGCGTTCTCAGGACTTCTACAACAATGTGATTTTGTATCGGATAGTCACCAGCAATTGCAATTGTTGCTTCTGTTGACGTACATCTGGGCAGACCGAGGCACACTCTCAGCGCTTGGGCTTGTACTGCCTGTAAAACACGAACATTGGTCTTGCAGGTATTGCTAAGCACAGGCAAGCTATATCTGAGGAAACTGAGAAACAGGGCCCTGTAGAGCTCCATCATTGCGTCTACTGACATCCCCCACGTCTTTCCTGCCAGGAACTTGAACAGTTGAGAAACAGCGGTCAGGCGCTTCTTCATATAGGTCACATGCGGACTCCAACAGAGGTCCCTATCAATAATGATGCCCAGAAACCGGTGGGTTTTGGCGTAAGAAATCGGTCGCCCGCAGATTGAGATGACATAAGGGGTCATTGTTTTGCGAGTGAAAGCCACCAGCACGCATTTTTCTGGTGATATGCTGAGACCTTGTTTGAACAAGTAGTTAGCAATCATAGTTGCTGCTTTTTGAAGCCGGAATGTATCTGAGGACGTGTGACTGCCGATGTCCAGACACAGATGTCGTCTGCGTATATTGATATTTTAATGGTGCTTGGCAAGTATTCAGCAAGGCCAATTAGTGCAAGATTGAATAGCGTCGGGCTAAGAACTCCGCCTTGAGGAACACCCCTGGAAGTATAGCGTCGCGTAGTTGGGCCATCTTCTGTTAACACGAAGAATGATCTTGCAGCCAGGTAACTCGAAATCCACCGAAAGACTCGACCACCAAGGCCAACCACCGCAAGAGCACCCAAAATGGCTTCATGTAGTACATTATCATAAGCGCCTTTCACATCTAGAAACAAAGCTGCAGATAGTCGCTTACGGGATCTTTCGTGCTGAACGTACGAAACTAGATCAACGACATTGTCAATAGAAGAGCGGTCGCGTCGGAAACCAGCCATTGAGTTCGGATAAATCTTGTAGTGTTCAAGATACCACTCCAGGCGGCCTAGTATCATCCGTTCCATTATCTTCCCTACGCAGCTGGCCAGTGCTATTGGGCGGTATGAGGTTAGTTCGAGTGGGGATTTGCCCTGCTTCAAGATGGGTAACAAGCGGCTTACTTTCCAGTCATCAGGAACATTGCCATCCTGCCACGAGATGTAGTAGAAGAGATTACAAACAAACATACCAGTACAATCTGCAGGCCTTTCACCGGATTCAGTAGAAGTGTCCTCTAGTTCAAAGTTTAGTGACCCAAAAACTCGTCGTTTCTGTTCCAAGTTCCAAGCGTATACTGGCTTTCAAAATGGAAAAGCATGCCAGGGAGACCTTAACTGGGTAATCGCATCAACTTTAGTTTTGTATATAGTTTTCAGGTGCATTTGTGTTCATAGTCAGGGTTCAGAGTACGCCGGTGCCTTTGGCTCTTCAACGAAAAGGAATAAATGTTTTCATTGGCTTATGAAGGCCGACCGAATGAATTCGAGGGTTCTAATCAGAACACCTTGTCAAATACTGAGCATAGGTGACGGCACGTCAAACTTTCTGATTCCTATCTGCAGCCATGCGAGCAGAGAAATATAAAAGAAAGAACACACAGAGATAGAGAATAAAATTACGTCGTTCTTTTTTTCATCGAGCTATATTCATGAAGTGTGTACGTTTTCGCTCGTACGTGGGAGTCGCCGTTCATTTTGTCTAGCAATCAATAGAAATCGATTGCTTTAGAAACTGGGATTTTTGACGCTGGAGAGAGAAAAAAAAAGAAGGCACATGAATCGAAAAAAAAAAATCCCGCCATCGCTCTTTCGCAAACTCACACTATGCCCTTTTATACATTCATGAATACAAGTCTGTGAACTACAACACGCTTGTTCAAGAGAGGGCCATGGCACGCAACCTGACTGAGTTAGCTCGGCGTAGGAAGATCTGAGCTTTGCGCTCCGCTCGGTTCAATTGCTTCCCTTTGATTAAGAGCATACGAGTCCACCGTAGTGCTACTCTATTTTATTTCGCCTTTGACTTCAGAATTTTCGCTCTGATGAGCAAATGTGCAACTGAAAATAAAACCTCACACTTGCTTGCCGAGTCGCTTTATCCAATCTTCTTTAATATATCTTGCTTTCTAACTCCACAGAGGTCACCCTAACATGAGTCGGCTTTCGGGTAACATTGACTGCTTTCACATGCATACTTTTTTAAACGAAATGCTAACTAAGCCAGTATTTAGGACTAATGTACATGCTAACATCTAGCTTTCGTCAAAAGTTTTCTCAGACTTCATTGTTTGAAGTTTTTGCGACGGAGAAACTTCAAGTATGGCAGTTTGGACTAGTTGGTATGACATGACTATAGTTATAGCACGAGAACATAACGACGACAAAGAGACAAGAAGGACGCGAGCAATCTTGTCCTTCGTGTTCTTCTTGTCTCTTTGTCGTCGTTCTGTTCTCCGCTCTGTAACTATCGTCTTGAGAAACTTCAGGAAAAGCTTACAATGAGAAGTACGTAGCGGGAAATTCGCACCCCCTGCCACATGGCAAGTCCGACTGCGCATATATGGCACTGGAAAACTTTCCTATAATCGTTAACTGACGACTGTTTACCATCCCAACGCTTCCTTTTGACGTTGTCGAAGGAGCTAGGATGCACTACACGCAAGACGCTTGAATTGTCTTACATTAGACTTTACTATGTCTTGACGTGCACTTGCTCATGTTCACTAAATGCACTTGTATAGAGTGGTAGCACATATAAGCACCTATATTGCATCAATTATGTGGAGAGGTGAAAGTTTTTGTGTACTTACTAGAATTCACACTTTTTTTTTGCGCGTCGTGTGAGCGGGAGGAACAGATGCGTTAAGTGCAGAAGAAATGGTTAAGAGTGAAAAAAAAAAAAAACACACACACACAATTAAATCATAAAGAATTACGGCAGCTTTGCCTTACTGCTTTCAAGCTTGAAGGCGGAGCGCACCTAGGTGGGCTTCCTATTTTTCTTTTTTTTTGTTTTGTTTCTGCATTGTTCTGTTGTGTACGAGTTGCTTTATATTTCTAAATTTCTCTATTTTTATACCAGCTGTCTTGTCTCTCTCACTCTTTCTGTACTTATTTCTCATTGTTCCCATTATTTCCCTCTGTTCGCTTCTTTCTTTTTATTTCTTTCTTCCTTTCTTTTTATTCTTTCTACATCACTTTACTATCTGTTCCTTTCTTTCTCTTTCTCTGTCTTTCTATCTTCTGCTGTCTTTAATTTATTTGTTTTTCTCCATTTTTTTCTTTCTATTATCTTATATATCTCTCTTTTTGTCTTCTTTTGTTATTCTTTCTATAATTGAACTTTATCTTTTTTCTTTCTATCTCTAGTTTTTTTCCTCTCTCACTTTCATGTGTATCGCGGGCCGGACAGAGCTTTAGTTTAACGCCAGAACCTGCTGTACTCGGCCGCGGGGCTTGCTTAATACCTGTGGTGCATACCCACAAGTGGTTTTTCTGTGGGCACCCAAGTTTTTACGACAGATTAAACAGCGCAGTGCCAATGAGTGAAGTACCAAGTCTGTTTGGCAGTGATTGCGTTGTTAGGTGTCCACTTTGCTGGTTCTACGTATGCTGTTGCACTATGCCAGCAGGAAAGCTCGAACTCGCTTCAAGACTTCCATTAATGCGCATCATTTCGCTACTACTGAACTTATTTTCGTATGATCACGTGAAGCAAAGGTTAACAACGGGAAGCTTAAAAAAATTCCCTCGTTGGAAAACTTCTGCGCTATATTGACCATTGGAACTACTGCTGTGTCACGTATGTTGTACTTGGTATCGAACGTTTACAAGGCGGTGTTTTCATTTAATGCATAAAGTTACGCCACCACGACTGGCTCTGGCGAAACAACTGACGTACTAAACATGTTATATGAATTGTAACACTTAAACTGGTTATACAGAATAAACATACATACCTTTAACAAAAAATACGCACACTACACATTGCTCAATGCACAGTTTCAGTCAACTAAAAAAAAAAGAAACATGCATTGTTTATTGTCCTGTAAACTATGTAAGTGCCAGTGGCAATATTGTTGAAAGTGATCCCACACAGTGAAGCCCTTCGAATTTTTAATTATGTGCACCATAAACCACCGTAATGTGATTTCCCTGCATAAATAATATTCCGCTGGAGCGTGGAATACGACATAAGAGGTTACACGTGGTCCTACATGGTGCCTGCCCGCCAAGTGTAATGAAGTTTGTACGCAAATGTCAGGCATTTCCGATAACATTGAGGTACCTCTCACAAGTTGGAAGGGTTTTCAACACTCAGTCTGTTGCCAGAATAGAACTGAAGTGTGCAATAATCTAGTGAAAATGGCAGCTCAGAAAAAAAAAAAAAAACGCTAGGCCTGCGCGGAAGGCGCAGCACCGACACAGCGAAAGCTAGAAGAGCGGCCTTTCAGAGCTTTTTCAGAACACTCATTGGGTAACTGCTGCAAGCACACTTGCTGGGTACCCACAACAACAACAACAACAACAACAACAACAACAACAACAACAACAACAACAACAACAACAACAACAACAACAACAACAACAACAACAACAACAACAACAACAACAACAACAACAATAATAATAATAATAATAATAATAATAATAATAATAATAATTTTTGGGTTGTACGCTGGCATTCGTTATGTTATTTTTCGTCATTTTTCTGAGAAGCGTGGCATCCGCTAATCACTTGCAAGGAATTTAATGCCAATTGTTCATGGAGTGGCTGACGGCGATGCGGAATTGTTCCTGAAGGAGGTATGCGCCACAGTTAATAGTTGAACAAGAACAAGCTTTTGCAAAGGGTTGGACCATTGTACGACCCACTCGTTACGCTATTCGCATTGTGCGATGACTGGTTGTTCTTTCGCTGTTTTCAAATGCTCTATAAGTCGTATTAACGCGATTGCTTTCCCGACCTCAAGCCTGTCTAAGTCAATTTTTCAACAAGTCCCAAGCACTGGTGTGGCTCAGCGGCAGAGACTGAGCCACACCAGTGCTCGAGACTTGTTGTATTTTGTGACGCACTTGTATTTTGCCCAATATGTAAATATGTAAAATGTGAACAGTCTTGATATGCAAGGCAATAAAGAAGGGGAAAAAAACTGGTGTTGCTCAGTGGTAGAATACTGGGCTCGCACCGCGCAGTCCCGCGTTCGAGTGCCACTGTGTCATTGATGCTAGTTTTTTTTTTCTAATTTCGCGCGATGTGGCTACGGGCACAGGTTGCGGCGGACATTTGCGCATTACCCGAGTTGTGATCTGATAAAAGCTTTCCCTGTAATTCTGATATTGATTTATTCATCGACTGGCTGATTGAAACATAATAAACTAAGTTAGTCGTTGTTCATAATACTTCCAAAATACAGTGATTCCTACTTAATGTTCGTCATCATCATCATCATCATCATCATCATCATCAGCCTGACTACATCCACTGCAGGACAAAGGCCTCTCCTATGTTCCGCCAGTTAATTCGGTCCTGTGCTTGCTGCTGCCAATTTATATCCGCAAAGTTCTTAATCTCATCTGCCCAACTAACCTCCTGTCTCCCCCTAACCCTTTTTCCTCCTCTGGCAATCCAGTTAGTTGCCCTTAATGACCAGTGGTTATCCTGTCTACGCGCTACATGCCCGGCCTATATCCCTTTCCTTTTCTTGATTTCAAGTGCCCCGCCGCGGCAGTCTAGTGGCTAAGGTACTCGGCTGCTCACCCGCAGGTCACGGGATCGAATCCCGGCTGCGGCGGCTGCATTTCCGATAGAGGCGGAAATGTTGTAGGCCCGTGTGCTCAGATTTGAGTGCACGTTAAAGAACCCAAGGTGGTCGAAATTTCCGGAGCCCTCCACTACGGCGTGTCTCATAATCATATGGTGGTCTTGGGACGTTGAACCCCACGTATCAATCAATCAATCTTCTTGATTTCAACTATGATATCCTTAACCCCCATTTGTTTCCTAATCCAGTAATGTTCATAGAGCTGCTTTATTCGTAAGACTCCAGCTAATAAGATGTCTGATATATAGCCCAGGTAACCATCAAATGGAACTTCTGAAACCGGATCTACAAACCTAGCTTCAGGTAGGAAGTGTAAGAATGGTATTTCTTTTATGTAAATGCTGTTTAAGTTAGCCTTCGGAGATAATATGTCCCGTGTGCTCAGATTTGGGTGCACGTTAGAGAACCCCAGGTGGTCGAAATTCCCGGAGCCCTCCACTACGGCGTCTCTCATAATCATATGGGGGTTTGGGGTAGTTAAACCCCACATATCGGATATAATATGTCTGACAACAATAGTCTCTATAATGCGCGTTTAGAAACAGTTGTAACACAAGAAAGTATGTTGTGAATACAGTTCTAGAACATTAAAACCTATAAAGAGATCGTGATACGCCTTGCATTCTTTTTTTTTTCCTCTTCCTTTTTCTCGCAGTGGCCCCCAGTGTGCCTGTGATCATGACGTCAGCAGGCACTGTGGTTGAAGGCACCATAGGACCATTCATGATTGGCGAGTCTCTGAGTCTTGTCTGCTTAGTGGAAAAAGGTAAGAAACACCCACACAACTTGTATACACTTTTTAAGAAGCAGTAAAAATATATATACTTGAGCGCAAAATTTAAAGATGAAGCGATGCGAAAGTGCCATAGTAGTCACGTAGAGTGGTGTTCTTATCTGTGCAGGTTTTTAAAATGAATGATAACACACACTTCGAAATCAAAATTCAGTCAAGAATATAACTGGTCGCTCGGTGTCTGTAAGATAAGCGAATACGAAACCGAACAGTTCAATTATCACATTAGTGTTCTTGAATGCAAGTGAACCTTCAAAGTTTCGGAAACTCACCCATCCCATATATACCTAATGTGGTTGTTGGCTTGATCATAACATTTTCGGGCTGCTATCAGAGTAAAAACGAACAATAATGAACAATAACAATAAATTATTGTTAGAAATGCATGTGGCCTTTTGTGAGTTAGTGGAAGAAGACGTCGACGTGACTGAGAGACGCTCGTGCATATATATATATATATATATATATATATATATATATATTTATTTAATCCTAACAGTTTCGGCTGGTGGACCAGCCTTCTTCGGAGGATGTAAGTGAAATGATACAAGTTCCCGTAGCAGAGGGTCACCCTCACAGTTTAAAGACCCTCCAAAAAAAGAGAGAGAGAAAAAGACAAGCGGGCGAACGAGGTAGCAACAGACAACAAGAAGCAGAAGAAGGAGAGGAACTAGAAAGGAGCGACGGAGAGCCGCCGGAAACGAGCGGGTAATTCTGGCATTGTTGCTGCGTATAGGTAAGACGCGCCGCCAGCGGAGGCGACCAAGAAAAACGGAAAAATGTGGAACATGTTGCCGCTTACTCGCATCTCACACATGGATCGAGTTTAAGTTCACGTGGTTCGGCGGCTGGCCCGTGGCATCGGGCCACACACACACACACACACAAGAAGCATACGACCCGCTCCAGCTTTCGGAATATAATGGCCACGTTGGAAAGCTAATGTGCCCTCTCCCCCTCCCTCCACCTGCCCTCTCTTGCAGAAAAATGTACAACCAGTCATACTGAAAATAAATAAATGGGTATTCTTGTAAAGGATGAAAATATATAAAAATAAATAATACTAAAAATTATTAAGAAATGAAAATAAAGTTTAATAATACCACAGTCCCTTAATACCGTTCTGGTCACGAAACTTCTCCGTCACTCTATGGGAGAGCTTGATATGGTGCCAAGAGCGGCCGCTACGCGGCGCAAGCCGTCCTAGGGGGGCCATCGCCCCGCTGCGCCCGGCGGAACGCACTGGCCGCGGCGGCATCCCGAAGGCGTTGTGTGGTGGCAGCTCGCGGTTTCTGCATCAGCGAAACGCGAACTTCATGTGCCAGTGCACCGTGCTCAAGGTGGACGGCATGAAAATTCGAATGAACAATGCCTAAGACGTGCTGTGTGACGGGCTGCAGCTCCGGATGCCGAAGCAACAAAGAAAAGGCGTCGCTCTTCTGTTTCCCAAGTAGCGCCGAACACCGAGAGAAATGGAAGCGAGCTATACCGCGGTTGGAAGCTGGCGGTTTCAGCTTCGAAAGTAAGAACGTTCGGGTGTGCGAAAAGCATTTTGATGCTAGCGGCGTTGTGAGAACCGACGAGCACATCGTGAACGGGGTGGTCGTGTCGCTTCAGCGAGAGAGACCGAGGCTTCGCACGAACGCCGTTCCAAGAATTTTTGACGGGCTCCCGGCGTATCTGACAAAGCCACAAACAAAATCGAGGGGCTATTTGAAAGTACCTAGCAGCCGTCTTCTTGCTCTCCTGAAAATTGTTGAAGAACATGTAGAGACGTACACGGTGCAAAACATTGCATGCGGTGACGTGTACGCGAGGATTGTTGAGGGCATTTTGCTCGACAGCCGCACAGCGTCAGCAAGTGTAGGTTGTCTGTTGCACTTTTTAGGGAGAACAGCTGAGGTTGTACACTTTTTTTTTAGATGTAGATTACATTTCTTCACTCGAGAAAAAAACAAAGCCTCGCGGGCAACTGTGCGCAGTTCATGCCCTGCAAGTGGTGGGTGGAAGCCACAGTGTTAAGCATAATGGCTGTGTATGTGAGCACGCCTTCTTATTTGTATATAGTGTTGTATATCTTGTATACATTACACTGTAATATTTTCGTACTATTCATATTTATCTGCATATAGTGTAAATAGTGTATATTCAAATACAGTTTATTTTAGGCAGTGAGCTAAGGCAGAGTGCAGCTGTTAATGAAACGAAATACACATTGTACAGTAGAGTCACAGATTGTGTAACATTGCTCAGAACAGCTGCAATAGTTTCTAGTGCTTTTCTTCTCCAAAGTGTTGTTCTCAGTGTATTTTGTGTGAATAAATGTTTTCCAACTTTCTCCCCATTACATGCACCATATGTTAATCTCCCATTCATAAGTACACACCTGACTACTAGGCGGCGTATCATTAGCACCAAATTTAAGATTTATTGCATGCCTTAAATCATAACCGCCCTTCCCCCCCTCCCACCCAAAAAATAAAAACAAATGTGTGATGAGGTATCTCGGTAGTGGCAGAGGCGGCCAAGCGGCTAGCACTGGCATCAAAAGGAACTTCCAGATTAGGCTGCTGTACTTCCGTTCCCGGAGAAATCATGGGTTGTCGGCCGGTAAATAATAATGCCCTAAACAGTAAACACTAGTAAACGTCAAGCGGCGGGTGTCCCGTGTAAACTGCGTGGAAAGAAGTGATCAATCAAATGTTGGGCACGTTTAGAGCAGTCGCGAAAGCCCTCGGCATCGAAAGTCCCCGCGTCAAAAAAGCGATCGGTGCTCACAAACGTGTGTCCAAAACAACGGCGCATTTGGGTATAAACTCAATTGAAAGGTCTGGAATAAAACTTCTGGCTCAACCATTCAGTTCATTTGAATACTTGGGTAGTAGCGCGCGAGAGGCGAGCCGGATATAAACCAATGTGATTGCTCCTGTACTACCCAGTCGTGTTTCATTTCGTTCACCTTCCTCCCCCTATTAGCGGCCCTACCAGAATATAAAGCTCACCTACCGCATAAACATAATCGCCCTTTGGCCGGGCGCAAATACAAACATGCTGTCGAGCAGATCAAGCAGTAGCTGCTCGCATCAAGAGCATGGAGCATAACCATCGTCTTTCAACACTTGCGAGCTATAGCTCGCAAGTACCGCTTCGAGGCATCGTAAGTATGCATATAATTGGGCTATGAGGCAATTATTGACACAATGCGTTATCGCGCGGTGTGAGAACACTTTTAATGTGCTGCTGTTTATAAGGTGGGCCCGCACTTCCAAGTAAACTACGCGTGCGTTCCAAAGTAAACAGCTCTCATTCGTCGTCGACACTGGATCCCGTTTCAACTTATTTATCTGGTGGCATTGATGCGTTCAGAGACGTTTAAAAAAAGGTAACAGGAAGAACAGCACGCACATAATCGCGTCGAAACGTCGGCCGCAGTGCGCACACAAGCCCAGCAGTGGCGGCGGCTTGTGGCCCCCATACGACGGGTGGCGCCTCTAGCGACGGATTTTGTCCCTATATCAACCTTCGGGCGGAGTTTCGTGACCAGAAAAGCATTGAAGGACTCTGATAATACTAACACAATCCGTTCGGTTTACGTAGCATCGAATTCGTTTAGTTTCGCTATATTGACTAACTTGCGTGTGCGACTTCACGTATGTATAAATAAATTATTTGAGTAATTCAATTTCTGTGTTTCACGAAACGTCGCGGAGACACGTCAGTCGCCCAGGGCTCTCGTTGATTCCGTGGGTAAGTGATCTGAATTTCTTTATAAAGTATGACTCCCGCTGTTCGCGCTCCCGTGTGTTCTGGAAGCCGGATTGTAGGAGTATGACACTTACGCGTTCGAAAGAGTGACCAGGAAGATTGATATGTTTGGAGAACGGCAAATTGGGGAGGCCCTTTACGTGTGCCCTGTGGTTGTTGAAACGCAAACGGAACGCGGTTTCCGTGTGTCCATATATTCCTGTTTGCACACCTCGCAGCGAATTTTGTATACCACATTCGCTGAGTCACAGTTAAGGTCGTCTTTAATTTTGTACACATAGTCTGAACAGGAGGCTTCGGCCGTATCTGTGGTCACCATGTGTGTGCACACCCTGCAGCGAGGTTTCCCGCACGGTCTACAGCCCTGATGGTGGTCGGATTTGTGTGTTTTCGCCCTGACCAGTAAGTCTCTCAGGTTTTTATTTCTTCGGTAAACCACCTTGGGCGGAGTCTGAAAAATGGCAGAGAGGCGACTACTCTGTTTAAGTATGTTGAAGTGGCGGTTTAGTATAGAATTCACCCGAGGGGCGGCGGCGCAGTATGTGAGGATTAAATTTGCCCCTGAAGTTATATCATCCTTATTCCCACCTTTTTCTCCCATTGTTGATTCTCGGTCCAAAGAGCGAGCGCGCTCAATTGCATTGTCAATTATTTTTCGGGGTACTTTTGACGCAAGAAGGCTGTTCTCAATTCCTGTGCGTGGGTGTCAAATTGCGTGATTTCAGAGCAAATTCTTCTGTATCTGTGGGCTTGAGAGTAAGGAACACCTGCTTTGCAGTGATGGGGGTGACTGCTATGGAAATGCAGATACTGTTGGCGGTCTGTTGGTTTTTTATACAGGGAAGTAGATATGGTGGTGCCACTGAGTGATACAGTGACATCCAGAAAGTGAACACTCTTCTGCGAATACGTGTGCGTGAATGTTATCGAAGGATGCACGGAGTTGAAACCGGAAATGAATTTGGAAAGATTATGTTCACTATCGGCCCACACGAAGAATATATCATCGAGGAAGCGTCGGTAAAATATAGGTTTGAATGGAGAATTTTCGAGGAAAGGAATCTCTAAAGAGGCCATGAAAATATTTGCGTAATTTGGGGCCATTTTGGTTCCCATGGCAGTTCCGTTTACTTGCAGATAATGATTTTGGTCGAATTCAAAGTCATTATGTTTAAGTACCAGATTTAGGAGCACCTCTAAAGCGCTTTCGTCGAATTCACTCGTCGATTTACTTTTTCCATAGGCGGCGACTGTGGCGGCGATTCCTTCGGTGTGGGGAATGTTTGTGTACAGTGATGAGACATCCATGGTGACCAAATAGCAATCTAGAGGTACCACAAGTTTTGAGACTTCTCGAAGGAAGTGGCTGGTATCTTTGATGTATGATGGGAATGATTGTGGGATGTGCCTAATCACGGAGTCAATGAAACTAGAAATTTTTTCAGTAGCAGTACCGTTGCTGGAAACTATGGGTCGGCCGGGATTGTTAGTCTTGTGAATTTTGGGTAGTAAATAGAAACGCCCGGGAGACGATTTGCCAGGTGACATCATTTTAAGCATAGGGTAGGTTATCTTCCCACTTTTACGTAATGATATTAGTGAGGCCTTTATAGTACTTTCATACTCCTCTGTCGGATCACAAGGGAGTTGTTTATAGAAATTTTCATCTGCCAGTTGGCGCATTAGCAGAGGGCACATTAGCTTTCCAACGTGGCCATTATATTCCGAAAGCTGGAGCGGGTCGTATGCTTCTTGTGTGTGTGTGTGTGTGTGGCCCGATGCCACGGGCCAGCCGCCGAACCACGTGAACTTAAACTCGATCCATGTGTGAGATGCGAGTAAGCGGCAACATGTTCCACATTTTTCCGTTTTTCTTGGTCGCCTCCGCTGGCGGCGCGTCTTACCTATACGCAGCAACAATGCCAGAATTACCCGCTCGTTTCCGGCGGCTCTCCGTCGCTCCTTTCTAGTTCCTCTCCTTCTTCTGCTTCTTGTTGTCTGTTGCTACCTCGTTCGCCCGCTTGTCTTTTTCTCTCTCTCTTTTTTTGGAGGGTCTTTAAACTGTGAGGGTGACCCTCTGCTACGGGAACTTGTATCATTTCACTTACATCCTCCGAAGAAGGCTGGTCCACCAGCCGAAACTGTTAGGATTAAATAAATATTTTATTGTTTTGTTTCCTATACTGCACTATTCTCGAACTTTATAACTTTTATTACGGTAGCCGGAAGAAACTCTGATCATCTATTTCATCTATATATATATATATATATATATATATATATATATATATCCTAGAGTCTGGCCTTCATCATCCTGATGAAGGCCAGACTCTAGGCCGAAACGTCGAAATAAACCACGTTGTGACCGCTCACGGAGGATCTACTAGACTATATATATATTATATATATATATATATATATATATATATATATATATATATATATGCCACCTGGTTCTTGGCCGATCCCTCTTTGTGGGTGTGCGCCAGGGTAACAAGGATCATCATCATCATCATCATCATCATCATCTTGTGTGGCCTGTGTGGCATGTGTGAGTGAATTATTTTTTTTATTACGAGGTTTAGTGAAGGACGCCGCGAAGCTCATATGATGCAGTGAATTTTCGTGTCTCAAGTTTCAGAATTTATAAGGAAGGTACTGTATTAACTATAAAAAGTAGCCATTCGCGAGCTTCGCTTGACAGCAAACATAGTACGGCATACAGAATAATGCATTATATCGGCATTCCCTCGTAATCGCGAATAATTCGAGGTTTTCGCTATCAATACCTAAACAATACAGTGACACACCGAATTGTAGACGTTTTACCTTCCGAGTGCCTGATTTTATCAGCTATCATATATCGAAATTTATTCAATATTATATATGTCTGCGTCCACTGCTGAAGGCACGTTCTGATATCACTCCACCCCATTCAATTACTGCTTCACAATCGTATCCTTTAGATTGCGATGTTTCTACTTAACCAAAGCTGCATTATTTTAGTTTTTTTTTTGTTCCTGCCTGCTTCAGTGAGTGATGTTTTCGTTGTCTGTATAACCATGCACCTGGCGAGTGACGCAAGCTTACTTACACAAAGACCATCTTTTTCTTTTAGAAGCAAGCCAATCAAAAGAAATTTGCATGAAACAGTTTGGGTACAGATATCTCAGAACTTGAGTGAAGATAGCAAAGTTCACTGATTGCTAAACAAATTTTCTCTCGACCACACCAGATGTATAAGAAGAGCACGCAGCACGCTGCAAAACGGTCTGCGTACAGAACACGCGGAATGTGTGACACTCGACCTATCCCTCAGGTCACGGCGTGTCGATATGCATCGGCGAACGTAGCAAATATGAGCAAAAGAGTAAAGCAGCTGAACGATACCTTCGCCTTCTTAAGCTTTCTTATCACTCCCGAAGATAATTGATCACTCCCGTGAGGCATCGCCGGAGAATTTGCTTGCTGGCAACAGAACGTCTCGTGTAACGAGCGATGCAGAAGCGAAGTGAAGACAAAAAAAAAAAAAGAATCTCAGCAGTTCCAGCTTCTCTTAACGGCTCCTGCAGAATGGACACGTTCGGTCGCTTCTAGCTCGGCAAGACACGCGTTCTTCTCTCTTCGTTCTATGCGCTGTTCCTATCCGCTAACTTCATCATCGGATGGGGGGCAATGCGAACGCAGCCTGCAGGGGCGTGATTTAGGCCGTTAGGCCCCGGGCCTGCTCGTCGACGTCGGGACCTCCTCCTGTCTCTCTCTCGCCCTTTAAGTTACTTTCTTTCGTACCAACTCTTTCCTACCATTCTACCTCCGCCTGCCCTCTATTCCTATTTTCTCTCTCTGTGGGGCAACCTTGTTTTTGTTCTCTACGCCTTTCCTCCTTCTCCTCATCTAAATGTTTGGCGCCCACGCTGGTTAGCCTCACTTGAAACGCCCCGCCGCTTGTTTACCCGTCGCTGGTGGATTTCAGTTGGTGTCTGCCGGCCAGGAAATAACTTTATTGTTTTCAGTCCACGCCGGAGTACAACCGTGAAACCTCCACACTCCCTTCCTCTCCGGCCGCCGTTAGCAGTGCCGACAGCTCGTTGCGAAGAATGCGCGCACTGTCAGAATTTGCGAGAACGGCGCGCACGGACCCTTTAGACCCGTTCGTAGCAGTTCCCGCGAGCATTGTTTTTTTTTTCACCTCGCCCCTTCTTTATTATTCCAATTCTTCGGTGTGCAGGCAACGCGATTAAAACCTAGCAGCAGCGTGAATGAGTGAGAAAGAAGAGAAAAAAAAAAACTACCATAGCCCCGGGCGGCCAGACACCAGCGCACCATTCTCTAATCTCAGCTTGGGGCATTACTGACCCGCTGCTTACAGCCGTTGCCTCGGTGCCCAACACCTTCTCTCTATTGCGTAGGTAGCGCTGTTCGTTGGTCATTACACGGTGAGCGCTCTAGTGCCCGCGTGAACTATGGCAGCACCGCCATGCAGCTGGTAGTGAAAAGCGTGATATTTTTTAACGGCATCTCGCTCGAGTGAAGAGAATAGCACGCAGCTGCGATGTGGTCGTGGCCTGCTGGTGCCGCCTCTTCTCAGAAAGGAACGACGTGAAGTGCGCGAGAACTTTATCTAAGAAAAAAGAAAAATAAAAGAGAGAGGAGCCTATCGTTATAAACAGGCGCTTCGTTAACGTTAGAACACTCGAACTTCGCTGCTAAAGTGAACTGCAGTTGCTCACTTTTATTTTTTTTTTCAATGACACCGACACTGCCCATATCGCTGCTTGGAAAAGTGCTTATGGTCATCAATTACACTCCTGGCGCTTACTCAACGCGTACATAAAGTTCGAAACTTCGCTTTGCGTAACTTAAACTGCCATGGCGGTCTCGTGGTTACGGCACTCGACAGCTGATGTAAAGGTCGCGGGAAAGAATTCCAGCCGCGGCGGCCGCCATTCGACGAAGGTGAGATGTCCGAGGCAAGTGTGCTTAGACTTAGGAGCACACTAAAAAATCCAGGTGATTGAAATTGCCGGAGACTCCCTCTTTGGCTTCTCTCCTGATAGAACAGTGATTTTAGGACGTGAAAGCTCAACAATTACTGTAAATGCGTAACCGAACAGGACTCATATGCTACTCCACGACCTAACGCAACAAGAACGCGCTGCGGGTGCATGTTGAAGGACTCAGGAGGTAAAAAATGGCAATCATTTGAATGACATGTCACCGTGAACAACGTATCACTGATCAAGTACAAATGTCACGAGAGAGGCGGGACTACGTGTTCATTGCCAGTTTATGAGACGCTCTGCAGAAGAGTGCGGGAGAAGAACAGTACTCGCCTTATAAATGCCACTGAAGCTATCATGTCAACAGCTGAAAGAAATTGCTAAGAATACAAGAGCGCCTATATCTGACACCATCGCAAATGTACAATATTGCTGACGGAAGTGCAGGGTCATGAAAGGGCTAACCTCATTGATAGACAAGGAACTGACGTCAGCAGAGTCTGTGAAATCTCAAGTCTGAATGTGGGACCACACAAAAAATACAGATAGCTTTTCTGTTGGGACGCACAGGATTAGAGAGTTTCTGTGAGGTGGCCAGGCTTAAAATAAAGCAATGTTTTTTGATGATCAGTGTGAGGGTGCCTTTAAAGACATGTTATACAGCATTCAAAATCACAGGCGAATATTTGCTAGTGTTCCATGGCACTATTTTTTACCTCTGTCAATATAGGGAGGGAGAGAATGAATTGAGAGAAAGGCTGGGAGGTCAACCAGGATTGTAGCATCCGGTTTGCTACCCTGCATTAGGGAAGGGGAAGAAAGATTAGACGGAAATAGGAGAGAAAAATAGATATGCGGAAAAAAGTGCGAGGCTGCTATAGCCTATTCAATAGGCCACTACCACGCAAAAAAGTTCAATAAGGCCTTGACTGATTTTCTGTGCGAATACAAATCGTGTTCGCATTCGAGCACCAACCAGTTCTGATAAGGGTCTGTCGTCAAGGCGAGCTAATGCAGCGGGTAGCGGCAGTTCATGCGCACTGTAGCAGCCGATACGGAAAGCATGAAACTTGGTGAAAGCGACAGCATGCCACAGTCAACAATGCACCATTGTCTTGAGTCAAGAGAGTACTGACTGATGTCGCAGTCGACGAGACGGGTATAGCATATGCAGTCGCGTGTGCCGCAAACTTGCTGTGTTCAACAGGCATTTTACATCTTCATTAGCAATCTCTCGTATTTTCACAGCAGCATCTGTCCTTGAGAACGGGATGGATTCTTGTACACTGCCTTCGTGTGTAGATCGAGTAGCTGCTTTGGCATAATCGTTGCTCAATCTGCCACAGTGACGCGGAAGCCACTGAAACTTCATTTACACCTCTGTCAAAATTAGCCACGCTCGATTTATAAAATAAGCATTTAGATATATTCTATAAAATTACACTTGTGTAAGTGGCGCTTGTATAGTGACAGTGCGGAATCTGATGTTTGCGGCACCGGTGAAAATATCGAACACCTGCCATGCCACTGTCCTCGACATGCCTCAGAGAGGCAAGTACTTGCGAACGCATTGCTGCGACTATCTTACATCTCCCCATCCCTCCTCATGTGCAGGGTAGCAAACCGGCTGCCTATAGACTGGTTAACCTCCCTGCCGTTCTTTTATTAGTATTTTCCTTCTGGCGGGGACTGCATGATTAGCCACTTTCTGTGCAGGTGCCATACAGCACCATCCACATCTCTCGACAGCCCACAAGGCGCTGAAAGCCCTGTGTTTTGAGGGTGACGAGTTTGTGTACGCCTCTGACTTACGAGGCAGTTCTGCACGCAGCAGTGAATTTACTGTCTGCCTCTGCCTTTTCTTTTCCTTCTCTTCCCTCTTCCTCATATTTCTTGTCCTCTTCCCTAGACCCCCAGTGTAGGTTTGACAACAGGATGTCTTTCTGGTTAACCTCCCTACCTTCTCCCTTTGTCTGCTTCCTTCTTCATATCGCAGAGGAGGCACTAGAGACAGAGAGAGCAAGAAAAACAATGCAAATGCAGAAAGGTTAACCAGGTTCCGGCCAGTTTGCTATCCTACACAGAAGAAGGGGGAAAGCGGAATTGAGTATTGTCCCATAGAATACGGAGACGTTGACTAAAGTCGAAAGTCAGGTTTTGTGCAGTACAGTTGTAACTGTACAGGATTATGTGTGGTTTACTCCTGTGGTTGACCTAATTACTCCTGTGGTTGACGTAATAAGGTCGACAATTGTGATTGTAGTGACTAGGACGAGCATAAATAGATGAAGCCCAAAATCGTGTGCGCATGCTGTACCAATCACTACTGCTGAGCTGTGAAGACCAAAGTCCATGAAAAGAACCCTAGCAACCTGAATATCATTGTTTTTATATCACTCTAGATTTGTTACCCCGGGAGCAATAATTTGAGGTGCCATTCAACTCCCGCGCTACATATTTTTGCGTGTTATTTCTTATCTTTCAAACATTCTTATCTATTTCTTTTTGTTTTCGTTTACTGGATTAGATCTTAGAATAAGCAATACACCGCGATTCTGGAAGGCATCGAAGGAACTGAGGAGGCATCGAAACTTCTCGGGCTAACGTTCCCCTTTCGAAAGCGTCGACAAAGGGAGAAAGACAGCTTGGAAATATGAAGAGAACTCGCAAGCCTTCCTCCGTATACCTAACAGAAAATGAAACAATTATAGTAAAGTCAACGCAATGCTCAACACACTGCTGAGCTCATGTGCCCCTATGTAGTTTTGGCTGCTACTCTTTTGCTAAGTTTCGCAAATGTTTGCCCGCCCATCCTCCCGAGTATTTATTTCTTTTTCTATCTTCCCTGGGTTTTTTGTTTGTCCTTTTTTCCTCTGCTTATTTCTAGTTCTTTCTCTCCTGATCTCTCAACTTTTTATCTTTTTCGGTTTTTTATTGCTTTTTATCTTGCGTTTCATTCCCTTTTTTGTTCGTCATTTTTGTTTCTACCACTCCCTTTTTCTCTCTGTTTCTTATTCTCTCTTTTTTCGTTTTCATTTATGTTCTTTGTTCTCACTATTTCTGTCCTTTTCTAAAATGCATGCTATAATTTACTCTTCCCTCTTCTTCCCCCTCACACCTGTCCTCACCCTGACTTCGCTTTCCTACCCCTTGTTATACTGTTCTATACGAGGATACGCTGTATAAGTCTATGCTGTGATTTGTTAGTATGCTTCAATAGCTGACTGGTTAAGACCTTCACCTCCGAATCGCGGGTACGCACGTCCACATCTCACCCCTCGAAGAATTTTTATCTCCAGCATTGTCCTCTCTCTCGTTATTTTTCGTTTATTTTTTCTTTCTCTCTCCCTCTTTATGAACTTGTTGTCTATCCCATCAGTTATTGGATTCCGCGCTGGAGAAATCGCGCTCAGGTTTTCACAGTGAAGATAAAGATGACAACGAAAAAGGCGAAGGCGACGACGATGAAGAGGATGACGACTCGTAGATCAGGCGTGGCGCAACTATGGTATGAGGGATTACTATATACAGAGCTAGGCTCTCCGACGTTTCTATCCTGTACACACCATAGCTCTTGTGACTGGCTTAAACAGGCTTTCTGATAAATAATCTGAACGTAACTAAACAGTGCAAATATAAACCAGCGCTATACTGGTGACCGTATGTACGGGTGCTCCACCCTCTCGCCTACGCATCGCACTTGAAGCAATACTGCAGACAGTAACTGGGCAGAACACCTGCATATTTAATGACAAATGCTGGCGTGTCAGTGGAACGTGGCCGTAAATCTCGCGCACTGGTGCAGAGAAAGACTACGCTCCTAATGCCACGCTGTAGCAAAAGAGCAAAGCCACGTGGTGATGGATCGATTTCCTCGGGGCCGACACCCGTCGTTCCTGTGGTGGTCGTTACTTTTGCTATCGGTGACACTTCCATTCTACGCCGCTTCTCGCCACACAGAGCTCCAAACCAGACTGAATGGGATGAATCGTCCTTGTGCTTTGAGGGAACGCTGAAGAGCTCAATCCTGGGTTTCTTATTTATAGCATTCTGTTACGCCTTCGTGTTGGAATTTTGTTGATTGATTGATTGATTGATTGATTGATTTGTGGGGTTTAACGTCCCAAAACCACCATATGATTATGAGAGACGCCGTAGTGGAGGGCTCCGGAAATTTTGACCACCTGGGGTTCTTTAACGTGCACCCAAATCTGAGTACACGGGCCTACAACATTTCCGCCTCCATCGGAAATGCAGCCGCCACAGCCGGGATTTGATCCCGCGACCTGCGAGTCAGCAGCCGAGTACCTTAGCCACTAGACCACCGTGGCGGGGCGTGTTGGAATTTTGTGGATTGCTACACATTGTCGACACACTCGTATTATTAACATTTGCTGGAGTGTTTAGTCCCAAGACCGACGAAACAGTTGGGAGAGACGCCGAGGTGGAAGGCTTGCTAAATTTCGATTACCTGGTGTTCTTCAAATAAGAACACACAGACAATTATGCCAAGGAGAATGTAGGAGATGTTTTAGTAGTAATTGGAATCTAAATGCGAAGAAAGAAAAGTGAATGAAACGATAACGTGCCCCCAGCAAGCACCGAGCCTGTGACTGACGAATTACACGTCCGATGTGGTACCAACTCAGCCACAGAGGCAGTCATGCCCCGTCCATTTTATGAGGTATATATGTACATTTTAACATTTGAACGTGGCACCATTTGAAAGTGCTGTCAGTCGCTATGACGACGAGTGTGGACCACTCTTTTTTTTTTTTGTCTGCTGGCGACACGTCGCACGTGATAGTGTTACGAGCTGGCAGCTGAGCAATAATTCTTCGCATATCAGCGTACGACATCGTCTGAGAAAACGAGACCCTCGTTATGAATAAAAAAAAGAGGTGGAAATCGGTTTCCCACCTAACTGCCACGGCTACCAGCAGCACTGACCGACACTCCACGCTTAAATGCAGATATACGCCTCATAAAGGTGGAAGGGGGGATAACCGCCGCTGTAGCTTTGTTCATAGAATATTGGAAACGTTATTTCGAGGCCACTGATTGGCTGCCTACCAGTGCCAAGTTATTAATTGATCCACTACTTTACATTTACATTCCAATTACTATCGATAACATCCTCTATACTTTCCTTAACCTAATTGTCTCTTAGTTATCATTAAACCATTCTAAAGTAATGTAACTCTACGGCCAAGCACCAAATCATTCTTAAGAATTTGTTGTGTAAACATAAATATGCAACCAGTTATGATAAGCAGACATGTGCAGTTATATGGAAGGTGATGTGCTCGCTCTCTTCAACTTATGGGGCTACACGAATGCCGAAACCTCAAATATAATTACGATGCAAGCCGCGGTGACAAACTTAGGAATAATTTTGACCATGTGTGGACCATGTGTGTGGTTTTGACCATCTGTGGTTCTAGGAATAATTTTGACCATGTGTAGTTCTTGAACGTGCTAGTAAAAGTAAGTACCCAGTGTTCTTGGATTTGATTCCCCATCGAAGCGGGACCGCAGTGACCGGGAATACAACCCGTTCTCTTGAGCATCAGGACAACCTATGGGCCAAGCTACTATAACGGGTGAGCTGTGCTAACGTGGACGTAACTTGAATGAAACTGTCTATCTTTGCAACGCTCTCTTGTCAGTGAACTTCGCTTCTTTCATTTTACGCCTTGGTGGATCAGTGATTACATTCCTCGTCTGCCGACCCGAAGGTCATAGGTTTTATACCGGCCACGGCGGTCGCAATTTGGTGGAGGCAAAATGATTGAGGCCCATGTACCGCCCGATGTCGGCGCAAATAAAAGAAAATCAGGAGGTCAAAATATACGGAGCTTTGTACTAGATCGTCTCTCACAATCAATATAGTGGTTTTGGGACGTAAAACTCTAGATATTATTATGTTGTTGTTTCCTCGATTCAATTCTTCTCCATATGTTATTTGATTTCGTCTTCAATATTTATTTACCTATTTGTGGCTGCAGAGCCTTTGCAACTAAGTATTTCCACAGCAACCCATGTCGCCATGTATAACGTGACTGCAACGTAGCAAATGAATAGATAACAGAATAAAACGAAACAGCGAGCAGAATGGAGTCCAGAACCAGAGAAATTGTTTCTTGAAGCAGGAAAGAAATCGGAGTTTTGTTGTGTTCAGACACATCTATGCTTTCTATGGCAATAAAATAGGCAGGGGAAGGGTGAGAGGAAGAGAGAGAGGAGGGTTGTTCTATTACCAAGCACGTATTTCCAATTCGTAAATCAGGCACTACTTACCCATAAAGTTAAACAAGAAAGGTACGAGGAACGGAGATAAGTCAGGAAAGCACACGTGCAGGACAGTTTTTCGTGTCACGTTAAAAAACCTAGGCGTGTCTCTGAACACCGCATCTTGTCCTCAAGCAGAACAGAGAAACGAAAAAAGTTGCTTCACTCAATAGAGTTTGTAGGAATAAGCTAAGGAGGCCTTTAAACCTGAAACTCTCCGAAGTTGTGACTGAAAGCTCACAAGTGAAGACCTTCAGCCGCCGATAAAAGTGCGGGGAATAAAAAAATATGAAAAAGAAAAATTGCAGCGATAAACCCGCAGAAATCTGTTCGCATTTTCCTAAAAATAAAAAAAGAACACAGAAACTGGCTGTGGCAGAAATGCCACTGGTAGACTGTGATGTATGCGGCCCTATCGAACATATTTTCAAGTGCTGTGCTTCAACTTGGTTCCCGCGTTGTTTGGGCGCCACTACTGCAAGCGAATGTTCCTGAATAGGTCGTTTCTTTATCGTTTTTTCTTCTTGAAATGATAGAGACGGATTGTCTCTGGGGTTGTTGTCTTGTCAGAATTATGCAGCTGCAGCAAAATAGGGCCGGGTGAAATCGATGCTGTGCGAGGAACATACGAAGGCATGGGGGGGATTAAATTTTTGGGATTTGGTGAAAAAAGTGCTGTTTTGACTGCCAAGAAAGCAGAAGAAGCAGACTTTTGTCTCATTGCAAAGAAGAATAAGAGGTATAATAAAATAAACGCATTTCATAGCAGGAAACATTGTTGTTCCTCAATACGCACAAAGTGGACAGCTAAGGCGACAGCCAACTAGGCAAGCGGGACACCGTGACAAGCACTTTGGTTTGGCGCAAGCTTTTGACAGTCCTGGATATTCGCTATGGGCCCACGGTTTTCTCTCCCTGTGCACAGCTTTGTTTTCCCGCTCGGCCTAAGCCCTGGGCTTTGCGGCTGGTTGTCTATGCCTCATTGGCTTGTCTTGACTTTGTCTTGACATTGTCTTTCCGGTTGAGAAATGGCTTTGCGCTGCGTGCCACGTGACTGACGTGGGGCTTCGTGGTAACTCCTACTTTTTTATATTTTCGCCCTGTTTGCTTTCGATGCTCTGGTGTTTCGCAACTACAACGCCAAGGTCATCAGAGCGCGTACGAGTATTGAGTGAATGCCCGGCGTACAGTAAAACAGAGGCTTCCCTTTAATAAGTGCCGTGTTTTATGTATTCATGTTGGCGAAAGTTACACAGAACTCATATTATTGCTCTAGAACATTTACTTGTGATACAACTATGAGACTTCGAAAGGTGGTTGTACAATTGCATAATCAAGGTTTTCCGCAATAAACAATAAAGAAAAAAAGACATTAAAAGCACGTGTAGCAGTTTTTCAATAGACATACACTTCAAACAGGGTCAATGTGCACATATGTAACAATAATTTGCTTCCACATACTATTGATGCCACTACTCAGGCAACAGTAGAGTCCAATTTCAATTCGTGTTATGTTACTGATAAAACTTTTGCATAGTGTCACTAACTTGCAAAATCCTGGCTGGATGCTCTGTCAGACTGAGACGTTAGTGAACGAAAGTTGAGCATTTCGTCTAAGGTGAGAAATAATATAGAAAAAAATATTGCAATAACGTGGATAAATTGACATTTCTCAATTAACTATTTCATACATATATCCGAATGAACGTGGAAATTCTCGATTGTCTAATAAAACTGTCCGTGTGCGTAGCACAGTTGAGATCAAATGCATCTTTCTTATCAATACAAGTTTAACTAAGAGGATCTATAGTTTTTTTTTCACTGTTTGAGTGTGTGTTGTCTCTTAGCCTACACTCTAGCGAATCGCGCCATGCAAGCGTGTCGAACGGGAATCCTCGATGAAAAGCGGTTGTTATCATTGTATCTGCGCACATGAATGTTTCACGCTGATTGCAGATAATGATGGATTAGTTGCGTACCTTTCAACATATGTCGTCTAAACTTAGTTCAAACTTATCGGTTACTTCGTGAATGTACCCGAATCACACGAATTGAAGCGGAAACAGAGTGGACGCGAGGGGAGAACTAGAACGCGAAGTGACCGAGCATTTAAATGAAATTCAAGCCTACACTGCTGTGCGATCGCGGCGAGCAAATGAGAACCACCTCTTCAAAGCGTGGACTGCAGCGAGGCTTCTGTAATTGACTAACTTTTGGCATATCGCCGCTCCCATCTTGTAACTTCCTGTTTGATAGCTTTCATTCACCGTGTATCCGTTTTACGTTTCCATCTTGTGGGGTCCGTATATCAGTGCAGATGTGCTCCTTCCTTTCGAAATGCGCAATTCTGGTTATGGCTTCAGTTCGGCCAGCAGCTAAATTCGTACAAGTAATCAGTGATGGAGCATATTCTAGTGAATCATCAGCTCGTGATCATTGCACCGACCCGAAGTAAGTGTTACGAACAAAGGGCCAACGCTTCCACGTCATGGTACTCTAACGCACTTGATATTTTTAGTGATCTAACCACGAAGTATGCTGTTCGATAAGGTCGCTCTATTGACTACATGATTAAGTCGACTCGTAATGTGACCGTTTGCACCGATGTCAACTTAGGTGACGCAAAAAAAAAACATTATGACATGACGGCATCACCTGCGTTACCTCTTGTCTACTGGTCACGGGGACGCTTGGGGTGCAGAGAGCTTTCACTGCCAGCGATCTCAGAGGCAGCGTGGAACCACGCTAGTGGCCTAAATATGTCACCTACGCGGGATCAGTATGACCGATTGAGAATAACAACTGATGGCCTTCGTTTTAGATTCATCTTGGGCAAAATCGTCAGCTCTCTTATTAGTTTTTTTTACTCTCTTAAAAGTACTTGGAAGCTTAATCATGGCTAAATTAACATCTTTCAATAAAAGCACTAGTTAATTAGCCTTAACCTTACCAATCAGCGGTTGTCAGATTATCACTTAAGGCCCCTTTGCGGGAATCGAGAAGCAAGGAGTCCTTATCAAAATGAAAGTCAAAGTATTGTTTCGTGGTTATGGAAAGTTCGAGTGAAAATATAAGTACAATAAAAAGCGAGAAATAATATTAACAAGACGAACTTAACTAGTGTAGCGTAGCATAGAAACATATGTTAAAAAATAAAAACGTAAACTAAGAAGCAACGTCTTTCGTTAGCTAATTAAATATTCTACTCTTATTGTTTTAGCGTATGATTGATGACGTAGTGAACGCGCAAGCCCATCTCTAAATCGAGCTCTTGACCTATTTCTCGGCTTTGATGCTTCGAAATAAAGGAGAATAAATTCTATTTAACTGGCACACCATTCATTCATAACATATTAGATAATAAAGCTTGATTTGTGTGCTTTTCTTCAGACGCCATTTTGCTTCGGTTTACTTACATTATAAGCACACATTCAGCTGTGTTACTTATATCAAAAATTATCAAGCAGCTTTGTGCGTATGCGAAAGATTAATGAAGTTTTAATTCATTAAGGCGGAAAATATTCCCTTTGAGGATAAATCCATGTTTACTCTTCGTGTCTTGCTACTGAAATTAATGGAAAAAATTTTACTTTGTAAAAAATGCTTTCATGTTTACTCCAGTGTAAACCTTCGTAGAAAAGAAAGTAATTCATAAAAATTTACGAAAATGAAGAAGAAGCAGTTTGTCTAGGTCACACCTGGCGGGTAGTTTTACAATAAATGTCAATAAAAAAGAAAAAAAGGGCGTATGACCAGTTTTGAGCTTTGTTGATTTGAGTGAACATTACTTACCGAGTGGTTTTAGTTACTGGGGAATAATGCAGGGCAACAATGTGTTGTACATCTGTCTTCACAGCTATTAGTGATGACTTAAAAATTTATTTCTTGCGCTAAGCATTGAGCTACCAAATAGCAGAAATGTGGGTAAAAAGCATAAATAGGCAGGTTAGTTATCAACAGGTATTGCTTAACGAAGTATTAACACAGGAGAAGTGGCATATGGCGAAAAAGAAGCTGAAATTTGCCCTCCCTCTTCCTTTTTTTTTTGTTCGCTGCGCTCTCTTTGAAACTCCCATTCCTTTCCCTCTTGTCTATTTTATTCCATTCTTGTAGAGATATTTGAGACGCCAAATAAATAAATAAATAAAATAAATAAATAAATACATAAATAAATAAATAAATATATTATGAGTCATTACCCAAAAGAAACCATAAGCATCAGTGGTGCACAGGCCGTTCATCCGGCTGAAAAGGGTGTCGACGTGGGTGCTGGAAGAGCGGTTTGAAGCGACACTTGGTGTAGCCTTTACGCGAGTAAACGTTTTTTTGAAACGCAAAGACACGGAAGACGGATTTGGTTTGGTGTAAGTTTTATCGCAGATAGACGAGCCTAAAATGTGTTTCCACTCGACGTGTGGCCGAGCGTTGCGGGCAGTGGCGAAGGTGAGGTGAGAGAGAAGTGTGTTGCGAGCGGGTGGAGGAGCAACAACACCTAGGTGTGTTGGGAGAAGCCGGCAGCTGCTGCGGGTGAGAAAGAAAGATAGAGTGACGCGAACGCGAAGATGCGACTTGACCTACTCGGAACCGTTCCAAGAACAGCGGCCGGGGGAACGCGGTGCGACGAGTTGACACGGAGGCGCGGAAGGACAGCGTTACACATGCTACCGAGGAGTACCTTCATCAACGTTCAAACAGCAAGCTATTTATGTGTACAACTTACCGCTGTTGACCGGAGTCTCGGGGGGAACTATCGTGTTTGCAGCGTTACCAGCAAGATGGGGCAAACAGCGCGCGTCGCCACATCGTCATGACGCGGTGGCGCGCGCTCTCATCTTCCACGCTTACTTGGCCTCGCGGAGAAGAGGAGGGTGGATGCTCACTCGCGCGCCCTTATCAAGCGGTGGGGAGGATCGTACGTCTTGGCTAGGATTTGGCCTTCACTAAAGCGATTGTGTTGTAGGTACCGGGCACTCAAAGATCACTGAAATCATTGCACAATCTCCGTTTGTGAAAAGGGTGCGCTTTCCAGACACATCGAAGTAACAAATGAGAGGCTTATTCGCGTTCATCTGTACATGTGAGTACGTTTCATGCGTCACTTGTGCGTATTTGTGTTTTGATCTCTGTTTTTTCTATCTTTTTTGCGTCTCCAAATCCCACCTTTCCTTCTTATTCTTATACTTTGCCGCTCTTTTTTTATTCATTTTTTCCCCCATCCGAGTAATTGTATCCCACGATGGACAAATCGGTGCCGTGGTAGACTGCGTGCCGCGCGCACTTGTTCGGGGATCCAAGCGCGATGGAGAAGAGGACAAATAAAGCGCACGTCGGCCGAATTTTCACGTTGAACGCATTACGCGCACCCGCGCGTTTGAAGGTAGAGGTATGAGGGTACCTGCATACTGTTGGTATGCATGCCGCGGCAGCCTTCCGCCCAGCGTTGCCTCCGCTGGGCAGGCAGCGGCACGCTGCCCACATTGGTGGCACCGCGAGAGAAGCGATACATGAGTAGAGATATCGAGGCGCGCGCGTCCACCTGCTTGCAGCGGGCGGCAGCGGCATATTTGGCCCCTGTCGCTGAAAAAAAAAATTCGGTTGGCGACAGAAATTTCTTGTCGCTCTGCGGTAAAGAAAAAAGAGAAAAGTGGCATCTCACGAGCGGGGAATGGCGCTCGGCAGAATGCCACGCTCCGAGTGCGTTCGTACGTTTGAAAATATCAAGTTGAGCTCTCTCTCTCTCTCTCTCTCTCTCTCACACACACACACCACACACACACACACACACACACACACACACACACACACACACACACACACACACACACACACACACACACACACACACACACACACACACACACACACACACACACACACACACACACACACACACACACACACACACACACACAGGCATCAAACACGTACTACCCACTCTAGTGCGTGTTTGTTCTACCAACTAACCCAAGAACAAGTTTTTTTACAATACGTTTGTACCTTAACCCGGATAGTCGTTTGCGGATACTTCAATGCAGAACCGCGAGATTGAACAGCTGCTTTGTTAAAACTTTTTGAGCACTGCACCCTCATGCGGACAGGTAGTTATCATTCTAGAACTATGGCATACTTGTTACTGCTAAAGTAGCAATGGTTGTGAAAGTTCGTCGTAACACGCGCGGGTCGTACATTCTCAAATTTGTGTCGAAGGTTGCTCAGTTAGGAAACACTCGCGATAAACTTCGCTGGGCGATTAATCAGTCTGGCACACCAGACGCAGACGAGCATTATATACTGGACAAGGAAGACATGACACTTCATTAACAATTTAATGCCACGCCGTTCATTTCATTTCTCGATGAATTGATTTCAGTGTACGTGAACGCGTCCATCACCGACGAGGCCCCGGAACCGAATGCAATTTCGCGGACGACGACAGTTCGCCAAATCGTCGTGGCCGCCTTTATGAATCACATAATCGAGTCACCAACGGGCCGTGTAGTGTTTAATGCTGATTCGCGCTTTCCTCCTCTCTTCACCCATTTACTTTCTAGTCTGAGAAATGGAATCGTGTTCCGGTGGTGGGTACAGCGAGTGATTGCCCATTCCGCGTACTGCCGCTTGTCGCGATCAAACTGGTTCTTCGAAAAAGTCAGCCTGTGAAGCGTGCACACCGCATCAACCTGGTGTAAGAGGGGAAGCCAACTTGCAAAGCTAAATTGTGGTTCCAGTTTGTATTTTGTGTGTTCTTTGACGATAACACCTTCCGTGGGTGGAACTGTTTCTCAGATATTGTGCGATGCGACACTAGGAGTACCTGTAAACAAATCCAACTGTCATTCAACTGGCAGTGATTAACACTGCATAACAATTGGGTAATGTTGGCTAGAGTTGCGTGATGTTTGTTAGCACTGTCCAACACTGTCGGGTACAGGTTACCGTTGGCTCACCATAATCACATGTGAACGAAAGATGCTAAACAACAACTAGTAATGCCTTGTTTTTGTCAGACAATAGGAAATGTTGCCTAATCATGGTTTAACACCAGCATGTCTTACTTACGCCGTTTCATTCAATGCGAGCCGTCACTGATGCGCCCATCATGGTTCATAGCATAAGTTTAAAGTGTGTCTGAGTACGACATAATTGAATAAACAAAATGACAAACTATTAACTAAAATTTAGTCAACTACTCCACTTGCGCAGAACGTTGCATTAACACATACACCAGAAGAGACCTTCCGGTTTTCACCAGAAATCATTCTGCCTCTAAGAGAGTAAGAGAAAGAAATCGGTAGGTTAAGAATACGTGGGTCATTGATAGTGGCCTAATTACACACTTGACAAGCGCTAAAGTCACCTAACGTAGCATGGTTCAATAAGAGCCACTTAGTTTGACTAGTCCTGCTTGTAGCCCTATTTATATTTACTACAAACTTGGTACGTTTTATGTGGGTTTAGTAGCAGCGTGCACGCAATATTCTTGGTACAATGTCTCAAAATATTAAAGGCTTGTTATTAGGTGCCACAGATGATTTTGATGTATTCCAGCCTCCTAGTTATTCGCCATGACTATAAGACACATAAAAGAAAATGTAGTGCCACGATAAACAAATTTTGTTCTAGTATAACGTGTCTCTTTCGATTGAAGTGCATGTATACTGTAGAGCATTATAGGGTGAATATGAACATATCACCAGTTCGAATATTATAATAGGCCACACCTACAGCCAGGATTTGAAAACTAATACTTTCAGTGATTGTAAAGTGACTACAACAGAAGGAGGTCAGCTGATATCACGTGATAGGAAGAAAATAATAAAAAAAGTTCACGAGCTGATACGTCATACGTCAACGAAGTCGCACATACCATGTAGTGATGCTTTGTAATGTTGTTGAGTTTATTTCTGAGGAACTGAGATATATATATATATATATATATATATATATATATAACGCAGCAAATTCTGCAATGAAAGGGAAAAGCAGAAACGCTATATTAAAATGTAGTACAATGCTGAATAAAAAGAAAGCTTTTTATACAAAGAACAAAAGAACATATAAACTTGCAAATACTCACAAAATTTCACAGGGTTCCTTAATTAAATGATTTTGCGCGGAAGAATATTCAAAAGTAATGCCTCTTATGTAATGCCTTCGGGCCTTTAAGGGCGAAATAAATGAAATGAAATGAAATGAAAAGTGTGATGGCGCGTGGAAAAGCTGAAATATTGAATGACTCTGTGTGGCCTAAGATGCGTCTGAAACTAAGATGATTATGAAGACAACGTGGTGTATGCGAAGGAATTTCAATCGAGCGGTGACTGGCCTACGAGTTGTAAAGCCAAAAGAATAAAACAAGATATGTGATTACCTGACATGTCAGTCCGAAGAATTTAGGGTGTGTAAGTAGCTCAATCTTTACCCCTTCCACTCCACACTACTCCCCTCCCCACACACACACATTTGATATGCGGTCACCGAGGCCAGGAGCCTTACTGCCAGCATGTTATTCACGATTTTCAGAGCGACATTTTAGATGCCAAGCTATCAAGACGTATACACCATGACGTAGCCGTAGCAAGAGACAAAGAGAGCGAGATAGAAGTACTGAAAGTCAAGCCTCCAGAAAGCTTTCTGCGTTGTTAGAATAAGCCAATTCAAGCTTTAGAAACAGAAAACAAGAGCATGGGAAGAAGAGCGTAGAAACAAAGCAAAGCGTGCGGTACGGGCGATTTCATAACACATAGTTGCTGACGTCGCATTATTACGCATCTGGCTCACGCCTGTACAGTATCTGCGTCCAAGCAAACAGCCAACGTACGCCGTGCGACTTATAGTGTTTCCTATAGATACACTAAACGCTGGCGCTAGTGTATATAAGAGCTGCGATGCACGGCGATCCCCCGAGAATGAGAGTGATTGGTAGTACACTAATTTGCATAATCTTCGTATTTTAGGCTCCGCGTGGCTTTGCGTGGCTTATAACCGCTTTGTCACGAAACGACAATAGGCAAATGTTTAGGAGTTATGCTGCACCACTTAACCCTTTTAGGTTCACCAATTCAAAGCGGGTCATAACGTTCAAAACGGGTTATTTTTTGTTAGAACGAAAACCAATATAAGCAAGGTCAAAAGTGCGCTTGAAGCTCGCAAGCACGAAGACTTGGCAAATCCGCGTATATCTATCATTTCTATGGTCGCTGAACGATCGCACGCCAGAGTCCCCGCTAGTTAACTTTAAGAAACCATCTTGCGATAGACATAGGCGATGGTCAGTTAGATTGACCGAATGGGTGCCGAGAAAGTAGAAACTTGGCGCATGTCTTCGTCCCGAAGTTGGCATAAAACAGGCTGTAAAGGATGATACTGATAGAGATGATGAGGCGTAAAAAATACCTGCGTTATAGTAGTAAAATTTACTTATTTTGAGAACATCGCCATTCGTTTTATTTTCCGCTTCCCTTCATTTCACTTTTTACCGCTTCATCGTGCTGTCCTATAAGTTGCAGAGACGAGTTCATTTCTTTACATCGAATTACAAATTTTTGAGCGGCTGAAGAAAAACGGATACTTTTTGCCTGTAAAGCGTGCACAGTGCATAAACGTCGTGCACTAGAAGAAGCCAACTTTAAAAGAAGTGAGAGAATTAGAGGACGTTTGAGTTTTGTTTTCGAGAGTAGGTTGGGATAGCATTATCGGGCCTCATGTGCATCGCCTGCTGAATTGCTAACCTACTTCAGTTCTCGCTGCATGCATGTCGGAAGAAAACGAGCGACTGTGCGCGTAGCAGTGGCTGTTTCAAAGGGTCATGGAATGCCTAGTCCGAACACAATTGTTCATTGGCCACTGCGTCTTAATTACTTCGTTTAGAAATCAGCGAGGACCCGCCAAGCGGCCGTAGGGCAACATGTAATCCTACGCAGCTGTTAATTGCGTTGATGATATTGCTGAGGGTGATAAATAAACATCTCTTGGCGCTCTGTAGTGGGCCTTTAAAACACGCCCTCTTCGTTCAATTCACATCTTTTGACGTCTGGCGTGCTTCGCCGCTTCTGCCACGCGATATGTAATCTGTTAAAGGGCCACTCACCAAGTTTGACAATTTTGAGTCGATAAGCGCAATGCGTACTAGGGGCGTTCACGATCTCCTCTGCCAAGATTTGCAAAGCTACGCGCCGCGGAAATGGGTCAAATTTCAAGATGAACGCTGTTTTCCCTGACTTTAGTGGACGCGCGCTCAGAAAATGAGAGCATGACGCACACGCAAAAATTTCCCGACGTACAACAGAAGCGCTGTGACGCTGGTCCTCTATGTAGACGCCTGCGCTCTCACGTTGACAACAGTAGAACGTGCCATGGCGACAATTATTCAACATGACATGTGTAGTTTACGTAGTTTGTTGCTTGAATAGATGAATAAAGCTTGAGATAAGTAATGAGAAACAATGAGGGAATGTGTTCGTCTTTTCTATTTTCTTCCGTGAATTGCAACGAGAAGCGGGGCTAATGTGCCTACGTTTCGCATGTGTTCGTGTCTCCTCAGTCAGTGCATCAAGCAGATGCCTGTCCTGGAAAAGAAATCACTGGTCCTGCGCGTTCGAACACTCATTATGCTCGTCTATCCTGCCGCATCCAAGACAGCATTTCCGAACCACCCCGCAGAAACAGGTCATAGGCCAGACATTACGCTGGTCAAGAAAACAACGCCGCTTGCGTGCTCGGGGTTTGGTCTTGTTCGGGCCCGTCATGCACACGTGACATTTTGGTCTGATGTCGGAGAGGGTAGGGAAGAGATTTAGCTTGCGAAGGCTACGCGAAGGAGCGGCAAGGTTTTGAGCTCACCTCCTCTCTTTTTTTTTTGTTGATATGATATATAAGGAGATGTTGGCGCATCATTATGGCGCCGGCTACTCCTTCACCTCCTCTCATTCTCGTTTCACGCTACTTATAAAAAAAATCGGCTTTTTCTCGTCGTAATGAACCGACTGAAAAAAAAAAATGTGCCATAATGCTCCTCATCGGATACACAACAACTTCCACGGTCTAACTAAAATTTGTTATGGGGCCTGGTGAGTGGCCCTTTAAGGAGACCCCTTTCAAATGCGTGAAATTCATATGGTGTTCTGCGGTAGAACACCTGCGTTCTACGCAGATGGCCTGTGTTCGATCCTCAACACGACCGGAAATTTATATTATTTATTCTTTAGTTACATGTTTCTCGATTTTTTTCAGTCCCGAACAAGATGATTTTTCGCTCGCAACCGCCAAAGCCGACAGAGAAACCGAAATTTCTGAGAAATGAGCTCTTTAATGCTCCCGAGTTGATACATCTGCAACATTGTGCTCACACAAATCAGCACAGATTGACTATTACTGTAATGTGCGCATGCAGGCACGAGAAAGATTGGAGAGAGAAATATGTTAGTGAAAATGGAAGATGTTAACCAAGATCCCTCCCAGATTGATTTTGGATTTCCAGATGAAGAATATACTCGGGAAAATAAAGCGAAAAGTGTTCATTAGTGCATTGCGTTTAGTAGTCGTGTTACTGCTCAGTGTACATAAATATTTGTACAATACGCGGTGGTATATCAGCTTTGTTAGCCTTTTTATCAAAGATAAAATTTTCTTGCGACCTTTCACGTCTGTTCACCGTGGCTTTTGTTCGGTGCTGCTGCTGTCTGTGTCTTAGAGGAGAAATACTTTGGTGTACTTCATCATTTCATTTTTATTTTACGACAAGCATATGCACGTAGAGTCGATTTAGAACGCCTATGAAGGCCAGTGCGAAAATGTTTCACATTTTTGTGACTGCAATAAATAGCCAAGTGCCTTTATAAACTGAGTGTTAGTTGGTATGGTAGGAAATTCACGTAAGCGTACGTGTGTTGTCTTTTACTGTGTCCAGAGAAACGTCCCCCCTAAGTAACATTGGTGTGGAAGCATGCTGCTCTTATATTTCGCAGTAACGCGTCAGATAATCAACGTTAACTACTTTCAATGTCATGATGCATTTATTTTCATCTCTATCGCACCAGTGCGCAGCACTTCCAGCACTGTCACAGCGAAAACTGAGAAAGTGGCCTCTCAGATCGTTTTGAAACAAAATTTGGACAAATGGTATAAACACACTTGCAGAGTACCCACTACGCCATAAATCATCACAACTTTTTGTGCAGGCATTTACTATGCCATCAATCTTTACTATTGGGTGAAGCGTGACACTAGCTACACACTTGCAAGAAACTTTGTGCAATTCCTTGGTTCTGTGGCTGACGACGATGAAGAATAATGCCTAGCGCTATTGTAATGTGGTTGTACTATTCGACCACCCACTCGTTCCGGAATTCATATTGCGTGACGCCTGGCTGTTTTTTTAGGGGCGAAACTTTTTATAGCGGCACCCGTTCGTCCCCCGTACAAAAAAAGAAGTTAACTTCTTTGGCGCAAACAATACGGAAAAAAGGAAAAAAGAAGGCGAGGAAAGAAACAGATTGACGCCAATGTTTTTGTGCTATGTACCAACTAGACCCAACGCAAGTTTTACTGAAGTTCCTTTCTAGTACAGTGGGTCCTTCTTTTTGTGTGTCTCCACCATATTCTTCCGCGGACGTCAATGCATTGCTCGACCACATCATTCATGCAACCTGCAGAGCAAGAGTGTATGGTTTTTCCCTGCGCAAAGGATTGATTCCGGCAGATGTGAGTGCTTTGTTTGGGCCCATATGTCCCTCGTGGGCTCACACCAAGAGACTGTGTAAACTTCTACGGTCAGAGATGTGGCGACAAGTTCGTTTCTTCCGGGACTGGCTTTGGAATATGTGCCTTTCCAGTGTTCCCTACTGGCTGGCTCTTAAAAAGTACCGATCTTTGATTCGGCTTGCGGGCCAGCTCATTGAAGCTAGGTGGAAATGCCTTTTAAAGGTTTTGTGCATTGCAGCAAAGAAGGACAGTCCTAGGTCCAAAATTAACGTCAAAGTAATAGGTAATGTTAGCCTGCCTGAAAATGTTTCTCGTTTGTTGTCCAAAGGGCCCAAGTTTTGCATGCCTTCCAGTATTCCTGCGCATGAATTGGTGGCTTTCAATAGAAATGTGGCTTCAAAGGCACAGCAAGTAGTGCGCGATCGATGCCTACTTGAAGGGGTGGAGTGCCTAGATAAAGCTGTGTCCAAGCAAGGAGCAAAACGCATGGATTTCAGTGTTAAACATACGTTGTCCTACTTAAGGAATAATAACCTATGTCTTTTGCAGGGAGACAAGGAAGGTGGTTATTGGCGTCAATCTGTTTCTTTCCTCGCCTTCTTTTTTCCTTTTTTCCGTATTGTTTGCGCCAAAGAAGTTAACTTCTTTTTTTGTGCTATGTACCAACTAGACCCAACGCAAGTTTTACTGACGTCCCCCGTAGTATGTAACAAGTATAACATTTTGACCTCCAAGGTGGTCCCGGTGAGAGACTTCTTCTGTGCGTTTTTGAACAATAAAAAATAGTGCTCAATGTACATGTCAATGGCTGCTAATGGGGAATGAGAGACAGGAGCATTCGGCTTTTAGTTAACGCGCAGGCTGCGATCACCATTAGCAGCCATTGGTATGTACATTGAGCACTATCTGACAAGAAAGGGTTGCTACGTTATACTCGCTGGGTGTAACCTCCTTAGCTTTAGAAATGTTTAGCGAGCGTTGAGCCGCAGTGCCATGAATACAATGAACTTGTATATACCATGAATGAAATCGAGGTGGTTAAAAATGGGAAGTAGATACGAAGCGCGAGCCGTAAGAAAGTAAAAGCCGAATTCTCCGCCTCTCATTTCCCATTAGCAGCCATTGACATGTACATTGAGCACTATCTGACTGAAAAAGTTTGCTACGTCATACTTGCTGGGCGTAACCTCCTTGGTTTTGGAAAGGTTTATTGAGCGTTCGGCCGCAGTGCCACGAATACAGTGAACTAGTATATACCATGAACTCGAGGTGGTCAAAGGTGGGAAGTGGACCCGAAGCGCAAGCCGTAAGAAAGTGTGCATGTGCCACCTCTCGTTTAGTCCTTGGAATGTCCGCTGGATGGCGGTTTATTTATTTATTTATTTATTTATTTATTTATTTATTTATTGATTCCTCAAAGGTCTTATAGGGACATTACATGAGGGGTGGGCATGACACGGCACTTGAAAGAAGGGTAACAACATGGTAACGGCAACAGACTATGTACAGAAGTTATGGCGGCACTTCTATATAAGGGGTGCGGCACAATACTAGAAAGGAGGGTTACAATATCGTAGCGACAGCAACAGAATGGGTACATTAATTATGGGGGCACTACAATGGCGTGCTTGAAACGAGATTGGTCCATGATGGTAGCAACTTCAGCAGGTAGGTCATTCCAGTCTCGGGATGTGCGTATGAAAAATGATTGTTGGAATGTATTAGTATGGGCACGTTCCGGATAGACTGCGTTGGCGTGGCTAGTACGGGAAATACGGTGGGCTAGTCGGATGTACTGATTTCCGAGTTGTTGCGAGTGGAAGAATTTGTGGTAAAGGCACAGTCGAGCTATTTTGCGGCGAGATTGAAGTGAAGGAAGGTTAAGGTCTGCTTTTAACGCTGAAACACTTGAATAATGAGAGTAATCAGACAAAACAAATCGAGCCGCGCGATTTTGGACAGATTCCAGGGTGTTGATCAAATAAGTTTGGTAAGGATCGAAGATAGCGTTTGCATATTCTAATTTGGGCCGCACGAAAGTTTCGTATGCAAGTAATTTTAATGAGGGAGGGGTTAGGCCAAGATTACGGCGCAGGTAGCCAAGAGCACGGTTAGCTGAGTTCGTTATGTGGTTAATGTGACAAGACCAGTTTAAGTCGTGGGATATATGGACACCTAAGCATTTAACCGAGTCGGCAGAATCAATAGCAATATTGTTAATAGTATACTTAGGCTGCACAAAATTGTGGCGGCGGTGAAAAGAAACGTGCACAGTCTTTTGGACATTTAACGACATCAGCCAGTTATTGCACCAAACCTGTACGCGAAATAAGTCTTCTTGTAGTGCGGATGTGTCACAGGTGCTACTTATAGAGCGATAAATGACGCAGTCGTCTGCGAAAAGACGGACGTTCGATGTAAGATTTGTGGGGAGATCATTTATATATATGAGAAAAAGAAGTGGCCCCAGAACGGTTCCTTGTGGAACACCGGAGAGCACGTGCGTGAGTGATGATGTATGCGGATTGGCGTGGACAAATTGCTATATATATATATGGGGAATATATATATCATATATATGGGGAATATATGATGAAAAGATGCGAGATGGTGGTACTTGGAGTGTTGAATAAATGGACGAACGGACACATAGACAGATGCATGGATGGACGCATGAACGGACGCAGGGGCGGCTGCATGGACGAACGCAGGGACGGACGCACGAACAGACGCATGCACGGACGGGCTGATGGACGCATGGACGGTCACACTGACGGACGCATGGACGGACGGAAGCAAGAACTAATGGACGGACGAATTCTTCTCCCAACTCTCCATTATTCACTACGTGGATATGCTGCCATTTTTTTTCTTTTTGATGTTCTAACAACTTTATTACGTACATTAATCCTGCTTCTTTCCCTACATGAAGCCTGCTTAGGCTCAGTTTGCCATGGAGTTCCGAGCACCGTCGTATCTGAGTGGTAGAACACTGGGCTGGGACGCAGGGAACTCGGATTCAGATCACATCGTGAACGTTTTTGGTGTTTTTATTTACTTTTTTTGCTCTGCGTGATTGCGGCTACGAATACCGGTGGCGGCGGACAACTACGGCACACGTCACCCATTTTGTGACCTCATAATAGCTTTCGCTGTGAAAGCGCATGATTCCTTTATCTGCTTACATCTGACAAAGTCGAATGGAGACAACGGAGTTGCAACGGAGACAAAGGAACGCTGAGGAAAAAATATCAGTGGGAGGGCTATGAAATATACGCTTTAATACACATGGAAAGCTTGATAGGAGTTTCGAAGCCAGCAGGTCATTTTTCTGGGAAACAAATAGCTCACTGATTGTCAGTGTAATCAATAGATGTTCACTAAATATATTTCTATACTTTGTAATGTCAATTCTCCTTCATTTTCGCTTCATAAAAAGGAAGCTATTATTGAACAAAGACTCTCATATGCTCTTTCTTGCTCACTAATGCTACTTGTCCCGACTACGTTCTATGTGGTGGAAATAATCGCTTACAACTTCCTAGGGCTTCTAGCTCATTTTGCTTTCTGTCACATATCTCTCCTTCTCTCTCTCCTTGCGACTCGCTCTCCACGCAATTTTCATTACAAGCTGATACATTATTTTTCGCACGTGAACAATAGCACGTCCGCGAAAGGGTGAAATAAAAAAAATGTATGACGCGTCGTCGCCTGCCCAGAGCAGAACCATTTTTCTTGACGCCCGGCTCAGCCTCGTTCGTTATTTTTTTCTTCTATTTTTCCTGGCCTGTTGATCTGCGATTACCACTTGCTGAACTCAGAGCTGTCTAGTCAGATTTCGCTCAATTCTTTACAGCAACACACTGTATACTGTGTAGCAAGATCACTTATCATTAAGCTCTCGCCATACCTGTCTCTTCCCTTTTCCTTTGCCCCAGTGAAGAGACGAAGAAAAGACGTGCCCGCCAAAGCAATTTCTCCCAACTTCCTCATTAAACTATCGATCTCACCTTCTTGGAAACTCACGCAACCAATATTTCACATAATAGCTAAGATTACAACACCAATATTTATTGGACTACACATCGTAGGGTATAGCCGCAGATGTGGAATTCAACAAAAAGCGAACGCGATAAGTCAGTATCATCCGATAAATAGCTTGTGGTATGTCTACTGCCTAAGGTAAAACCCCGAGAAAAAGTATTCGTGCCACCGCAAGGGCAAAAAAAAAAAACAAATGCGATAGCAATGAACTAGAATGTTCTACGAAGTGCTGCAGCTAAATCATTTAGTTAGCATGCGACCTGGCGTAAACTAACAAATCGACGGTACAGAAAACCTCACTGCTGCAGCGGGTGAGGTGACGTTCTTGCAGTGAATTACTTCAGCTTGAACCACACGTACAATGCTATCAACCGTCTGCTGATCCAGTGCGTTCTTTATTTATTTTTATTTATTTTTTAATAAATATTATAAAATAAAAATAAAGTGCGTTCAATTTTGCACGGGGCGCGAGCCTCGGCTGCTTTCGCATGCTTTCACTCTCACACCGAATAGACAGCGCACGGGGTGTCATTATCGCTTTTAGAACTTGATTGATTGATATTTATTTATTTATTTATTAGAATACCCTCAGGGCCCGTAGGGCATTACAGAGGGGGTGGGTACAACATATATAACACACAAGAAAAAAAGACAAAATAAAGAAACAAGTATCAGATGCGCAAATCAGGAAGGCAACATAAGTCAACTAAAAATGTATAAGAATTCAAGCACATACAAGACAAAGATAGATAATGGAAACTGCGTATAGTTACAAGCATTGCTGAGAAATTGCAGTCTTGAATAACAAAGGGTCTGTTATTGATACAACGGAAGAGGGAAGGTGGTTCCAATCGGCGGCTGTTTTCGGTAAGAAGGCTGCTGAAAAGAATTTGGTGCGGCAAAACGGAATGGCAGCCTTATGCTGATGATCAATGCGCGATGAGTGGTATGACGGTTGTGAAATGAGGTCTCGCTTCATTGATGGATTGTGAAAAAATATCTTATGAAAAAAATGCAGTCGCGCCAGTTTCCTCCGGACAGTTAAATTGGGTAGGTCAAGGTTAGATTTCATTTCTAATATGCTAGCAGTACGGGAATAATTAGAACAAATGAACCGAACTGAGCGGTTCTGAACAGATTCTAACGCGTATGTGGGGTTTAACGTCCCAAAACCACCATATGATTGTAAGAGACGCCGTAGTGGAGGGCTCCGGAAATTTAGAACACCTGGGGTTCCTTAACGTGCACCCAAATCTGAGCACACGGGCCTACAACATTTCCACCTCCATCGGAAATGCAGCCGCCGCAGCCGGGATTTGAACCCGCGACCTGCGGGTCAGCAGCCGAGTACCTTAGCCACTAGAGAGAGCACCGCGGCGGGGCCACTTTTAGAACTTACACGAAACCTCAGAGCGATGGTGATAGCAAAAATACACCCGGAATGTTTTGGGAGCAAAGCTCCCTATGCCGTGAATTGTGCGTCCGCGATGTATGTAGTAGTAGTAGTAGGTAGCCACCTCCACGGCCGGACGCGTGCATCCTTTTCAATTGAGGAGGAAACCCGCGCACGTTAATCACAAATAAAAAAAGATGTTCCTAATGAAATAACTTACACAGATGAGTATTGGTGACTTAATATTCAATAAAATTTGCTTTGAATTTGATGCTTCAAAAAAAAAAAAAAAAACTAGGTTCAGAAGGGCGCACTTTAAGCACTATCTTACCAGAAAGGGTTGCCAGACTAAACTCGCTGGGCGTAACCTTTTTAGTTTTAGCAATGTTTAGCAAGGATTGGGCCTCAGTGCCATGAATATAATGAACTAGAGGTGGTGAAAGGGGGGAAGTAGACACGAAGCGCAAGCCGTAAAAAAATGCGCGAGTGCCACCTTTTGTTTATTCCTTGGAATGTCCGCTGGATGGCGGTGTTTCCATATGCGGAATAAATGATAAAAAGATGCCAGATGGCAGTACTTGGAGTGTTCACGGGATGGACGGACGGACACATGGATGGATGGATGGATGGATTGATGGACGCACGAACGAACGGCCGGACGGACAGATGGTATCACGGACGGCCACACAGATGGACGCATGAATGGACGAAAACAAGAGCGTACGGACGGATGGAAGCTTCGCTCCAGTCATCATCATGCCCTCCATGAATATGCTGTGATTTTTTTTAATTGAAAACGTGACGATGCCAGAAATTGTTAATTTCTGACGTTATCAGTCTTGCGTCAGCAGCCGCGGTCACGTTCCCGCGCTGAGCAAGTCTATTTTGAGGAGCCACCGTAAGCAGTGCGTGAAGCGTAGCGTAAGCGCGTGTTCTGGCCTGTTCTATAGGCAGGAATCGGGACACATGGCCCGGGCTGACACGAGGTTAGAAATCACTACGTGAAACAAAAAAGGAGAACGAAGACAGCAAATGTAGCACCCGGGCCAGATGCCATTTGAGAAACGATTAGGCGGCCGGTTTCCCCTTCAGCGTGTAGGCGTAATTAGACGCGCGACCAAAATCGTTATTCACTGGCTCCTGCTCTAGCCTGGACCTCTGCTGTCAAGGCTGTGTTTCACGCCTGGCTTGCTTCGTTCGTGAAATATATTTTTCTTTCGCTCCGTGTCAGTGCTTTATTTCTCTTCTTGACCTAGATAACGCGCTCCTGCTGTGTATTGGCTGGTCATTTGATTCTTCGAGCTCACGTGCCTCTCTTGTTAGAGAATCACTAGGCCGCCCCGAATACTGATCTCGGTGGCCGCTTGCTTTACCTTCTTTCTGCATGTCTACGCATGCGTTCGTGTTCCTTTTTTTTCCCATTAACTAATTTCGCAGCAACCTTTTACTTTTTTTGTTATCCCAACCAATGTCTCTTTTTTCCTCTAACGTTTTTTTGTACACGGGTCATTACAGTCTTGTAAATTTGGTTGCTGGTCACCGGCGAAGATTACCATCTTACCTTTTCTACCCGTTTGATTTATAACTAAATAAACGTAAAAAAGACAGCTTAATGGGAGTAATTTGCGCACTGTTGAGATTTAATTGCGCGTGAGAAGAGCTGATGTTTTTTTTTTTCATCTGATTTGGTTACTCCAGGCAGCGTGAACGCTAATAATTACGACGACTGAAGCCGCAAATTTTTTCTACCCATAATCAGAACAAACTGCCGCATCTTGCTTCTTTTATTGAGGTGTTAGATGGTGTGCACTTCTAGAACTAATCTTAATGACCTCGCGCTAGATTGAAACACTCCATGATACAAAATATTTTTTTTATTGTTCGATGTGTGCTTGTGCCAGTGTCTGTGTAATTCTATAGTGCGCGTACCTTATCTCTCAGTGAACTTTTTTTCAGAGTATTTGCTACATATTGAACAAGCTATATCTCTTGCTTTCTTTTCTGCTTGCTCAGTGCATCACTCATCTATCAACTAACGTCTGCAGTGAAATGGTGGAACGGTACTTGCCGCGAAAAGAATAAGGCGAGACATTGTTTGGTAAGCACAGCTGAATCGTTGATCGGAGGTCATGGCTCTGAGTGAAAAAAAGTTTCAGATAAGGTGCACGGGCGGAACACTCGCCAGGTGAAGAGTGAACAGAGTGCCGTGATAAACTTTTCAGTGAACACGCGCAAGGGAATATGAAGCCGCGATAATAGCAAGTGCTGGCAAGGCGTGTCCTAGAATGTACTATCAGCGCCAAATGAAACCCGAACAGCGACATGCCTTTGCGATAGCATAGTGCGGCCCGTCCAGTCATCACCATTGGCAGGCGCGCGCCCATCCTGTTCAGCAGCTTTCCGCAAGTATGCGTGCCTGTTCGTGGTGATAAGGGGATGGCGCGCACTATTAAATTTTAATGAGGAGCTGGAGAGGTTTGCCTGGTTTTTCACCTGACAGGCTACTCCAGTCAAGGCGCGTACTATCGCATCGCGAAGGCTTGGCGCTGTTCGGGTTTGATTTGACGCTGATAGTGCATAAAGAAACAGTGGGATCTCTGGCATACTCGAAAAAGCAGACGCGCCTCGTTGTGGCTGTTATATAGGGTATTTCTCGGAGGCCGAGAGTCATACAGCGTAATGTGAGAGTAGTCCGAAGGATCGCCTGTCCAAATGACTGTGATCGGAATATTTTATATCTCTCTATCTCTATCCTCTTTCCGACCTTTATTTTCCAGCCCCTGTACAGGGTAGCAAACCAGTTATTCTAGGTTAAGCTCGCATTATTTTTCTTTTATTTTTTTCTCTCTCTTGTGTTAGCGTTAAAACCTCCCTTGAACAATTGGTTAAAAGGGACTTCCCCCTTAGCAACGTTCTAGATGTGAAGTTCACAATATGATAAAACGTGAAACGTATGTATCCAAATGAAATATAAAGGCAGCAACTGTTTGTTAGTTAAATCAATCGCGATTCTCTTTCACATGTCCACCAAGGTGAATCAGTGGCTGCGGCATTCGGCTGCAGACCCGAAGGTTTCGGGTTCGATCTTGGTGTCTGCAATCGCGATTCAGTGGAGGTCATATAGTAGAAGCCCGTGCATTGAGCGAATGTCAGCGCTTGTTAAACAACACCAGTTGGTCTAAACTTTTGGATTCGACCAATACGGCGTCCTTTGTAACCATAACGTGATTTTGGGATGTAAAATTTAAGATATTAATATTCTCATGCGCATGACGCATATTATCTTATCAAATACAATTTCATAGTTCATAAGAAATATTGTTGTTTCGAAAGTACAAAAATGAAAAAGCCTTCGTTTCCTATGCAAACGGTCTTGTCTTTGAAGCAGAATAGTTCGTCATTATGCCATGTCGGCTAAATCAAACACATGTCTGTTTACTTTTAAGCTGCATGCATTTTATTGACGCTGTAACAGTGGTGTAGTGAGTTTACAGCTGAAAATTGTTTTGTCCAGGCGTCTTTTTTCGTTCGGATGGCAAAAGCCATTCATATTTTGATATTAGGCTTTCCTTCGATCTTTAAAGAGCGAGAATATGCAAAACTTGGGTTTTGTTTACTGGCTTCATTGTTCGATGGTTGCTCAATGCACGCTCAGGTATATAGTTTAATATCTGCCTACAGCTCCGGGAAGACGCGACCAGTTACAAACAGCAGCGACTCGCGTGCTCGGTTTTATACAAGCGTTACTTTCACACGAGAACACATGTACGGGCACCCTCCTAGATTCATCGTCCGTTGCAGGTGTTCACAAAAGTCAACATTGAGCACGGAATATATATGCATATCTTCTTTACACGCGTGGTGCCTTTACATCGGAGGCTTTGCACGCTCGTCAATATTCGGCAACGGTGCGCCGAGAAATGTTCTTGATATGAGATAGCTGGCCCATTCGTTGAACCCCAGTGGCCTGGAAAATTGATTTCACGCACCATCCCGTACTACTGGTGGTTGTTTTATCGCGCCGATTTTGTCGTCCCCGCGAATCATCCGGCCCCCGGGAATTCCGCCTTATTCCACTCGTGCTAGAAAACAACGTCTCGCCGGGGAATTCTGTTCCGACGGGGGGAACACGCCCAAAACGAGAAAGAGGCAGACAACGCGAAAGACAGAACGAGGAAGAAATGTAAAGCGAGGAAATAAAACTACTAACCGCCGTTTCCTCGAAGCCAAAGAGAGAATAAGGTCGTATATCAGTCTAGTTGATGTCCATTTTGTTTGTTGTGAGGCGGTGATAAATGATATAACTGCGCGTTTTCGTCTGCACCCGCTCTCGTCCTTGCTGCTCCTTAATCTTGTGTACAGGAAGTGCCCGCTCGCCTGCGTGGTTATTGTTGCCTCATTTAGTTTTAGATCGTTTTCTCTCACAGAGTGAGAGTCGTATTGTCGTTGTGTTGTTCCTCGTGTCATTTTCGAGGCCGGTAAACCACCGCGGGAGGACAAATCGCTTCCTGTCGGCGGCTTTAGCCTGTGCCGGACAGCTGTTGTATTGAAGCCGGTTGGCCACTGTTCTTAAGAAAGGTCACAGTCATTATCATGCGACGTGGTTAAACGAAAGCCAGATTTCGCTCTCCACTGAGAAGAAAAATTGCTCTTAATGTTTTAGAATTATCGCTTTTTTATGTTTCAATTGTTTTACACGTTTCCATAAGTGAGTGGTGACTTGAATGACTGGCTCGTGATCTGTCTTTTCGAGACCCTGCAAAGCCGCTACCATGTAAGTGGGCGTGGCAATGTCCAATCAGAGAAAGTGCATTGCTGTTTCGTATGGCTCATATTATCCCTTTGTCCTTTGCTTGAGATCGGTTATAGTCGGTCATAAGTAACCGTCTAGCCTACACCGCCACACTTGCGAACCCTTGTTTTACACATTACAAGGTGTTTATAAGATCGAATAAAGATCGGATAACGCCCAGGCCTTGAGAGTGCTAGCGACACGTCATTACGTTAGGGTACATTGTTTTGACTAGCTCGCTCGCTCGCTCACTCACTCACTCACCCACCCACCCACCCACCCACCCAATCAATCAATCAATCAATCAATCAATCAATCAATCAATCAATCAATCAATCAATCAATCAATCAATCAATCAAATTGTGGTTATGTTGTGTTGCGAAGCATGTATAGAGTACACGTGCGTTTGTAAAGCATGAAAGTTACATTCACTGCATTTCCAAGCAGCGGAAGTTATTTTCACTGCATTCACAAGCAGACAATGTTTAGGACCGGTTTGCGCAGGTGGTCTTGGTTTGGTACAGCTTTTTATCAGACAACTAGTGCGGAATTTGTTTTTATTTAGGGGGGGGGGGGCGGCGCTCTTTACGCCGTGGGTCATACGTCCCGTGTCGTCCTATAGTAGCCCGTTTTCAAGGTCATAAAATTGCATTGCGTGTCAATAAAAACGGTGTCATAGCGTATCCACGGAGTGAATGATGATAAGTGGGGCGAAGCGTCTTTCAGTCCGTCCGTGCTTCCGTGCGTCCATCCGTGTGTTCGGCCATGCGTCCGTCCGCCCGTCCGTACGTGCCCAGGTCCGTGCATTCGTCCGTCCGGCTAGGGCGATTAACATCCTTGCAGAGAACTTCACCCCCCCTTTTCATCATTCACCTCACGGATATGCAGTGATTTTTAGGGGCGAAGCTCCTTAAGTCATGTGTCGTGCGACGTGTGTAGCAGTACTAGTCATAGTAGTATAGCTACCTCCGCAGCCTGACTAGAGGAGCAGCACGCGCGCACTTTTTATAATTAAGGAGGAAACCCGCTCAGCAAATTCATCATAAATAAAAAAAAATAGTTGTTTCTAATGAAGTAACTTACAGAGACGAGTATCAGTCATTTAATCTCCGATGAAATTTACGTGGAATTAGATGTTTACTAAAAATTACTAACAGAAGGACAAACTTTGAGCACTATATCTGACCAAAAAGGTTGCCATGCACATGAACCTCACTGGGCGTAATTTCCTTAATTTTAGTGAGGGTTGGGTCGCAGTGCCATGAACTAGTGGCGGTAAAAGTTGGCACTAGACACGAAACGCAGGCCCTAAGAGAGTGCGCACGTGCAGCTCCTCTAGTCCGGCCCTGCCACCTCTCGTTCAGTCCTTAGAATGTCTGCTAGATGGCGGCCCTTCCATATGATGAATATATGATGAAAAGATGCGAGATGGCGGTACTGTGTTCACTTGATGAACGGACAGATAGACAGACGCACGGGCGAACAGACAGACAGACGCACGGGCGGATGGACGAACGCACAGACGGGTGCACGAAAGGATGGATGAACGCATGAGCGATCACACGGATTGACGAATGTACGGACGGATGGACGGAATCAAGAGCAAACGGATGGACGCAAGCGCGGACGGACTGACGGTTGGTTTAATCCACTCATCATCACGCACTCCGTGGATATGCTGCGATTTTTTTTTATGACGGTGCTCATCTACTGCTACGAACATTCTTGGAAGTAAATTTCGCAGATATTTTCCCAAATTTAACGGTATCTACTAATTTTACATCGCCTCCCTATTTTCAAGGGTTCACGCGTGAAGTATACGAATCAGTGCGTTGTCTGACACCCGAATTGTACACAAAATACTTGTGCTCTACCTCAAGAAAACACCTATATTATGCTGCATTAGATGTGTTAATTCCGGTGCCACTGTACCACTCACTATGTATTGGATTGTCTGGTCATGACGCGCTATTACGTGTAATGAAGATGCTTATTTTACCAATAACCAGCACATTTTTTTGCAAAGTGCATTCACAAACAGTATCAAGTTTCATCCCCAATTAACTGACGCCTCTGTGAAGTTTCGGAAACTATAGAGCACTGTTTTGTTGCAAGGACGCCATCCTCTTTTAGGAAGATCTGCAAAAGGCTTTTAAAAAAATATCCTAATTTAAATTCTGTTAGCATACGTTATCTAGTACAACCGAAATGCAATGATATGCCAGTTGAAATGCTTTTTTTTAATGGACATGCATAGTTTATGAAAAACTCGCGCGTTAGGCAGGCATGCGGAACCAATGGTGTCTTCGCGACCCCATTTTGTACAAATGACTGTGCAGCTAAGAGACTTCCATGAGCAACTGCAGTTTCAACCGCAATGGTATCAAGAGTTCATGAAGTGTGCTGCTCGAATACCCCTCTAGACACAGTGCTATATGGAATTGTTTTGTAGTAACTATTGTACATTTGTAATAAATAGCATGTAAGAAAAAGCAAAAAAGAAAGACGTACGGCTGTGTGCCGCTTGCCACGCAAACGACCCGAGTTTGACCCCCACTCAAACCCAGAATTTTCCACTATTTATTTTATTTGCATATTTCTCGATTTTTTCGGTAGTACACAAGATGATAGTTTTTCGCTCACAACCAACGCTGCCGACCCCGGAATTTCTGCAAAATGAGCTCTTTAACGCTTTCGCGTCATTTTCGGAGCATTCGTTCATTTGTGGTACACTCCACACTTCTATCACGTTTTAGCAGTTTTCATTTTTAATAGCTGCTGTCACCTCTCCTTTCGAGAGTTCTGCTGAGGTTGCTGATCAAGCCAGATCTCGCGAAGACCACTGTTGAGAAGCCACCTCCGAAATCCCGCCGCTGACCTCCACTGTTGCGAACGACGGACCGATCCCGCCGAAGCCACCACTGTTGCGAACGACGGACCGATCCCACCGAAGCCACCACTGTTGCGAAAGACGGCGACGCCAACACGGCCCCGGAGGCGCCACTGCTTTCAACTCCGCCGGGAAGGTCACCAGCCGTTTGGTAGCGTATGTTTATCAGCTCGCGACTGCTTCTGCGCAGAGCTGATAAGACGAGCGGACGAGACGACGGTGAGTTAAACAAGGTTTATGTACAGCATATATACAGAGGCGTTACAATTTCGGCACTGGGGCCGACAGAGACTCGAAGAGCCGAGCTCTTCTCTCTAACACATAGTTCAGCCTTTCGCCTAAGACCGCTGACTCACACACATGTCGGCACTCCGACACGGGGACGCCTCTCACATAGGACCGCCGATCGCGACGCGCCGCAGGGCTTCTTTTATTTACACCGGGTCCAACCAAAATGTCCAATCAGAAGCGCCGCTGGTCGTCCGGGCAGATTCCGCCAATGGCGCCGCCGCGCCATGCGTCAGACCACCTGACACGAGGACGCCGGCTCGCTGTCACGTGCGCAACTGACTCACTGCACGTGGGCCAGAGGAGCGCCGCGCGTGTTCACGCCGTCGAGGTGATCGCGCCAGGCAGACTGCGGGCTGGCCTTGACCCAGATTGCCTTTTTCAGAGGCACGGTCGTTTGACGAGGACTCGCTGGCATAACAGCACCCCCGCCGCCAGACAATGCACCGGAAAGACGAGCTGCTTCCACGGGGCTCGGATGTCAGGTGCGCTCGTTCGCCAGGTCCCTCCAGGTTCGCCTCCAGGGCCATGGGGAGACTACAGCTCCAGACTGTTCCGGGAACACATCCCATTTTGACGACGGATCCCAGCCCCACTGGCTTGTCGCCACAACTTGCTGACCAGCTTCACTCGTCTCTTCTGACCATCTTCGGTTTCAGCACTCGTCGATGGTTCTGCAACTTGCCAAGAACGGACCGACAACAGACAACACACGACACACGCAAGTGCCTTCGGTCACCCGACAGAACACCAGACAAAGTATAGTACAACATATACCTATCTACGTGTCTATCGGAATTTTGTTCCCTCTACATCAAGAGGCACATGTGGGACACAAGACTCTTAAAATGACAACTCAATTTTTTTTTCCACTTACAACAACGTAACGAATTAGAATACCACATAAAGTTGGCCCCTTGAGATCACTCTGAACGAGAGCGCTCAGCCCAGGTCGTGATGAGGTCAAAATTTTGCCCCGAATCGCCAGCGAGAAACCGAAAGGTTGAGAAGTTACTAGCTGGAACGCACTGCTCAATGCACCTGCATTAGCGTTTACCTTTCCCTTTTTTTTTCCCTTTAGCGAACGTCAAAGTTGCGCTGTGGAGCAACATGCTCCACCTCAGTAACCGGCCACTTTTAGGCGACGATACCTATGCGGCACCAAGAGCGGCTCACACTTGCGACGTTGCACAGGGGAACAACGATACGGCTTGCTACTGATTGACTCCTCACCGCTTAGCTCGATATCGTGTTCGATCACCCTCATGTTTCCGGGGCGGTCCGAAAACACGTCTTCAAACTCGGAACCAATCTTTCTCAGGTCCTCTTTCTCAGGTCCTCCTTCACTTAAGCTAGGCTCTAGGTTTATCTGCTCCCAAATTACTTTCGATCTCCCTTCGATCACCTCACTAGAACTCAAATTTTCTGCTTCCTCTTCCACTGAAGCCTTCAACAGCTGATTTACGACCGCTTGATGTTGAACATTGGGTTTCATCAAGTTGTAAATTTTGTGCTGCCGCCTTCCTACTTGCACTTCATAAGTTGTATCGCAAGGCTTCGATAATACTTTGGTGGGCCCTTCCCAATCAACCTCAAGCTTGTTCCTTTTGGATGGCTGCAGCCGCATTACCTGATTATCAACTTCAAAAGCGCGCTTCTTCCCCGATTTCTCGTAGTGCTCCTTCGACAGCACTTTTGCCGCGTTTTTCTGGCTTTCCACTAGCGCTTCAATTTGGCTTTCCACTAGCGCTTCAATCGAGAGATCCTCACTCTGCCCTCGAATGAGCGTCTCTCGATCAACTCTCGGCAGCTCGCTCCAACTTTCCGCTACAGGCGAGAGCGTTGCAACCCTCTCGCTCTGACTCAATGGCGCCACGTCGTCTCCCCCAGCGCATACCGCGCCGGCCGCTCCCGCGACGGGCCGCTCGCGTGACTGCTCACATGACTCATGCGGAAACTTTCCTTTCTGGGGTTCCGTCGACCCGCCGACAAGGTCACTTGAGAGTTCACCGCATGGAACCAGGTCAAGCTTCCGCGAAAACTTTCGCGCTTGCGATCGCGTGAGAGCCATGCACGCTAAGTTGGAGAAGAACGATTTGCCCTGCTCTTTGAGAAGCTGCTCCGAGTTGTTGGAGAAAAGATAAGAAAAACGACCCTTCAGCGCGGCAGACACAGCCGCTTCGGTGCAAAGCTTACCGAACGGGCCTTCAATGACAACGGTGGCGATTGGTAAGCGAACACTCTGCTCCTCGGCGACTTGCCTGATCCACGCGCATTCTCCTGTGAAGTCATCCGGAGACACCAATGAAGGATGGACAACGTCCATGGTTGCCGCTGAGTCTCTAAGTGCTCGGCACGTTTTCTCATTGACCCTAATTTCTTGGAGATACGGCTCCAACAACCGAATGTTTTTTTCTGATTCTCGGATCGTTGCGAAGGCAAACTTTTCCTGACAGTTTCTCGCGATGTGCCCTTCCTTTTTACAGTTGTAGCAGATTAGCGGCTTCCGTTTGTTTTCCGATTCAAATGCCTGTGTGGTAGAAACCTCACACGATTTCTCCGCTTCTGTTTGCCCTTCCCCTACACTGTCCTTCGTAAGAGACGGGTCCTTTTTGAAATTACGGTGCGGAACGGGTTTCCGTTGATCAGGTTTCGTTGAAAAGCCCTCTTTCTTTTCATCCTTTTCAACGCGCGCTGCCCTGCTATGCAACTTTCGGCGAGTATAATACTCCTCAGCTAACTCAGCTGCCTTGTTTAACTGTACGTCTCCAAGTCTGTCCTGCAGCCAAAGTTTGACATCCTCCTCGATGCAGCGGTAGAATTGCTCCAATGCAACGCATTCCACCACTTTATCGCGGTCGTCATAAACACCTTCGCCCTTGAGCCATTCAATCAAATCGGCTTTAAGACGAAACGCGAAGTCAACGTGTGACTCATTCCCCTTTTCAGCATACCGGAACCTTTGCCTGAAAGCCTCGGGTGACAACTTATAACGTCTCAAGAGCACTTCCTTAACCTCGTCATAGCTCTCAAACGCTTCCCTAGACAAGCAAGTTATCGCGTCGGACACTTCGCCGGGAAGAAGAGCTAGCAGGTTCCGCGCCCAAAGAGACTGCTCCAAAGCATTTCGCTCACAGACGTGTTCAAACTTGACGAGATACTTCGCCATGTCCTCGCCTACTACGAACGGTGGCAGTTGATCCCGAATTCTAATACCGCTGACCTGCATCGTCGGAGAAGCTGCGCTAGGCGCCTGCGAACACTGTAGGATTGCCAATTCTAGTCGTTTCAACTCTAGGCGCTCTTGTCTCTCGGCCTCCTCGCGCTCGCGAGCTTCTCGCCTTTCTTCACGTTCGCGAGCTTCGCGCCTTTCTTCACGTTCGCGAGCTTCGCGCCTTTCAGCCTCCTCACGTTCGCGAGCTTCTACCTCTCGCCTTTCAGCCTCCTCACGACGTGCTTTGATATCCACCCAGGCCTCATCGACTTCCTCAGCCGACACTCCCTCATCCTTCATGATCTCAAGGATCGCTTGCTTTCGTTTCGCACGGCCCAAAGTAATGCCGAGTTCCTCACAAATTTCGATGAGTTCCTTCACTTTAAGGTTTTCCATCGTTCACACTAGCCTCTTGCTGTTTCCCCTGTTAAGAATCTACTTGCCGTACCCACTATAAGCCTACTAGCAAGACGCGCAAGCAATTTTTCACACTCCCGTGTTACCCCCTCCGCATTAACTTTGGTTTCAAAGCGCTTCGACTTGGCTTGAAACGATCAAAGCTCACTTCAATGCTTCACACAGCCCTTCTCTAAACTACTACAACCTGAGCTAGAGTAGTCTGGTGAACTGAGGGGAAAACATCAGGCACTCACCGCATCGATGTCGCTGACGCCGGCCGATCCCGCAGCTGCCAACCACTGTTGAGAAGCCACCTCCGAAATCCCGCCGCTGACCTCCACTGTTGCGAACGACGGACCGATCCCGCCGAAGCCACCACTGTTGCGAACGACGGACCGATCCCACCGAAGCCACCACTGTTGCGAAAGACGGCGACGCCAACACGGCCCCGGAGGCGCCACTGCTTTCAACTCCGCCGGGAAGGTCACCAGCCGTTTGGTAGCGTATGTTTATCAGCTCGCGACTGCTTCTGCGCAGAGCTGATAAGACGAGCGGACGAGACGACGGTGAGTTAAACAAGGTTTATGTACAGCATATATACAGAGGCGTTACAATTTCGGCACTGGGGCCGACAGAGACTCGAAGAGCCGAGCTCTTCTCTCTAACACATAGTTCAGCCTTTCGCCTAAGACCGCTGACTCACACACATGTCGGCACTCCGACACGGGGACGCCTCTCACATAGGACCGCCGATCGCGACGCGCCGCAGGGCTTCTTTTATTTACACCGGGTCCAACCAAAATGTCCAATCAGAAGCGCCGCTGGTCGTCCGGGCAGATTCCGCCAATGGTGCCGCCGCGCCATGCGTCAGACCACCTGACACGAGGACGCCGGCTCGCTGTCACGTGCGCAACTGACTCACTGCACGTGGGCCAGAGGAGCGCCGCGCGTGTTCACGCCGTCGAGGTGATCGCGCCAGGCAGACTGCGGGCTGGCCTTGACCCAGATTGCCTTTTTCAGAGGCACGGTCGTTTGACGAGGACTCGCTGGCATAACACCACACTGCGGCGGATTTGTTAATCCTTTCGGCCCTGGCGGTGTCACTTGACACCACCGCACATTTCCCCTAGTAGCTCGGAAACGTAACCAATACTGCTCATTCTTGGGGACATAGCTCTTCAATTATCCCCACTGGAATTCACATCAATATTATGGCTCGTTTTCAGAGGTAGCAGCCACAAAGAAGAAGAAGCGTGACCGAGGTCTTCCGTGAAGCCGAGGCGCGTAAGTTGAGGCGGGTAAGCGCCATTTTCGGGACGACGTACCGAAGCTGTTTCAGTGAGTATTAGGCTGAAAAGTGAGACGTTGGTTTCCATTTTGTGTACACCATTGATTGCAGGAAAAAAAGAAGCATTTTTTTTCATTTTCCAATCAATGGGCGCTAATTATCTAATTTGATGTTACGGTATGTAATAAAAAAATGCTTGTACCAGTGGCTCAATTTTTGTTTGTGGTCTTCTGAGGACCTAACTACGAGAAAAATGCGCACAAAAGTGTATCCGACAAAAATAAAAAAAAACAGGGCTGAAAGGGTTAAAGTACTGGTTGATCCGTGCACTTGAGCGTCACAAAGCAACGTGGGAGCTACGAAACCCAATCTGCACCGGGTAAATTTTAATCATTTGAGATTCCTGAAATATCTTGCCACTCAAAGACTTCGGTGGTATTACCAATGTCCAACAGAATTTCGTCTTTCTACCTATGCTCAGGACTGCCCAGGTAAACTCGACAGCCGGCGTATCCGCGTGGCTATTGAGCAACCACCACACCCGCCTTCTAAAGACTTTTCACCCACGACTGAATGACGTCACATATCCCAAGATTCGCTGGGAGCCAGCGTTTTTTTTTTTTCGTTCTCAATTGTTTTCTTCTTTTTCACTGAAATTAGCCGTAGCTGGGTACTGCTAATGAGGCTCATTTCTTTTTCGCGAAACTACCGCACTGCTTTCGCAGAACGAGGCAAGACGGTTTACGAGGGAACGTTATAGAGAACAGAGCATGACGGCGAGCGCAATTAAAAGGCGCTTGTGGCGTGGCCCGTCTGAACCGCTTCCACTCACGTGTCATTAACTTCACTTCTCGGGAGAAGATCGGACGGCCAAAAAAAAAAATGAAACGGCAAAATTTATATTACAAACATGTCATCTGGACTTACGATTCAGTGACCACAAATTTAAAGAAAAAGGTAAAGCGACGCAAAACAAGCTGAGTAGATGTTACGTTAAATTTGCTTAATCTCGTAGAGTTTGACTTGGTACTTAACGTGCGGTGCAAGTGACTGTCCAAGTGAGATTAGAAGGATGATATATTAAATCAGAAGCGTGAAGGACAGATGTGGTAATGTCTAAGTGGCCTTATTTATTTTGTAACAGTGAACTCATTAACGGCGCGTTAAAGAAAGAAACACTCGCATGCGTCATCTGGACTGCTGGCTCGAGGACGACACGTTTATGAACTAAACGCTGCTCCTATACGGTTAGTCAGATGCTGTACAGAATGCGAGAGAGGAAGAGAGAGAAGAAAAAAAAAGAAGAAATTGTGAGCTGGTTAGCGCTTTGTAGTTCAAAGACAATATTTAGAAAGCCCGAACCTACTTTTTGTGTTTCACATAATTATTTCCGTTTTATGTTCTCTCCGAATCGGAAGCATGTACTTGTTCGTAAGCAAGTACGAAAGAACCAGCAAAAAGAAAAAAAACTACTTCAAAAAGTCAACGAGTCTGAACAGACACCCGAATTTTTTTTTCATGCATTAATCTCTGTTAGAGACGACCATTCTACTTTGAGAAAACCACATTAGCAAATTATTAATGCCCGGCTGTGAGGTTGCACTCGACTTGAGTGGTATGACAGTGTCGAAGTTATTTATTCCTCAGCAAAGAGTTCCCAGCCAGACTCCTCATTACAAGTAGAACTCCTTTAAGATTTGTTGCCGGAATCTGCTTCTCTTTATTAATTCTGTGAGCTTTCGCAAAAGAATGACAGGAGTACTGCAGTTAAGTCTAAAAGAATGAAAAAGTTTGTTGCTGTTTAAGACGAAATAAAAGAGACGAAGTTGTCGACGTGGAGGCACACCAAACTGTTCTTTACTTGAACTCGGCGTTGTCTCTCACAACTCTCGGTCTCTCTCTCTTTGCTAACGAAATAAAGCTAGCTCTCTGTGATCGAAATCTCGACTTTCTCAAATTATCGATCGTGGCATGATAACAGAGTTGTCGTGCTTTCTCAAATGTCTCCAACCCAACTTCATAATTAAGAAAAAACAGAATGTTCGCTCTTCCTTGGCCGCCGGCGAGAACGAAATGACCCGTCAGTGATGGCCGCGCGTAGTATCCAAAATTAAAAGTTGTCTGACGCTATCTTATACTTAAGACACAATGACGTGTGGATTCTTTCTTTTGAAATAAGGATGATTATTTGTCATGTACGAGAAACGTGCAAGGCCTCGAAAGAAACAAGGACTAAATAGACTGTGAACCGTCACGCGCAAGGCACACAACTGCTGCCTACTCTTGCTCGAGGAGAAACTATAACGGAGACGAATTATACGATTCTCTGCTGCACATCTGCGACACTTGTCGCGAGAGTTGCCGTGGCACTTGTGATTCGTGTCCAGCCGGCCCCGAGGGCCTGAGTCCGAAAAAGAGTGCGTTTTGGCAGTGTTGTGATTGCGTCTTTATCAGAACTGTGATGAGTAGAAGTGAGTAACAAAAGGCAATTGTTCAGACAATGAAAACGTTTATATTTCACATTGCGTGATAACCACGTGTGGTTATTGTCTATGGTTAGTTTCTCCTCAATGGCACATGCGGACACATGTCATAGAAGCATTTCTCGATATAGCGTTAAAGCCGAGCAGAAGCGAAAGTTTTAAACATCATTTCAATATTCAATATTGATGTCACACTTTCCTCTGGATACATGGTGGTGTGGTTAGTGCATCGATCGCCGATTGTTTGTTTAATTGTGAGAAAAGGCTTTCCCACGCCTGCAAAACAGCGTTGTGCTTTCCCACCGATGTCGGAAATTTTTAATCAAGGAGACACACCTATTTCACACTGGTGCACATGCTGATTGATAAGTGGGGCTGAACGTCCCAAAACCACCATATGAATATGAGAGACGCCGTAGTGGAGGGCGCCGGAAATTTCGACCACCTTGGGTTCTTTAACGTGCACCCCAATCTGAGCACACGGGCCTACAACATTTCCGCCTCCATCGGAAATGCAGCCGCCGCAGCCGGGATTCGATCCCGCCACCTGCGGGTCAGCAGTCGAGTACCTTAGCCACTAGACCACCGCGGCGGGGCAATTTAGTGAAAAATCTGCACACGTTTATTTTGAAGCGAATCGGTGAGACGAGACATGCATGTATGAGTATAAAGGGTCGACGTTCCATATATTTCCTTCATTAGGTTGTCTAGAGCAGCAGCTCGGTTTTCTGAACATGGCTCTCACGTGCTGCTTGCTATGCGAGCCACAGACTCTTCAGTGAACGCGATCGATAGAGAGATGATGTATGGAAGCTGTCGAAAAGCGCCCTCACTCTGTAGAAAAGAGCAGAGAATACGCGATCGGCTCTCGAGAGCGGTCTCGTCCTCATCAGAAGACTCGTAAACCTCTCTCTACGCGACCAAGGCACTCCAGAAAACTTAGTGTGAGTAGAGAACAAAAAGATGAAAGAGAAACAAGAAAAGTTGGCAGCGTAAAGCCCCTGCAAGAGAACGGGGAGTCTTTGATGCGAGGCTTTGATCCGAGCATCGGCGTATTCACGATACAAGTAGCCATCCCTTCCGGAAGGGACACTCATTGTTCACGTCGTAGCGTTAAACAAACGGAGCTCCGGTCTATAGGAAGCGTGGTGAACTGTATGTGCGCATAGGCGAAAGTGTCACAGCAACTTTATACTTCGGGTTTTCGTTGGATACTTATTTTCGTATTTTGCTTCGTATAGCTCTGATGGCCTCCTAAGTTCTTATGGGAAAGTAAAGTGCGTCACTTCTGTGAGAAACGCAACGCTCTTTTATGCAGGCTCACTTTTTTTTTTCATTTTCGGTTATGTTCTACGCTTTTGTGCCTATCTTTTTATTTCCTCCTACCGGAAATATATCGAAGCGCCACTGTTGTATGAACGAAAAAAAAAATTATTGCACCATGTATATATTTTTCTTTCTCGTGCGCTTTTAGTCCGCGGCGGATGAGAGTAAAACCAAGGATTGCTCGCATTAGGCAGCTTTTGCCATTTAATATTATATTTTGTTTTACAATTAAGACGCAGCATATATTCAGTGTTCAGTGAAATCGGGAACCACGCATGATGAGACTTTTCAGCTTAGAAAAGAAGAAGGTAAGAAACTTGTAGAGTGGATGTTAAGGAAAGTAGTTTTCTTAGGGAAAGGTAGGAGAGGAGATCCCACCTAAAATAAATGTGGAAGACAAAGAGCATTAGAGATACACTGTAAAACTCGCCTCAGAAGCCCCCCATCAACATTTTCTTTGCCACTGGTCTAGCTCTATCACGTGCTTCATAACAAAGCTGAGGAACCACGTTCGTATGGTGGTGAGAAAACCGCCGACATGTATTTGCCAAAAACGTTTTTCACACCGCAGCTACAGGCGGGCCCGTGACAAGATCAACGAGTGATTTCGATGCATTTCTAAGAGTGTTTGACTGTTACTTTATGATGTTTGCCATGCATGGAACAAATTACGGTATTATAAATGCTAGAAGCGCGAGCTACACAGAAGGAATGACGCGAGATGACATTGCCTAATGTTTAGGCGACCTTCTACGCCGTATGCCTCCTCACCACGGTCTTTTATTTTCCGTTTAACTCCGCGCTACTGGAGCTTCCGCTACCACAAAACTAGGAAGCCTGAAGAAGAAAACGAAATGGCAAGCGTAACCGTCGAACCGTGCCCGGTTGTGCGTAAATCGCCCATTCCCGAAATGTCGATACCCTCTAATGGTGGCCCTCGCGTTCCGCCCCGCCCTTTCTATTTTATTTATGACCGGGAAGTCGGTCACGCGACGAAAGAACCAAGTGTTCATTTTTCTCGCGTTCGCAATGTGCCGCGCGGAATGTTGTCGAGCTGCGCGGTTTCGTGGTTTCGGGCACGAGACACTGTGCGGGGACGTCGGCCACTGTGCCGGGCACAAATCGAGCGCGGTGTTGAAACGAGGCGCACCGTGCGAAGATGTCGTGATCCGTCTTTTCTTCTTATTCTTCTTTGTATTTTTCGTCTTCACACCAAATGCAGGGTAAAACACGGATGAAAGGGGCGAGAAGACATTTGCCGAGAGAGTTGTCGCAAATTGTCGCCGTCGCCGAGGACGAGCACTTCACTTCCGCGGTGAAACAACTCCGTCGTGCACGCACCGACTCACACGGAGCATTCGTTGCAGCGCAAGAGATTTGCAGCGGAGCGTGAGGGTTGTATTTCTTTCTATCACTCTCTTTTTCGTGAAAGGAATCGCATAGTCCACTACACTTGTATTACCGACACCAATTTATTATCGTTTTCCTTGTCTTACGCGCGGCCATTAAAAATGAGATTGGTGGCAGCCCCGCGCTTCAAGAAAAAGGTGATGACGAAATGATTATGATTCAACAAAAAAACTTGGTGGTGCCACTGCTGAAGTTCCTCCATTTGTGTCCCGAGATTTCCGACTGAGAAGAAAAAACAAAGTTGAAGCTCTTGTCCTCAATTTGTCATCGCGTATACAATATTTTTATTTTTTACGCGAGAGATTGGGGCATCCATCAAGTCAGAAGTGAGATGCAGAAACGAAGCAAAGTGCTTTTGTGAAGTAAGCTGTTTAAAGTTCTATACTGAGCCGGAAAAGATTGAAATGCCGAGGTAGGAAAGGTTGTGCTAACGCATCATTAGTTAGACCAAATAAGGTGATAGTACCTTCAAAAAATTGATCCGGGACACACCAGGGTGCCTTAGTGCAAAGGTAAAAAGTGAGAAACAGAGAACCAGAATTCCCCGTGGATGTACTGAATTGGTGTAATTGGATGCCAATAGTTGCAAACGCCTATCATTAGCGATATCATTATTACAGAAAGAATAATCTTGGAATGGATGAAGAGGGTAATTTTTCTTTTGAGTTTTAGGAAAAGGCACACCATAACGAGAGAGACTTATACTAGGTGACCAATAATGCCATGTCTCTAAATGACTGTAATATTTAAATGTTGAAAACTGATGACTCATGACACTCCTACTGGAATTCTCGACCATGTGCGACTGTTTTTCGTTCGTGACACCCTGTATTCGAAACTTTTTTCAATACAAAACCACCAATTGTTTTCAAGCTCAAACTACACCATTCAATCGCTATTGTCGAATATTTGTACAACACACCGCTGGAAGTTCATAGTTACTTCGGAAGATTAAAACATTTGTCCATATCTACTCTTTATGACCAATAATACGAACATGAACGCAAAAACATGACACGAATCACAGACGTTCGAGCCATCAAGCGTCGTCATATAGGTGTCCGAATTTCACCTTGAAGCGCAGCGCGTCTGGTAAGAAAACTCGATGGGAGCTTCGTTAAGTACAGAAATCGATAGCGCAGCCTGAGGCAGCTGATTTAGGTGTCTTCGAAAGTCTCTGTCGAAATGTCGTCAAAGGGCGCTGCCAAGCAAAGATTTTCCGAAGGAAGGCCAGTTGTGAAGCCCGCGGAGACTTTTCTAATATTGATCCGGAAACCTACAATCTTCGAGACAGGCGCCGCTGACTCGACACGCTACATCGCACCACGCGCGGACATCACGCTCTAACAAACTAGTTTCCATAGCAGCGGCGAAAAAAAACGATGAAACACAAATGCAGCCAGAAAAGTGCGGCTCTAACTTCTCGCTTTAAAACCTAGGATGTAATTAAAAAGGGGTTTCATTGTGTGCAATTTTTTCAAAATAACATTCAGACATGTTTAGTTTGCTACTTCACTGGTTGTTTATGGAGAGGAAAGTTTCGAAATGCTTTTCGAAGCTTATATTTATCTCACCTCGCAGTTTGTCGTTTATCTTTTCCATTTTGTATTATGTCCTTTTTTCCCTATCCTTTCAGCCATTGTTTCTTTGCTTCCGAAAGGCTAGGACAGGCACTGTGCCCCTCTAAGTGGCAGTTGTCAGCTTGCATATTATTTCCTATGGGTCCTTGTGTGTACGTGTGTGCATATCAGGCGATGACGACGACGACAACAACAACAACAACAACAACAACAACAACAACAACAACAACAACAACAACAACAACAACAACAACAACAACAACAACAACAACAACAACAACAACAACAACAACAACAACAACAATAATAATAATAATAATAATAATTTTTATTACAACGCTTTGTAAATTGTTTCAAGCAGTATATGCAACTTTTGCCTGAACGTTAAAAAAAAGAGAGGTGTATGGGTTGTTCTTTGCTGAGGGTACTCATTTTTTCACGTTTGTGACTCTTTAAAGAGACATGTTTGCTCCATTTTGGTTGCCGCAACGCTCTGACAAGAGCGTAATGATCTCCGAACAGAGTTAACGTGTCTCTCTAAAGAGAGCCGTACGCGCGGCAAGTTAGTCCTTATGGATGAAGACAATACTTTGAAGCCTTACGCTACATAGCGCGAGCCTTCATCACCTCTCTCTCTCTCTCTCTCTCTATATATATATATATATATATATATATATATATATATATATATATATATATATATATATATATATATATATATATATATGGAAAGAAGTGTATACTTATTAAGGGTTTGTTTTTCCGCGTTTTGACACGATAATAATGAAATCTAACGGACAATATTGCCGAGGAAAGTATAGGGGAGATTATTAGAGCGAATGGTAAGGTAAATGTGACGAAAGAAAAGTGGGTGAAAAGATAACTTGCCGTGGGCAGGATCCCAACCTGCGTTATCTTTTCACCCACTTTTCTTTGTTCTCATTTACAATACAATTGGCCTAATAACTTCCCCTATACCTTCCTTGGCATTATTGTCTGTTAGATCTTATTAATATTGTGTAAACACGAAAAGCGAGCCCTTAAATATACACTTGTTTCCCTTATTCATTAACGAGGGTCTCGTACTGGCAGACTTGGTGCCTTTAGGTTGTATACGAGGGACTATTTGGTCAGCTGCCAGTTAGTAATAAGTTCACGTGCTACGTGACGCCAAACAGGCTCATAAAGAGTGCGCCACACTCGCCACCTAGGCTACTAGTTGCGCTGACTGACACTCCCACGGTCAAACTGACATAGATACCCAACAAAGTGGCAGGGGGGATAGCTGTCGTGGTAGCTCAGTGGTAGAGCATCGAACGCGTTATTCGAAGGTCGCAGGTTTGGATCCTGCCCCCGGCAAGCTATCTTTTCACCCACTTTTCTTTCTTCTCATTTACAATACAATTGGCCTAATAACTTCCTCTATACCTTCCTTGGCATTATTGTCTGTTAGATCTTTATATATATATATATATATATATATATATATATATATATATATATATATATATATATATATATATATATATATATATATATATATGGCTTTTTAAAGACGGCGACGGCACAATACCCTCAGTTTGCGTCGTCGTGCAAGCGACGAACGCCTTTTCGAACGGTGGTCCAGTGTTGTTGGCAACGCAAGTCACGTTGTCATGTGACGCGGAATCAATGTGGCGCAATGTGTGTTACAGCATGGGCACGCTTGGTCAAGTACGGTTGTGGGGTTTATTCGTTTTGACGCGACGAAATCAAGCTCACGACACGCCCACACGAGTGGAGGAAAAAACAAAATGCCTCGCTGTCGATTCTCGGCATCCGTAATTCAATCTACGAAGTCTTCTGCGCCATCTGGTATTTCTGCCAATTCCTTCTCCTATCCGGAATAGCGTTTACGACGGCACTACAGGTGGTGTAAACAGAAAAAGGCAACAGTAACAGCGGCAGATATTTACGAAGGTATCGAGCAAACACTAAAGAAGAAATACGCGTGACAATACATATAGACCCACTCATTCGTATAGCCATTCGCGGTCCCCTTAAACCAATTTATCAAAACATGGTAAATAAAGAAAACGTTCGTCATCGATTCGCAGAAACGTACACTCCAAACAAAACAAAACAAAAAAGCTTGGTCGCGAGGAATTGCTTTCTGCGTTCTGTTTATATTCCGAGCAGGATTTGTAAACACCGCGGTCTTGCTTTCGTTTGCTTTGTTGCTTGTTTGGCTACGATCTCGCTATATTATGTCACAAACGGATCGAGAAGTGCAAAACGGTGAATAAGAAAATAAGCGATAATGGCGGGATTGATGAAATGCATCGATAAGCTATTACGAAATAGCACGAACCCGATGATTCTGGAAATTACCACGTGAAGTGTACCTCGGTGAGCTGTTGCAACGGGCCTGAACACAATGTATGAAGAAATAAACCTGCGAAGTGAACAAGAGAGGCGTAATGTCGTGATTATCCCTGTAGAGTGCAAATGAAAAAAAAACGAACAAGAAAACTGGGAAACCGAAAGAAAAAAAGAGAGACAGAAGGGTAAGAGGTTAACTGCAGAAAATTTCCCACTCACTACCCTTTACATGAAAAATAAGAAAAATGGTGTAAAGGCATGAAAAGGGCAAGCTTTTGAGAACACTTCTTGCACAAAAGAAAATGTTATATTTGTATTTTTCTGAAGAAAGCAAGCTTCAGTGCCCCTCTCTCTGTTTTTAGCTTTTCTCTTTTTAACGTCCTGAAGAAAGAATAAAACAACGTTGATAAAAGACGGCAGGGGCATATAACTTCGTCGAAAAATAATTCGTAACTGTAGGAAACCTATGATAAGTCCTACAATTTGTTTGCCCTTGGTGGAGTGAACGTGTGTTAGGAGTCAGTATAAGAATATTTACTTGCAGCCACGTCCCGCGCTAAGGCCAATAAAAGAAGACTGTTTGAAGAATCAGATTCGTGAGAAGCGCCGCCATTTCGCTGCTGAAATCATTGTAAAGGATCCATACTTGCGACTAAACCTGGCAGACTTTGATGCTAGCAAGAGCAATAAACACATGTGGAGCACTGATCTTCATCAAACTTAGATAGATACACAACTGTCAGTGTTAATGCATACATATTCATGCAGTGGTATATTTATATACCTCGTTTAAAATATTAATTTTCGATCTTCAATTAAAACTGCTGTTCTCTCTTTCTCTTTACGATTTCTTATGCATAAGCCTATATGCTTAATGAACACATGTTTTATCGCTCACAAGCTATTTGTAACTAATTCCAGTTTTTCTTTACAAAAGTAAGTATGTGTGTGGCGGAGGAAGTGGCTGGAGGCTGAGACAGGAATAATTATCTCTTGCACAAACACAGCCAATGTTGTTCTTGAATGTTCAGGTGGTATAGCGCGACTGTTTTCAAGCTCTGTCGCACAAAAATGAAATTGATTGATTTGTGGGGTTTAACGTCCCAAAACCACGCTATGATTATGGGAGACGCCGTAGTGGAGGGCTCCGGAAATTTCGACCACATGGGATTCTTTAACATGCACCCAAATCTGAGCACACGGGCCTACAACATTTCCGCCTCCATCGGAAATGCAGCCGCCGCAGCCGGGATTCACACCCGCGAACTGCGGGTCAGCAGCCGATTACCTTAGCCACTAGACCACCGTGGCGGGGCCAAAATTGAAATTGAAGTGCAAGTTATACCACGCGACTTTCCGTTGTCATTGAATTTCGTTGTCTCTGATTTGAGCGGAGTAGCCTGCATGGGCCTGCTGTAGCTTGTTATTTATATCTGTACAAAGCCTCTTCTTTCAGTGAAGTTTTCTTTCAGAAATGCTCTCGAAGTATTCAATATAAACCGATGTCTTCTTCACGCACCAAACTTTGGTTGTTTCCATTACGTACATTACGTAATGTTGAACACTGACGCTTTGGTAGGGTTTTTTTCTTAAAGTAATTCGCAAATAAATACAGGATACCGTAAATGGCTACATCTTTGTGCGCAGTATCCATCCAGAACTCCAGTGCTTAGCAACATTAGCCACTTAGAGTGTCGTTTGAGCTGCACGGGGTGGAAATTTTGGGAAGGTTAAGAAACCGTGTACTGTCGTATTGTGCTTAGCACTTCAAGAAGCGCTTAGAATTGCCACTATTAACCAGTATTCCCCGTGCTGGTTTTAATGAGTAAGTTGCTGTAGGTCTCACACATGCCGGCTTACTAGACACTTGCACACTTCAATGTTGTGTACGTGGGTTTAGTTATGCTATGCATTACTCAAAAGTCATCAAGGCAAAGCGTTATTGCACTTGTGCCACCGAGCCACCGATATTTCCTGGCGGGATTCAATGAATTCGTATTTCTCACCGAGCACCACTGCCATATCTACACGCAGAAGAGTAGCACTGATTGGGATTGAGTACCGCTTACGATGGGGGGGGGGGGGGGGGGGTTAGAAAAAGGGGGTAACGATTTAGAGCACAGGGTACTCTACTATGGGAGAGCTTAAAGCCGTCCAGACTCGGGACAGTTAGCGTGCCCAATTTTCATACTATGACGCCTAATGCAAGGCTGTTGTTGGCGGTTGTGTTTGCCGACGTGACCAGGCCCACCGAGCTCTCCTTACATTTATGAACCAAACGGACGTGGCCACCCTTTTATAGACAGTATTTTGTATTTTTTATTTATGTTTTTTATTCAAACTCATTGAAGTCTTCGTCATTCTTTTTCATTCCTCATCTTCTTTCTTCTTTCTTTCCTCTAATCTTCGTTTCCTCTGTTTCTACCCTCCTCCCGAAAGAGTGAGAAGGCGTTGTGCCCCTCCAGGTGGCAGTTGCCAGCTTGTTCTCTCCCTCTTTCCTCCGTGTCCTTGTGTGTCTGCGTATGCAAATAAATAAATATATTGTTCGCTACAGCTGCTTGGATTAGTGCGAATGTCGGACAGTGATGACCACGTGGTCGGCGATATTTACCGATATTGAACTCCTGCTGGCAAACGCCGGCTGCGGTCACTAAATGATGGGCGCCAGTGCCACCTAACATGACGCTATTGTCTTCATTCGATCAAGGCCTGGTTATCCAGTTTTATACAATATTCTCATGCCCTATGAAACATCACTACTTGCTTGCTAGTATTCGTTCAACTAAAAACTATTGTTCGGCCGAGTACAAAAGCCGACCGAAAAGTGCTTCAGAATATTTCACGGCTTCGTCCTTCGTCGCGTTGAACGAACCTCTTGGCCGCTGTGTACCTCGCAGGTGTGCCGGTGCCATCGGTCACGTGGCGACGTGACGGTGCCGAGTTGATGCGCGAGATGGAGCCGGGCTCTCGCGACTTGGATGGCGTGGTGCGCAGTTCCGTCGTCATCGACACCCTGACGCGCGACGACCTCCTCATGGAGCTGAGCTGCGAGACCAGCAACATCATTGGCGGACCTTTCGAGGCCTCGGTGCTCGTCGACCTGACGCGTGAGTATAACACTCAAGCGTCCCTTTTTTGTTTTTTTTTTGTTTTTTTGCAGGGAAATTTAGAAGATTATGGGGTTTAACATTATTGATTCACCTTTTTTTTCGTTTTTTCGTTCATGCAAACGTTGCTTTTTTGTGCTTCGCAATAGTAGTGTAGTGGCTGCGGTTCTTGACAGCTGAATTGAAGGTCACGGGATCGAGTCCCGGTCGCGGTGGCTGCATTTGCCTGGAGGAGGAAGTGCTAGATGTATGTGCACTTAGAATTATGTGGGTGTTAAGGAAAACCTCGGTTTAATAATAATAATAATAATAATAATAATAATAATAATAATAATAATAATAATAATAATAATAATAATAATAATAATAATAATAATAATAATAATAATAATAATAATAATAATAATAATAATAATAATAATAATTTATTTACTGTGCCCTGGAACATCCGTGGGGTCTTAGTCATTACTTCGTTTTGATAGGTGACCCACACTCACACATAACAAAATAGGTGTAAACATCCATTCGCGGGGTTTGTAATGGAATAACCATTCTAGTATGTACTATATACTCCCTTAATAACTAATTAGTAAATGTTTGCTGACCTGCATTTCATTACCATCACTTACTAAGACGGTAGTGCATTTTGTGACAAGCGAATGATTAGTATTTAGTTAGTGGCTATGCCGAACTTTCTTGAGAGTGTAGGGTTTCAATCGACTCGGGGTTTTCTCACAGCGACCGTCGCCTTTTACGTCGTATAGTATTTTCTCGTTGTACGTAGTCAGGATTCTCGGCTCTTAGCGAGTGGTGAGAGGTGAATTCGCTGTTACATTTCTCAAAGTACACATGTCTGAAAGAAGGAATTAACAGAGCTAACACGGGAATAAGGAAAGAAGACACGTTAACGGGCGTTGGTGAGCTTAGGCGCATTCATAACTCACCATCACAAGAACAGAGAGAACCAAGCAACGCTATAAAGGCTGTTGGAAAAAAGTGACTCTCGTTATATCAGCAGTGCCCGAGACCCACGTTTAGTCAGGTTTAGTCGGGAGACGCGGTTGTCACAAATGCAACATCGAGAACATCCGATCTTTGTGTTACACAACAACGCTATACCAGTAAGCGTAGCAGTCCATATTTTCTGCCGTGGTACATATATTTGTAACGCCCCTCGCAACTTCCAGCATTCCTTGCGTCTTAAAGTGTACATCTGTGTACGACACACAGCTTCACACACCGTCAAAGGTACATCGCCAGCAGCGGAAGACATCGCATCGTGCTTCCTATCTATCCTCTACCAATGCGCAAAACAACCGAAGCAGTAAAACGAAGAAAAAAAACAACGAGGAATTGCCACTCGATGTTCTCGCGTCAACTTCACGCTATCGGACAGTTTAATGGCCTAATGTTGCACTGACAGCAGAAACGGCTCCTTTCGACGAAGGCTACCAGCTCTGCTGCACTTTACGCACCGGAAAGGGAACTCCCGCAAACTTCCGATGCCCTGGAGCAATCGTGCACGGAAGCGCAATGTGGTCGATAAGAAGTTTATTTCCTGTGGCAGCAGAACCTCATACTAAACCTCTCTATAAGCAGCGCCACCAACGCGTGAGCCACGTGGCATCGCAGTGAGTAATGGATTTGACTAAACTTCACGATGACGCAAATGATAGCCGACTAGTTTGCAAAGGCACTAAACATCCCGGTTCAATCTTTGCTTCCCGTTTCACGCAATTTTTCTTCTGCATACCATACTTTTTCGCATGTGACCCACCCCTGCATATAGCCCGCACCCCAAACGTTTACTCTGCAAAGCTTAAAAAGGAATATACGTGTATATGCCCTGCGCAAACCGCGCACACCACTTTTCATGTACTTGTACATGAAAAGTGGGTTGCGGCTGTTTTTTGTGTCAGTTATATGCGAGAAAATACGGCATTTATACCACAAATCAAGCGCTCCTATATTATGCCTAGTTTGTATTCAAAGCTCCGTTAAGCTTGAAGGGTCTGTTTCACTACGAGCTTCAAAATTTTCTACAAAAAATCATAGACTCCACCTTTATTTTCTCCTAATTTGAGAGTGAACAACAAGCATGCGCTTATTCTCAAACGCGCGAATATCACCTTATGCAAGTTTAACATTTATTATTTTGCCTCTCTCGTGTTGAAGCCCTTACTTCTTTTATAATTTATTTTTGTTTTCATCTTTGGCTCGTCACTCATGGCCAAAGCCTGGCAAAAAAATTGCATTCTACTATTACTTACCCAAAAGAAATGAATATATATTTTGCGCGCACGGCCCGCTAGGACTGAGGCTAACCAAATTTTTCTCACCAAAGATCACCCGAGCTCAGACTCGAAGCCTGATTTTTGTCTGAGTAAGTAAACTTAAGAGTTCTTTATTGCCGACCAATGCTCATAGCCGCAGCCTTATGTACTTTAAGGCTTAATCTTGTCCAACGGGATAAATGATTGAAAGCACTAGAACAGGCCAGATTTGGCTGTATTCATCAAGTAGTGTGGTTCGAGCAGCCGTATATTGCATGTCAGTGCTTTCATCGCATAAAGACGTAACACATGGAAGAAGTAAAAACTTGGCGTGCAATTATTATGCAACTTTCGATGCGTGTTTAATAGCGCAACTTCCGATGTTGTCCGCTCTGGAACACCTCATCTGGTCTTAAATTATTGCGTCGATGTAGCGGACGTAGCTTGTCTCGCTTTGGTTCTGTCTTCAAGACGGACAACTAGTTACATTCACATCAGGTCGACTTCTCAGACACATCTCACTGGTAATAACCTGCAAGACCCGTTGAAGCGGGCACTCCTCCCCCCCCCCCCCCTCAAAGTTCCAATGATACCAGTGGGTCGATGCTTTAACGGGCGCTTAATGGCGTGGTCTACTTTGCCAACTGGCGCAATGCCAAGCTGTCCACGTCATTAGCCCAGTACGTTCAAGGGATGACCCTTAGCCCGGCCATGAGCGCGTAGCAGATACGAATGTTGAAAGCGTCTGTTTTCGTCACTTCTGACTCATCAGACGTGTTGATAGAGGAGCGGTGACATCTATTTCTGTCTATCGCTGAAATATATCAAGCTGCAGCCTGTCGTTATGTGGAATGAGCTGCAGTGCGCACACACACACACACACACACACACACACACACACACACACACACACACACACACACACACACACACACACACACACACACACACCACACACACACACACACACCACACACACACACACACGCACGCACAAACACATACACGCACGCACGCACACACGCACACACACACACACACGCTCTCTCTCTCTCACACACACACATGGATACTATTACCCAGCTATCTCGCTTGCAACATGTCGTAGAATCAATACCCCAACCGTTTTTCGAAGGCAATCATATTGACACAATTCTTTATTGCGGTTCAACGATACCTGAGGGATACTTTTTCTCTCTCTTTTTATTAGGACTTCTTGTTCAATATTGTGCAGTCAGTTCCTCTTGCAACAATTTAATAGCCTTGGCCCACTGTGCTGTCTCTCCTCGCACTCGCCATCTTTTCCTTGTGTTTTTCCGGCCTCGTTTGTAGCTTATCACCGTTCCGCTTCGTTACAAAATTACTTGCCATTACTAATAGCTCTTACAGACGTCCTGTCTCTTTGGTCATTAGGAATGGTGAACGCTCAATTTTTATTCAGCCCTCTGATGCCAGGCGGCGAAATTGGATATGCCTCTGGCTGCCCTAATTACGGATGTTCACTAGTTACTACTAGCTCAGGCTCATTAGACTAAGCTGGCACGTATTGGCTGAAGAGGTCCCTTGACCAGATAATCGGAAGAAAGAACGGTGTGCGTAAAGTCTAAACACTCAAAATGTTGAAACATTTCTAAGGCGACCTAACGAATTCCGGTAGCACATGGAATGAAGCAGTACAAAAAGCCGTCTGTATTCCACCCTGTCAACTGCAGTATTTGCATGTAAAACGTAGTGACAAAGTATTCGATATACTAAGAATCAAGCGTTGTATCCCGCAAGTAGCACGTACGGTGCTAGGGCAGTATGAAGAACCAGTAATGGTGGCCGTTCAGAGCTGTCTAATCGCTAAATTTGGATTTATGGTCCTGTTATAAAACTCGTGGAGTGCTCTTCCTTGCTTATATGCTCGCATTCAGTGAATTTATTCATGATTTCTCAACAGAGGACAAAGAAAATGAAATGCTGAAAGCTATTATGCAGGAGACAAGACAGCGTGCTTTTTTAACCGCCGAGAGAGCTTTCGAACGAAATTTTTCCGGACGTTTTCTATTTATCATTATTACCGTCTATAACAAATATCAGCAAACATCTTAGCGTAAATGAAAGGAAATTTACCATCACTTGTTTCTAGCACAGTCCCACTTGCAAGCTTATACAAATATTTCACTAAGAAAGCTTTTTAATTGCTGAAAACTTAGTCCTGATCCTGGGTTTAAACCCGGAACCAATGCCTTCCCCAGGAGGCGGGTCGCTCTACAAGCTGAGCTCACCAGAAAGCTGGAAATTGTCAGTGCGAGGGGAATTCATCCACAATTCCATACACATGGACACATATTATCTTGCGGGATCCCGCAGAACTGATGTCCAATAGTGATGTAGTTTAAATGTTCGAGAAAATTATCATTGCAAAGCGTGATGTCATTAAAAGTAGTCTGAATGCTCACTTATAGATTCCTCAAAATGTTACCACACCCGATGAGTGCATGATGTTCTTTGCTAGCTTTATCTAGAATCACGTCTTCTTGCGAGACAAACGCTTTAAATTTCTAGTTAATCTGATGGTTTAATTAGTTGAAATAATTTGAAAGGTATGACTTCGCTATTGCACTTCTAATAATTGGTCTGAGTGGCTGTGTTGTCTGGTACGTCCAAAGCAGACGTCTAGCACGCGATGTCATGATTGGAGCCCACTGCTGGGTGTCGCGATTCAACGTCATAAACGGGTAATCCCCGCGGCTGGGCAATGAATGTCATAAAGGTTACCCCAGCCTAAAGGTTACAAAGAGATTGCAGGGAAGAAAATTCACTAAAGCCAGAATTGAAGCGCGCGTGTTCTGTCTGGGGCTACTTAACAACTGAGTGATACAATATCACAAGCGAGTCGGCTGGATGCATCAAGACGTTTCGCAATGGCGCAAGTATTTGTCCGAGTTTAGCTGGCACTTAGCGCAGAAAGTCTGGGTGCTCCTTTAGCGCAGCATTCAGAAACGATTTAGCCATGGCTGCTTATTGTGACAGTGCGGTGTATCGCTGCGTTGGTAAGGTGTGTATGTATATATACCACAAGCAAGAGAAAAGTGCCACGTAGACTAAAAATGAAAGGCAAGGTTTGCTTTCGTGTCACAATTCAGGCAGGTGTCAAATGACATGAGTATGCAAACCCGTACCAGCGCGCACTCGGGCATCTTATCAGCAACGCAACGCTGCCCTAGGAAAACAGCGACCGAACCTATAACACGGTACCTATAACACGGTAGTGTGGATGAAGGTGAAGAAGAAGTAATCAAGAATAATAAAGGTAGTGGAAGAAATAAAAAGAAACTAAACAGAGTCTTCAAGAATATAAACGAACGATGTGCGAATGGCCATGCGGCGCACGGTCATGGTGAGTATGCAAGGAATTCGGCTTCACCGCAAGCGCGTCTTGCGGTGAAGCCGAAAGCAGACGCCGCGAGACGGGATGTGAACGCATTCACGTCGGTGTAGCCATTATAGGCTTTGCGATTGATGCCATACTCGTTCCACCGTCGACGGAGACGCCGCTGGTTGCCGCTGCTGCCACTGCTGCGAAGAGTCGCGAGTGGGTTGACCTCTTTCGCTTTGGTATTCACAAAACGCGCTGCTCGTCGCGACGCATCTGAAGCCATCCCTTTTCGCCTCCTCTCAAGTCTTTTTTATAGTGTATTTCTGTGCGTCTTCTTCTTCTTGCATCTATCCTATTATGCAGCTGTATGTTCCCGGAAACCGGCCATCCTTCTCTGATTCACATCAACCCTCTCTCAAAAACTTCTTCACTTTCTGCTTTTACTTCCCCTTTTCTTTTTCTTTATGCCAATCGAGAAGCACGCACCCTTCAGTCCATATTCTTCCAGCGATACTTCTTTTATGATGACTTTATTGTCAACTGCTGCGACTTCCTACATACCGCTGTATTTTTTTTTTTTTTTGCGTGTGACATGTCTGCAGACGCTTCTCTTCTTTCCCTCCTACACAATACACTCCCACTCGAAATCCTTCCTTCTTTTCCTTTAGTCCCTTTCTCCCCCGCCCCCTTTTTTTTCGTGGGGAGTACGGGGAGAAGGGGGATGTATTTGTTTATGCATACTATACGCATTATTTATTTTTTTTGCCTTCGCACTTCCAGTACATATATGCCTTTGAAGAAACTCATTCTCCAGTGTGCCTCTGTTTATGGCACGCCTCTCTCGCGTGCCGTCTCCTGCGTTTGTCAGAGGCAGCGGGCGCGTCATTCCGCATTATTGTAAGCGTTATTATACTCGCAGTCGCCCGCCATGATCGTCCCTATACGGCGCTTGCGTGGCCCTTTCTGTAGCTCTAACGCTTCTTGGTGCTGCGAAGAGGAACCGAGGCTGTTGGCCTCTGCGCAAAGAGAACTGACGCCAAGAGGGAGAGAGGGACAAAGAGCGTAGCTTCATATCTCCAGCGGCCGCTGCAATAGAGTGTATAACTTTTCCTCATCGTCATCCGAGTTCTTGCTTGTGCGTTTTTTATTGTTCTGACCAACCGATTTAAATGGCGCGCTAGACGCAAACCGGAAGTGACGAGGAACGAGAAGCTCGGGTGGGTTAGGAGAAATGGACGCACGCAAAACAGCTGTGCGCTCTCATCTCGGAACGGTTGAAGACTACACTGCAGTTGAAGAATACATGCACCTGAAACTTTCATTTGCGTCATCGTCTGCTTGTTTCGTTAGGTTGAGCCGCCCCGCCGCGGTGGTCTAGTGGCCAAGGTACTCGGCTGCTGACCCGCAGGTCGCGGGTTCGAATCCCGGCCGCGGTGGCTGCATTTCCGATGGAGGCGCAAATGGTTGTAGGGCCCATGTGCTCAGATTTGGGTGTACGTTAAAGAACCCCAGGTGGTCGAAATTTCCGGAGCCCTCCACTACGGCGTCTCTCATAACCATATGGTGGTTTTGGGACGTTAAACCCCACATATCAATCAATCAATCGTTTGGTTGAGCCTTACCGACTAAAATTTTACTGCGGGTGTTCTTTGTCTTTTTTTAGTTTCACCTCCATAATTCGCTATGGTGCTGCATCAGGCACATGCAGTCGAATTCAAGCCAGATGCGCAAGGTCATGTACATCAATGCTGCACACAATCTTACGGTTGTGTCCTTTACGCAAACAGCGGTGACGAAAGAGGCTCCAACATCGACCGGAAGAAGCGTGTCGCGAAAATTCAACTTGGCATGAAGCTTCTTTCGGGGCGCACAGATTTCGGCACGAAACCTTTATAAGGAAACTGTGCACCCTTACGCGCATCTCAGGATGCGGTGCGATACATGGGCACATAACTTCTATACTCGGCATTCGGGGCAAGATTTTTCGCCTCAAGGACACTGACGGGCCATTTTCTCTACAATAAATGGGCTACTGATATTACCCTCGCAAAATAAATTCACAACAAACAGAAATAAGCAGATAGTGGATGAATATACGGGGCCTTATACTACGAATGACACTGGAAGCCTGGCCTTGCTAGTGGATGCTACAGCGCAGCCTTCCTCATTGCAGCATTCACTGCAATGAGAACGAAAGGTTCGGCGTGAAAGACCTGGCAACCCGCCCAAAAGCCTTTTTTTTCACCTCCATTTTCTGGCGCCTCTTTGTTCCTTCCTCAGCAGATCAAACTTTATTAGGTTTTTTTTTTTCATTGTGATTTCGTTTCACTAGCATTTGAGGCAGCTTTTACACATTCTTCCTTCAATTTCACTCCATTTTTCTATATTTTGACGTTTACGTTCTCGTACTTTCGCTTATTCTTCGTCGCTGCCAGCTTCTCACAAATGGGGCGAGAGAATCTTGTCAGCCTGGTTTAGATAAAGTATTAGAAAAAGCAAAACATATTCAGTCACGCATGTCTATAAAAGTAGCAAGTGTGGGGAGTCCTGCTTCTTCAAGAACTATGCCATTCCCGCAAAGGATCCCGAATAGCATCGTCAGTAAGTTTTCTTTTTTTTTCGCCAATAGGAAGTTTTTTTTTTTGCCTGATCATGTGTATAGGGGTATCTTCCTCTTATGTCTACTTCCCAGCAAAGCATGTACCTAGTAGAAAGAGGAAACAGATGAAAAAGAAAGCAAACAGTTAAAGTAGTATGTAGAACGAGACTATGTGCGTGCGAGAGAAAGACAGTAAGGAAGAGAAAGAGAGAGTTGATATTTCGCCATAACAAATTGAACGTATCTTGTTTCCATTTCTTTATTTTCCTCTTGTTGTTACTATTCTTCACCACGTGGATCTGCTTTCTCACTTCTTCATTCGAAACATTCTCCACTAGCCCGTCAGCTCAGGCATACCAAAAAAAGTTGCACGCACAACTATCCAACGAACCCTTTGAATCTCTATGTTTCACATTACCTTCTGTAGTCTTCCTTTATGAGGTATAGCTGGCCCACAGAGCAGGCCCCGCAGTTATTTAGTTCCGAAACTGACAGTGTTGTGTTCTGCAGGACATTTCCGCATTGATCTCAACGCGCAAGGAATCCTATACGCGCATCACATAACTTCCGGGTTGTTGTTTTTTTCTGCTTTAACTTTTTCTCTGCACCAGATGACCGATCCTATTGTGTTCCGTCCGAGTATGGCTCATGCTCGAGCAGTTTGTATGCACGTGCGTTGGAAGGCATAAAGTAATACTGCGTTTTGACTATACCTCCACCGGACTAAATTTCTTTCATCCCGAAAAATTTCAGTGGGTTATGTAAGACATCTGCTTTTTTTTCTGGGTTACCCTTGTTAAAACAAGTCTCTTCGTGGTTAGCGCACAATTCCCTTCTTCTGTTTTGTATTTCGTATGTTTGTCGAGCATTCTCATTTTCGTGAAATTAAGTGGGAACACAAACAGCATCAACATATAATACACCCTGTGGTTTGACGTACTACAGTCCCACTTGCATAACCCTATTAGGGTTGCTATTTTTTACTAGAATAATTCATGCGAAGCTTTTTTGTCGTCAGCTTGCCAGCTTGAGTACCCTATTTATATTTCCCGGGATGACATTTTCATCATGAGCTAAAAACCAGGTTTTATATTTGCATTTGTCAAGTTGCTGTGTTTTCATACCACGTTGTGCTTGGAGATACGAACGTGTGCGTGCGTAGGCACCTACTTAATACAGTACAAGTTCGGAATTTTCAGTCAAGCATCTACATTCTCGAAAGAACATAAAGAAAGAGTGTTTACTTTCTCGACTGCCACGGAAACGCGAAAAGAATTTGCACCGTCATGTAGGATTTTTCGCCTAATTGTCGTTTCGTGGCCAGCCTAGTTTTTATGTTCAGACGTATAGCTGTTGTGTTTCGGCATGATTACACATGTGTTGCTCCAGAAAGCGGACCACATGTCAATGAATCGCGAAAAGTCGGGACTTTTTTGAGTTTCACCTGAACAGTAGGACGCAATAGCATGCTCGGTTTCTATTCACATCACCTTCTCAATCGGTGGCTTCGCTTCCCGTCTCGGTGGACACCTCAACCGTGCTGCAAGGAAATGAGCGTATGTGCGAGTAACACTGGTCCTTTCAAAGTATCCTACAATGCCTAGTCAGTACAGTTGCGAAGTTTTACCAGCCCCGCCGCGGTGGTCTAGTGGCTAAGGTACTCGGCTGCTGACCCGCAGGGCGCGGGTTCGAATCCCGGCTGCGGCGGCTGCATTTCCGATGGAGGCGGAAATGTTGTAGGTCCGTGTGCTCAGATTTGGGTGCACGTTAAAGAACCCCAGGTGGTCTAAATTTCCGGAGCCCTCCACTACGGCGTCTCTCATAATCATAGAGTGGTTTTGGGACGTTAAACCTTACATATCAATCAATCATCAATGCGAAGTTTTACCATAATTGCTTGTGCGAATCAGCGATTCACCCACTACGCTTCCGTTAGGCCAAAACGGGAACCTTACGAATGTGTTCACCGTGTGCATGCATTTGCTGACAATGAATAACGGAGCCTGGCTGACTTGGAATGGTTGGGCCTTTAGACGTCTTCACTCGCTGGGCAATTCCCATATCTGGAAGTGCGGGACGATATTACGTTTCTGCTACGCAACATTACGTTCGTGAAAACACTCCTGGAACAATGTAACAATCCTATAGTGTTTTTTTTTTTCTGGTGCAGTTATACCCAATGGCGTGGCTCTGTGATAGAAGACTCTTTGACATGCGGAAGCCCAGGGTTCAATTCGCTCTTAAACCGAAGTTTTAAATAATTTATTTTGCATCTATCTCAAATTTTTACTAATAGAGCACGCTGATTCTTTATTCCCTAACCGACGATACCGACGCCGGAATGCCTACGAAACAAGTTGTTTAATGCTTTCACCCTAAACAGGAAAAGCTTACTCCATCAACGTTATTGGCGCTTTCCTAACACAATTATGACGCCAAGCCAAGGCACATTTTTTTTTAAACTTGGCACTATATGTGACTGGTACTTGAAGTTGTATCTATCTGGTGCTCTTAGTACAATAGCTTAAATCCCAGGTCCTTCTACACTCAGAGGGCACTTTCTACTGACTTAAGTCACGTGAACGAAAATTTACGACGAATATGAAACGTTATACCACAAGCTCACCTTAAGATGAGAGCTTATCTCCAATCCTAAGTAAGTTTTTTTGCCTTTTTTAGCGTCAATGTTTTATGCTTAATGCATTATTTTTATCTCTATTTCTTACCCTAGGAATAGAGCCAAATTTAGTTTTATTTTCTTCATAATTGTGAGCAGCTCCATTTTTTTTTTCTGGTATTTGTGTTATTGCACCATATTATGCTACAGAAATGCAAGAATGACATCGCTTGCATGTGACCGCTTCTCGTAGCAAGAATGACATCGCTTGCCAGGAATCGCGCCACTTGTCGAAATGTCAGCTTCCGCACGATTCCTGTTAAAATGTTGATATTTGACAAAAACTACGCCTTAGTTTACACGGCATTCACGCGTATTACTTTGTTTGAGTAACCAGTTACAGTCAAGACAAGTCAAGTTTATTTCCAACATCAAGCCAAAATTCTTTAGGCGGAAAAATATCACAGACTTCCTGACAGATGTCTCAAGAGGGATCGGGTTGCTACACCTCTAAAATGAAGCATGAATGTTACGAAGGCAGGAGCACCATTCTCTGTGCTTATTGAATGAGTAACCCTACGGCATATCGTTTGAAGATTGATTGATATGTGGGGTTTAACGTCCCAAAACCACGCTATGATTATGAGAGACGCCGTAGTGGAGGGCTCCGGAAATTTCGACCACCTGGGGTTCTTTAACGTGCACCCAAATCTGAGTACACGGGCCTACAACCTTTCCGCCTCCATCGGAAATGCAGCTGCCGCAGCCGGGATTAGAACCCGCGACCTGCGGGTCAGCAGCCGAGTACCTTAGTCACTAGACCACCACGGCGGGGCGTCGTTTGAAGAATACGCAGCTAATGTTCCGCGAGGAATATTTCACCTACTCACGGTATTTTACTCGGTAAATTCAATATGAACAAAAGCTGTTACGTAGCTTCAGCACTAGTTTCAAGCTACGTAAACGTTTTTTTTTGTTTTTAACAGCGACAGCTGTTATGTGATCACAACATGAGTCACGCGTAGTGCCGTAGTTTTCCACCATCGCCATTGGTGTCAGAAAATCACCCCTATCACAGAATAAAAAACTGAAAATAGAACAAAACACCGAGGACGCAGTATGCTTCAAAGTCGGGTCCGTTGCGTCCCAGCCCAGTGTTCAACCACCGAGCCACGGCGGTTTTTTTTTCTCGACATGGTATTTACTAGAATGCGTAATAACATAGTACACAATATCGCGCGGAGTTGCACTGTTGCAGTCCTATAGCGACAATGAGCGTAAAAACACTGCTGGAAAAGAAATTCGAAGGTAGAAATTCGTATAGTTTAGGAAGAGCTCGTAATCATTCGCTTCACGACAAAAGTGGTGAGGCTAACACATCACCAAGATGTGGTACCAGTCCGTTGCTTGGGACTTGTTCGCAAGATTGAGTTAAGCAGGCTCGAAGTCGGGAAATGAACTGCGTTAATATCAGTTACAAAGCGTTTTAGAACACCATAGGAACAACCAGGCGTTACAAAATGCGAATATCGTAAAGAGTGCGTCGTCCAATGCTTCAACAGATTACAAAAGCTAGTTCTACATCAGTCATTAACTATAGCGCATACACACGTCAGGCGTAATCGTCGTCGTCAGCCATTGCATCAAACGGGAAATTCGCACACAGTTCGTTGGAAGTGCTTAGGGGATACCATGCTTCTCCCAAGAATGATGAAGGATAGCATAGTGTACGCCGGCCTACTACCCATAAATTGTGTTTAATAATGGCGTAGTTGGTACTCATCAAGTGTGCTTGTAGCAGTTACTCAAAGAGTGTTCAGAAAAGGCTCTGAAAGGCCGCTCGCGCTGCTTTCGCTGTGACTGTGCTGCGCGTTCAGCGCAGGCCTGACTTCTTTTTTTTAACGCGGTCTGTAGGCAAAATGAAAAAAAAAAACAGTAAAGAACGTATATTTAGAGAAAAGGAAAAAGATTGAGCCAGAACCACTTCTCCTTGTGATTAACCGACAATACAGATTGCAGAATCTCCAAGAAGAGGCGGTTAAACTCAACATAGGCGTGCGCGAAGACGACTTTTTCCATTGACTTATTCACAATACGCGATGTGGTTATTTTATTCCTCGTTAAGCCTTCCCCCTCTGTTTACCATGGTGCGCTGAACATCGTCAATGTCTGGCCAGACTCAGAGCTCTTTCGAAAGGCAATTAGGGCTAATTAGAAACACATTCACTCGCAGCCCAGTCCGCACAGTTATCTAGAGAAGAAAAAAAAATGCCCACTACCACGAATAAATAAAGGCAGCCATAAACCCAGTAAACACGAAAGGAGGGGCCTGATGACAGATCTCAAAAAAGTATACTAAGGAGAAGAGAAAAGAATTCAACACACAAACTCGCTTTCATTTTTTTAAACTTACATTAGGTAGCTGTCCTACAGTATTGGCTTGCGGTCTTTCAAAACCTACACTGTCGACTACGTCTTTATCTTCGTCTCGGATTCGCACGACTTACACCGTCTTTGGCCGTATACCCCGTCATCTTCCCCACTCCTTTCCGGCCATCTTAAGCACATTTTCACTCTCGGGTTAATTCTGTCCGCCAACTTCTCGTCGCCCCACCGAGCGAGCAGCTCCCTTCCTAAAGTCCAACGAAACGACGCCACGGAGGGGGCCTGGCTGCATTTGAGATTCAAGCTGGCCCAGCCATTAAACTAGCGCTTCAAGCCGTGCTGCAAAGGAAAAGAAAAGTGGGACCATTGGACGTTGTGTGTCTTCGCACACTTCTAGAGCTTTCCCCACTTGGCGTTTTCGCAGTGTGGCGAAGCTGTTATCCAGCGAGAACGCAGAAAGGGGGGGGGGGGGGGGGGGGCGCATGGGGAGGGGGGTTGAGGGGGACATCTGGCTTTCTCAATTGTTGTACTTTCCTGGCTTTCTTTTTTTTTCTGCGGGAGCCCGCCTACTGCCGGGCCAACCTTTTTCCCCCAAAAGAGGCGACGGCGGCCGCTAATGTATCGTTAGGCATGCACAAGCGCAGGCAGCCCGTCGTTTATCTTTCAGTGTGGGTGCGGCACGCTCTTCGAGGCGAATACGAGGAGCAGGCTGAACTGCACGGCCAGTGGAGCCACTTTCCCAGCTTTCTTGCTCTGCGAACGCAAGAGTAAAAGACAAACGAAAAGAAGGAAGTGTTAAAGTTGTGTGCCTTGCCCAACAATTAAAAAAAGCGAAACATCAAGGACAGAAGGAGAAGAAAGATGAAAGAGGAGTAGAGCGGTGATTGAAAGGAGACAAACAAAAAAAAAAAGAAAGAAGAAAAAAAGAACGACAACAAAAAAGAGGTGATGAGAATGTGGCTATGAGGAAGAAGAGGAACACCACTGGCCAGAACACAAGAAGAGACGACGTCTTAATGCACTTGGATTTTTCTGATAGAGCCCCCCCCCCCCCCACCCTCCGTTTTTTTTGTCTTATTTTTCGTCGTTTGTGTGGGCTCCCTCAATTAATTCCCGGAGCCCTTGAGATGGATATCGCTTAGATTGCGTGGTTGTGTTTACGTACTCAGTTCTGTTTTCAGGGCTCTTTGTGTGGTTTTGTCTTTGTCTGTAGGAACCCTTCTTGCTCGCTCGATTTCGGGTTTTTTTTTTCTTTACTCTTTCCGTTGCTTGCTCCCTGCACGCTTTCATGAGCAGTAACGACCTGTTTCGTCTCACCAGGATGCACAAGTGTTTTGGCCTGCGCGAGTAGTGATTCCTCCCAACCCCTTCAGGGGCGTGCACCCACACACACACACACACACACACACACACACACACACACACACACACACACACCACACACACACACACACACACACACAACACACACACACACACACACACACAAACAACACAAACACACACACGCTACACTTCACCTCCATCCCTTGTTAATGCCGACTTGTTGTTTGTGCAGACGCGTACTCGCCTGGGCAGTGTTTGTGGCTCACCTTTCTCGTGGGAAGTTAACCTTAATGTACTCGTGTCGAGATCTCGTTGAGGTATACAGAGAGCGCCTCTGTCGTGCATTGCCAAGTATTCCCTCGCTTTTCCAGTACTCCTTATTCTTATCCAGGACGAAGCGTGTAACCCTAGGCTAAATTAATTACACAGCTTCGAATGCAGTACCGGATAGTGTCCGAAGGTTTCGCGCGAGTTAGGCGGAACAAGAAAATTTGAATAAGCTGAATCCCCACCCCCACACCTTAACTTGCGATTTCTCGAAAGGCTTACAGGAGGTGAAAGTATTTTGCTGGATGCATCTTAGGTCAACAACTTCCAGTGAGGAAAGGTAAAAATTTAAATAAACAACAATAAATAGCACCGCTTCTTGTGCCGACCCAGTGGCAACCAAATTTAAGTTGCACATAATGTCCTATGGAGCTACTAAAAATTGAAACATACACATAACGTGTTTGCAGTAAGCATGACATAAAAATACTTATTTGCAGACTAGATGGTTCACACATGAAAGCTTGAATTGCTGCGTTAGTTAAAGCAAAAACAAGACGGAGACAGGAAAGAGCACAGTTCCCTGGTCGCACTCCTAGCCTTAACGTTGTTGTTTTTTTTCAGCTTGTGCAGCAATTCTATTTTTCAAATCTAAAATACCACCCATTGCAGCAGAGCAACTGACCTCGTAGCTGTTTCTCAAACTACATAAATTTCCGAAACTACATGAGACACAGTACGCTGCGGTATTTCAGTGGGTTTCAAGTTACTGCAGAATGAATTAAGGGCGACGAATAGAGTAGCGCGTTGTCGGAAACTGCTCATGATTATTGGGAAATACATCTCACTTCCACGTCCAAAACCTACACGCACAGCATTACAAGGTGACAATGTGCATGACAATTGGTGTGCATAGAGTACAAAATAATCGACCTCATATGTACTTTACCCGCACATCGGGTACCAACTTGACCCTCGGGTACCTTAACTGACCGACACCCTCACACGTTGAAGACACCCTCAGCGCTTGTCATTTAAATCATGTTCGAGCCAGCCACAACGCAGAGGAGCGGTATGGCATGTTGCTACTTTGTCCCACACACATCACACATAGAGAGAGACTTTAGATTGAGCCTCATAACCTGCCAAAGTAGAAGCGTCAAGCGCGCATCTGCTAGGGTTGGCAGTGCTTGTCCCGTGTCTATAGCATTCTTTCGCCGGGTCGTTGCTTGCGCCAAATGGCATATGCGTTATCTTGATATATCATTCGCTCGTCTATGCCACGATCAACCTAACAGCGAAGTGAACGTCTAAGGTCATTTCCATTCAGCTATCGTGAGGCCCATATGGCTATTGTATACGGGTACATTGCACTGACAAAAAAAGGAAAAGAAAAAGGTCATGCCGTATTCGTTGTGGCTTACTTCTCTACATTTCGTGACACGTCCACTCCTGAAGTAGTGTGTTTCCAAATATATGTTTTCCGCTAATTTTTTTTTTGTCTAAAGTGTCGACCACCTAGTATTCGAAGGCAGGCAGATTATTGTTATTTCGAGTATAACGATTTCTATTAACCTGTCCACGTTTTCTTTTAATGTTGGTCTCCTTTAGAAGTTTTGATAACAGCAGGATCAATGACATCTGGTCTTATCAGAAATGCAGATGTTTCCTTAACAATGCGTCATTAACGTACCTTACTGACCTTCGAGTATAGCGGTTAGGAACTGCTTGCTTAAACGGAACTGTCAAGAATATACTAACCTTCTGTGGTCTTTTTGCAAACAATAATGATAGAAACAAAACAAAACGGCATATTTTAGAAGGAAGGGACATCCAATCTGATTGAAGCGGGCTGGCACGTGCAGCCACTCAGCGGGGAAACGCAAAAGCGCATAAAGAAAGGCCCATCGTGTCAATGGCTTTCCAACTTTCCGCGCTCACCATCAACCTCGCTGTAATCAGTCACGATAGCTTCCCTCGAGGAAGCAGAAATCGTGTCTGACAGGATGAGAGGCAGATACGTCGACTGACAGAGCGTGAGAAGTGTGTGTGTGGGGGGGTGATTTTCGTTTTCCTCTTCTATCTAGACACAATTCTCGGGGAAGACTCAGCACGCCCCACGAAAGGCTAAGGCTTGGGTGGGCTTGGCTACTCGCACGACTCGGGCTTCTCTTGGTTGCTGTTGGGCAGCAGACCACGCGGGTGCTAAACAAGAAAAACTTTTCTCGCGATCAAGCCAGCTGAGGGGCGGAATCGGTAGGAGAGATTGTCGCACGCCAGCATGGAAAGAAAGAAAAGTTGTTATTTCCCCACGGTAGTCCTCGGCTGTGCCGTCGCCCACCTTTTTTCGGCGTTGCTACCAGTGTTGGAGATGATGGAAAATCTGCCACTCGGTTGCCAAGGTGCGTGCTTGTGTGTGCGTGTGTGAGCGTTCAGGAAACGGGAGATGAGTGAGGACCTTACTCTCAGCAATGCAGGAGAGAGAGAGAGAGAAGGATGGGGGGCGGGGAGGAGTAAGGAAGTAAAGTGCGCCGGGCAGATTGGGGAAGACGGTGGAGAGAGCTTGCAGCTACAAGTTCCGAAGGCCCGCGCAGCAGTGGACACACAAACCGAGTTCACCAAACAAAGTCCTCGACAGACCCCGAAAACGAGCTTGTGATGACGCTATAGCCATCCAAGGAAATCACGAGAGCCTTCCTTCTCGCAACAGGCCTAGCTCGTTCCAGCTCTCCCCGGGCATCGTCGTTTTCGTGTGTTTCTCGTATCTCGACGGGGGCCACCTTGTAACCTTCTTATCCTGCCTCGCCCGCCTCTCCCATGTTTCGAGTCGAGCGCAGCGACGGGTACTCGACGAGTGTGCCCCTCCAGTGCTCGAGAGTCGTCACTCACTTATAAACGTTGTTTTTTACGTGGGTGATGTCTACGACTTCGTCCCTCTTCATCTAGGCACCCTTGTTTTATACTAGTTTTTTTCTGGCGATAGGAAGAAAGTTTTCCTTTTCGGGGCAGGGGGAGAGTGCCTAAAATAATCACGGAAAGGGATCCAGGAAGGTCATTAGGCGGTGATCTCTCGTTTACTTGCAGTTTCGCCTAGCCCGTCTTCCATTTATCAGGCGCCCCGTGGAGAGCTCGTCCGGAACACTTGCGCCGCACCTCTCGCACTCATCGGCAACCATCACCGATTCGCAGTTCAGAGCACGAACTTATGTGTGGTGCCATATCCCACTACATTTCTCCAATACAGGCGTAGCTAGAAAAAGCTAGAACAAAAATAAAACGAAAAAAGTTTAACGATGGAAGCTGATCTTCCGCAAGGAATGTTTCTTCTTTCGATGAGTAATATAAAAGTGAAACTTATAACAACAATAATAATAATAATAATAATAATAATAATAATAATAATAATAATAATAATAATAATAATAATAATAATAATAATAATAATAATATGTCACGTAGATTCTGCTTTCTTTGGGTACTGTAAGTTGCATCATTAGAAACTTCAACGTTTAGTCATCTGTTACGGTGTAGTTTGCGATTTCCAGCTACGTTCAGTAGCTGATCGGCTACACAAGTTCGTGCTCATGCATGCAGTTGATTGAGTGTGTGATTATATGTCTCACATACTTTCCCTGAAAGAAAAGATACCATTTATACAAGCAATAAGCTATATTAGGTATATAGTGAATACACAGCACCCAGTTTAAAAAATAAAATAAGAATAAGCCATTGCAGCTACTCAAATTTTTATTCTTCCGCTGTGTGTACAACGTTGCGAATTGGCTTGAGTGTGTCAATAAAGCATAAATTAAAATAAAATTAAAATGATTCGCGCTATTATGAAGAGTTTATTTTTGAATACGTCTCTGTATTCAAATTTTCAGATTAAGTTCTTCTTTGCGCCCTGCGCACCTTGCCACCCTCAAGCAAAGCGCTTTGCAAGCGTCCACTAAAAACTATGACCCGTAGACAACACTACTGCAGGAAGACGTGGCAGTAGCTTAGTAAAGTCGTTAGTAGGAATTGCAGAGGCGAGTAACTTCAATGCCATTTGCAGGTTATAGGAAGGCGGCAATTCTTTCCTAGAAGCAAACAGTGTGTTGACAACCCGTGGGCATAAAATTTTGTTTTCCAGAACATTCAAGTCTCCTGTTGTACCCGAAGGCTTGTGCCTCTCTGTTTATAATTGCTTTTTTCAAGAAAAACCCTTTTTGGGGCACAAAATGTTTCGGGAAGTAATTGAGAGAGGACAGAGCGCACAATGGTTTTCTGTTAGTAATGAGATACCAACCAGCTCAAGTAGCTAGCTGTTGCAGATAATTGTCGCTGTCACCTGTAGAACTTGTTCACACCTACGAAGGGAATGGCCCCACTGATATTGACAGTGGAGCTGAAGCCGAGTAAAAGTTCGTGACGCGCCAGCATAAATGAGCGTCATCATAAACCGGTTTGCTGGTTGACCCTTGAATAGCTGGCACAACCCGACACGCTGGATTGGCCATGAAACGGACGGTGCTTTATATTCACCCTGTTCTTCCTCTTCATCATCTGCTTCGCTCCCAGTAGACGTGGCCAAAGAAAGTTAGAAAAGCGCTTGATGAGGTGGCATTGTAACCTTTGTACCCACCATTTGAAGACGAACATTGTAATTACTCGACTACTAAGGCGCGCTAGCGAAGACTAACTTAGACTAACTTCACCTTTTATAGTACAGAATACTAAGAAATGTGAAATTAATGTGAGTGTGATGATGATTGTGAGGAGAGACAGAGAGGAAAAGAGATAAGACCAAAGAATGGCATAGAAAGAAAGAGAGTGAGAAACACAGCAGAAAACGAAAAAGATACGGAGAGACAGAAATAGAGAGAGGGAATCAAGGAAATATAGGAAAATATAGAGACAGGAAGACAAATAGATAAAAATAATAAGAAAGTTGGAAATAGAGAGAAAGAAAAGAAATAAAAAACAGTGAAAAAAGAAATATACATTTAGACAAAGAAAATATAAGTAGAGCAAAAAAGTAAGGAATATATAATACATAAAGAGCAAAATAAGGAGAAACAAAAAGTAATAATAATAATAATTGAGATTTCACGTTCCAAAACTACGACATGCATTATGAGAGACGCCGTAGTAAAATGCTCCACAACTTTTGATCACGCGGTATTATTTCACGCGCCCCTAAATACGTAGGCCGCAAGCCTATGTGCATCTAGCGAAAATGCCGTCGCTGTGGCCCGGGATTGGATCCCATGACGTTAGGGTGAGCAGTCGAGTGCCATAATCAGTAGAGCCAGCGCTGTCGGGTAAGAGAAGTGAAGGCCACCCAGCTCCGCACTTATACCCCTGTCACACGTTGCAACTTCAGTGCACTTTGAGCGAGTGTACTTGCGCTCACGAAGTCCTCATTTTGGTGGTTCACTGCTACACGAGAGAGCGATGTGTACTTTGGAAATGATGGCAGTGCTACAGATTTAGAAGTCTGTACCACAACGCATATTTGTTATTTTTGCGCATGTGTCTCATCTTCGGACCACGTTGTCTTCGTGGAAGTAGCACCAGTGGCACACGCCAACTTAAATGCTTAGAGAACAACTCACCTAAACATGGGCTAATCTACCTGAAAGTAAACAACGCGATGGACGCAGCCATTGCTGTGCATGTGCTGCCGTATCACCCTAGCGGACGTGGCCGCAAACAAGCCGACGGGGAAAGTAGCGAGGTTACTGTTCTATTTTATGACTTGTTTCATACATAAAAGTATCCGTTATAACAAATATATTGGTTTAAATATATTATGAGCGCTGCTTTAGGCAATAGCGTCTTTCTGTACAAGGCACTGGTACCGAGGCTACACACTTCATCGCGGCCGTCACAGTGAAGTGAGGTTGGAGAACGCACTTGCCGGCAAGTGTACTTTGCAGCGAGTGACACCAGTCTTACTCGTGTGACAGAGCGCAAATGACACTTGCGGCAAAGAGTACTCGCTCAAACTGCACTCAAGTTGCTACGTGTGACAGGAACATTACTAATGGCTTGGCACTGCTAGTGTGATGCTGCCTTAGTTCTCAATGCACTAGATACCTAACCAAACGAATAAAGGAAGTAAAGCTGACAAGAAAAAAAAATAGAGAACGATTGTGGATACAAAATAATGATAGCTAATTTTTATGGGATTCATTCATACAATGTTAACGAAAACTGAAAGACGATGATGCCGAGGAACGTTCTCATTAATATTGTGTCTAACAAGAAAAATCGAGCCTTTAAAACTTCCACTTCTTTCCTTTGTTCATAGGAGCGATAGATAAAAGTTCACAAATAAAGACGAATCACACTAAGACGTGCCCAAGACAAACAGCGTTATGTTTGTCTGACATCTGACACAGCGTTATCTGTGTCAGATGCTTGAAGCCGGAGGTTTACCTGAAGGCACTTGGGCTTTTGAGGGGGGGGGGGGGGGGCGCTTGTTTGTAATGGCGCTAAGCTGTTCATGACTTTTTCAAGTGAACAGCGAAATACACCTGATCTCAAGAGCTAAACAGGTATCCTCCTGCCCCCTTTTTCTCCCTCCTTCCCGTAGCAATGTCGTAGATTTGTCGTGAATGTATACATCTATGTATATATTGACATATAGTCAAGTCAATTATTATTCTTACATAATAAAGTGTTATTACAGAAAAATATACAAACGAGGGTCCTAAAGTCGAAAACTGAAGCAGGACCCTCGGTTAACAATAGGTAACAAGAAGGCTAAAAAAGCAAAAAAAAAATTGTGAGCATGCGAACGGCATATGATTGGTGTCTAACATATTTATTTAACATTCTTCTATTTCGAAGCTCAGGGTAGCGAATCTGAGTACCATTTACTAATTCTGTGTCCTTTTTGCCCCATTTCTCTCTTTTAATATCTCTTTCTGCAATTTATATGGGAATGCTTCCGTAGATTTTAGTTTGAGTCGTTGCAATGTGCACATCAGCAACAGCTTCGTGTTGTAAACGTACGAGAAAAAAAAAAAAAAACGGAAGAGCACTTCAGACACCACACTTGTTTCACTGGAGAAGCTCAGCACTGCTAAGTAACGACGTGACGCTTCCACTTATACCGCTGATTTCTTGTATCGAATGGCACAGTCTAAATGCCTCTTCAAATGTAAGCATCACGCAAAAAACAAAGAACACAAGCTAGCTGAGGCTATTTGAAATACTGGAGAAGAAACCTTTTTACTCTTCATTTTTAGGTCCTTTTAAAAAATATTGCTTCGTGGTTCAAACTGTGTGTGTGTGTGTGTGTGTGTGTGTGTGTGTGTGTGTGTGTGTGTGTGTGTGTGTGTGTGCGTGTGTGCGTGTGTGTGTGTGCGTGCGTGCGTGCGTGTGTGTGTGTGTGTGTGTGCGTGCGTGCGTGCGCTATCTGTTGTTTTCAAACGCAACGTCCCTTTTTTTTTTCTTCTGCTCAGACTTTCCTCTGCTAAGTGCTTTACGGCAAAGAATAAGAAATTTTACTTCATTTATGGAAACGGGGCTGTGTCGTAGCTGCTAATCGGCGAAATTAGAAAAGCAGCAGTAATACAATGAACATCACCTCAACGCCTCTGTAGCACATGGTAGTATCAGCGTACTTCTTCCGGGACTCCTGTTATATTGAGCCGCTGCATTAAGATGTACTTGCTGTTAGACGTCACTGCGGGGTCTTTTTGTAACTGGTGTAAGGGAGTGTAAGAGGTATGAATTCAGGAGGAGGATTTCTTGATGCAGGTGGGTCCAGTATGGCAAAGTTTCCTTTCTTATGAGTTTCCACTTCAAAAACAAAAAAATTACAGTGAAAGCGAACATACAGTGATGCACGTGATGGATCGAAAGTGACAACAAAGGGGGCCTTGCGATCGCTCTGTCTGCAATCTCTCTGCCGAGTGCTGTCTATCAAACGTGGTAAATTCAGAAGGTCACATCTATAGCAGCCATTGATCGCGTGTTATTTAATCTATGTTTACCCGCAGATTTCAACATTAACGCTTTATTTCGGTGTAATAAATGAACATCACAAGGTGTGGGAGCCACTTGCTCTCCTTTAGTATCTAATATACACGCGGGAACAATATATTACTTCTACTAGTGAAACTTACGTGCAAACATATCATTGCATAAAAGTCAACATGTAATGAATTATGCTATGCAACACTAGAACAACACAGACATCAGTTTGTGTTTCTTCAACAAACTTTTCATTACGTAACGAATATAATTCACTTCCTACGCTGCTTAAGCTTTCATTAAACGACATTTGTTGGCCCCAGGCGTAATGAACCACTGAACGCATGCGTGCTTCTCGTGCAGCAGGCTTGGGCCTGTATTCACACGAAAGATTTAATCCGACTTTTCTGAGCATGCAGTTTGTGTTTAGGCGTTCACAGCGAAAGCTGTTATGAGATCACAACTCGGATCACGCGCAGTTGCATGATGTCCACCGCCGCCGCCGCCGGGGTCCGTAACCACATCGCGCGAAATTATGACACAGTGGGGCTTGAACCCAGGTCGGCTGGGCGCCAGCCCAATATTGTACCACAGAGTTACGCCGGCGCTTGTGACTTCTGTTGAACTTGCTTTAGACAGGCATGGCCTAGCACCAACGGCACAGTGGGGCTTGAACCCGGGTCCGCTGGGTGCCAGTCAAGTATTCTACCATTGAGCTACTCCTGTGCTTGTGACGATGTCAAACTTGCCTGAGGCAGGCTTGATGGCGGGAAAGCAATCGTGTTAATACGAATTGTAAAGTGTTTTACAACAGCGAAAGAACAACCAGTCGTCACACAATGTGATTAGCGTAACGAGTGGGCCGTCCAATGCTCCAACATATTACAAAATCTTGTTCTCGTTTCCCTAATAACTGTGGCGCATACCCATATTAGCTATAATTGCTCATCATCGCCAGCCACTGCATGGCCAATTGGCACAAAATTCTTAGCAAGTGTTTAGCGGATACCAGGTTTCTCAAAAGAATGACGAAAAATGTCATAGCGAATGCCGGCCTACTACCCAAAATTTATTATTAATGCCCTAGTGGGTACCAAGCAAGTGTGCTTGCAGTAGTTACCCAATGATTGTTTTGAAAAGGCTCTGAAAGGCCGCTCTTCAAGCTTTCGATGTGACTATGCTGCGCCAATACCGCGCAGGCCTGGCGTTTTTTCCACTACCGATGTTTACAAGGAATCATACCACCCAATCGCGACGCTTGACGTATCGTTCGAGAAGGTGCTGCTTCGGTAGCAAACAACACTTGTAAACCGAAGGATTTGTGCAGTATAGCCTTTTTCTGTCTCATCTCGACGAGTCGCTGTAGTCACGTGCTCTGAGCTCATCAATGTGCACCACTCCTTACTGCTTATTGATCGTTTTCCTCAAGAATGAATGTTTCAACAGGTGTTTAGAACGTCTTCAGGAAAGAGGGAATCTGTCTGCCCTCGCTTAGGTAGCATGAAATCATATTCACAAAGCATGGGGATGAGCGAAGAGGGTGGGGAAAGCTGTTTTATCTCCGCTAATAAGAATCCTGGGAAGGGACGAAGCATGCAGTCTTCTTCCTCTTCTTCCTATAAATGTCTGGTTTCAGTTTCGTGTAGGGAAGGGCATCAGCCGGCGTCTGCTGTTGGTTGGCCGAACTACTGCAGTCTTCATTTTTACGGACCCGTGGCTAGCAGGAGAATGTCCCCAATTGTTTGTCGCACGTAATCCTTTTTTTTACATGATGGACCGTGACTACATGATACACCATGACGACAGCAGACATCGAAGAGGGGCTTCACATCTAAACTGTTAGAGGTATATGTTACGATAGAGGCTACGCTAGAAGCAATCGGGATGTCAGACGTATTGTTATCGAACAATACCAAGCTAAGGCAAAGAGCGCTTCGAGAATCAGAACCTTTTTTCAGATCTGGCAATGGATTTTAGTTGTCATCACTTTCCTTGCGGTGTGTTGCTAGGCAACGAAAACAAAGGAGTTGTTTTCTGCTGTGACATGAACGCCCGCAGGAAAAGCACGAGTTTCCGGGGTGCACAGACATTTTATTTCGGGTTGCTGATCCACGCATTTTTTTTTTGAGCGTTCGATGGCGAGTTTAATCTCGTTTCGTTTGCAACCAGGGACATTCAGAGTAGCCACACATAGCCTTTATAAAACCCGGAATCGAAGTTGCAGATGGCTTTCACTTCTGACATTGCCTGGCACTGTGCTCGGTGACACGAGCTTTTCTGAGAGTAGGCACCCATTTCCGGTTATTTTTCTTTGCATTGTTCTCGCTCTGTCACGTACTGTAGCCTCGAAGTAAAAAAAAAAAAACTCGGCATATCTCACGTGCTATAAAAATCGATGTCATGCGAAGAATGTGGAGGTAACGTAACTGCGTTTTAGTTTTTGTCTAGAAACGTTACGAGATGACGCTAAAGATGTGTAAAAATATAAGAACAGACAAACGTTGAACAGTCACATATTTTTTACATAACGATTTACTTACAGTTGTTTAACAAGACCAACAGAAACATGGATATTATCATAATTACTAAGCTATTATCAACACCAAAAGCGGTAAGGTGATATGTAATGCTTGTGCTTGCGAGAATGGTAGCACTGGCTAGTTCTACGTAGAAAATGCCAGATAATGCTCAAGTATACAATTGACGATAACGCAACCTTATGTCTGTACCACATGACTACATATGTATTGATTATAAAATGAGATATCCAGCACTGAAACCACAATTGACGTTTCAATCAACGTTGCGCCTGCAATATGATCTTTTTCTGACGCCGTTTCGAGAGCTGGTGCGGCTCTAAGGTTGAATAGTTCATTTTCACACAGAATGTTTGTATTCAACTGCTGATGGAACTGTGGTATTTATTCTTTGCATTCATTGGGTCAATGCTGCCGATGTAAATTTTTCTTAAATCTCTCGCATTTAGGTTACCAGTGCCTGTTGGCGCCGTTACTGGGTAAATATAAACTGTCAATCGCCTGTAGTGCGTACCCGTTTACCGCAGCCCTTGGTATATTGACATGTGTCACACGTGTTTGGAGGAACAGGTTATACGGCGCACCTGACACATTTTGCACGTTATTCATGTCATGACCAGCCAGACATATGTATTCTTCGAGCCCTCTTTCCCTGTCATTCCAACTATGGTCACCGCAAAATAGGCATACTACCACAAGATCACCTAGACATGAGTGGGCTTCATAGGTACAATGATACAAATATTTTGAAGTGCCTACAATACGCGAAAAAACGCTTCGCATTAAAAAAATGACTAGCCCTACTATTGAGCTTTCAAGGCATCAAAAGCGCTGTCTGATAGTCTTGTGTAATTAAATTAAAGTCTGCGTTTTATATACCGTAAAATTTATAGGTTGTGATGTTTTACGCGAAGATATTATGTGAATAAGAGAACTTGATAATGTGATATGATAATCAGAGATGCCAATATTCAGATATTCAGAGAATTTACTGTGAATAAATTTGGACACTTAGGGCTTTCTTGAGGGGCAAGTATGCCTAAGTACATTGGTGTACCATAATCGAGTACCTATGCTCATTCGCATTTATTTCTAAACACTATAAATTGTTCGTTTTTATAACTAATCACAGGCGGTTTCTTGTTAACGCGTACGCCAAAGCTGGCCGACGAACCGGTGTCCTCGTTCTTGACAGCGCTACGTCTTATAAATCGAGCTACCAAAGTGGATAAATTATTACAAAACCAGAACGTGATTAGCACACATGCCGTAATCACAATTTCCGATTAGAAAAAAACTATTAAGCTAGCTTCGCAATAGTGGTGCCATGCCTGAAGGAAGGGCGGCACTGGGCGGACTTCCTTGTTTGTCTTCATTATTCTTTTTTCAACACTTTTTTTCTCTCTTCGCTCTATTTCTTGTCTTTCAAAGACGATAGTCTTTCTTGGGGACCTACGATGCAAAAATTTTGGTCTGTCTGTGTCCGTCCGTCTGTCTGTCCGTCTGTCTGTGTCCGTCCGTCTGTCCGTCTGTCTGTGTCCGTCTGTCTGTGTCCGTCCGTCCGTCCGTCCGTCCGTCTGTCTGTGTCCGTCTGTCCGTCTGTCCGTCCGTCTGTCCGTCTGTCTGTCCGTCTGTCCGTTCGTCCGTCTGTCTGTCTGTCTGTCCGTCTGTCCGTCCGTCTGTCCGTCTGTCAGTCCGTCTGTCCGTCCGTCCGTCTGTCTGTCTGTCTGTCTGTCTGTCTGTCTGTGTCCGTCCGTCTATCTGTTTGTGTACGTCCGTCTATCTGTCTGTGTCCATCTGTCTATCTGTCTGTGTCTGTCTGTCCGCCTGTCTGTCTGTCCGTCCGTCCGTCTGTCCATTCTTCTGTCCGTCCGTCCGTCCGTCCGTCTGTCTGTACACTTGTCTGTTTGTCCATTCTTAACGGCACCGGCTTCTTGAAACGGCCGACCCCATCCGCAGCGCCCATCAATGTTGCTCAAGACTCAGCGTTCATACTTGAGCCATTGTCAATTAAAAAGCAATTATTTCGCATGTCTGGGGCACCATAACAACACGTATATATTCCGCATGTGCGTCGTTTACTAGAAAACGCATACATAAGTAATTTTATGGACCATAGCGCTTATCACGCTGCGCTGACCACGCAACGCTTGCACGAAAAGGCGAGTGTTTCCAACGCTTTGCTAAGGCGAGACGGTGGTGGCACCTACCCGTCGCCTTGCGTTCTACACCTTATCACCTCTGAGACGGGCGCGCACACCAATTAGTGACTGAATCAGCGCTTATCTATCAACCGAACACAATTTGTTGAAATTAATGACTGAAAATCTGAAATAACCCAAGTTTCGTCCAGCGTACCTCACGACAGTGTCTTGGCTCCCATTTCATTTCTAATTTTTACGAATGATCTACCTGCATCTATCAATACCAACGTACGTCTTTTTGCCGATGATTGTATAATATATAAAGAAAAAATAACTGTCCTAGCGACCACGTGACCCTTGAAAATGATCTAAAATAAGTATATCAATGGTGTATGGAGTGGCAGATGACATGAAATTTAGATAGATCAGCATTGCTCAGAATAACCAGAAAAATCATTACATCCGAATTTTTCTATAATATCGTGGCCACTCAACTAACTCCTGTTAATAAACACAGGCATCTTGGATAAATCATATCTAATAACTTTAAATAGGAGGCACACGTAACCTTGTACAAATCATATCTAATGACTTTAAATAGGAGGCACACGTAAACCTTGTAACATAATCTGCAATAAACAAATTATTTTCTGAAAAGGCGCCTTCATTCAGCACCGTGCGCTACGAAGCTACTTGCCTATGGCACATTTTTCAGACCAGTGCTTGAGTACTCTAACGTCGATTGGTCCCCATCTACAAAAAAAAGTAATAAATGAATTAGAAAACGTGCGAAGGAAAGCATTCAGGTTTATTCTTAATAAATATCGTACATCTGACTCCCTATCAACAATAATGCAAGAATCAGGAATACTGATGCTCAGTTACCGTGCCAAAATCGCCTGCCAGAAAATGCTGTCTGAGATTTTTCACAATAAGCTTCGTATTGATAGGAACAAATACCTATATCACCCAGGACCTAGGCCCTCTCGTCATAAGCACCGCCAATTCCTTGTAGAATACAGGTTCAAACATGACTGTTTTAAATTCTCGTTTTTCCACAAGCCATCACCTTCATACATAACTACCTGTAATAAAGAAATAACTTCCTGTCACTTCCTGCAAACCACCTATGTGTTTCTCAAACATAAACTCTTCGTATAGTACTAACCTTACCATTTTCGCTCTATGTATTGATTTAATTTTCATCCTCTAACGAGCGATTCACACATTACTAATGTATACCCTTCTTTTATCATGATGACTTCTTTTTCATACCACATGCCTAGTAGCCTTTGTATGAATGTTTTTTTTTTACTTTCCAGGTGTGTTTGTTAAATTTTACGTGCAACTTTCTTGTTAGTTCACCGAATTTTCAGCTGCGAATTGAACACTCTTGTATATTTTTACTCTGTGTATGCCCTTCCTGCAAAAATACCCGTTGGGATTGGCAGTATGTCTGAAAGAAAAATATATATTTCAAGCAATTTCTCGCCCCTTTTATGGTCCTTTTTTTCTCTTCCCTTTGTTTATCTCTCTATCTCTCATCCTTTCTATTTCCTTCTTCCTCTTTCGTATTCAGAATCCTGTTTTTAAAAAAGTAATTAAAGGTCAATTCCAGCCTTTACAAACACGTTTTATGTTTCTCCTTTGTGCAGTACCACCCGTATCGGTGAAAATACTCGGCACGCATCGGACCTTTGAAGTTGACGTCTCTGCAGAGTTCCGCTGCGAAGTCGTCGGGTCGAGGCCTCCGCCAAAGGTAAGCCTCTTGCTCTGTGCACGTCCGGGTAAAAATCTTCTTATCATCTTTGCTTTTTCACTCAAGGTGTATGCGGAGAGATGGCATAGGTGAAACACGATGAACACAAATTGAAACACGCTCAAACACATTCCTTGTGCCATGAGCACACTCTAGAAGCTTCACATAATGCGTGCTCAGACGGCCCTTGGCTTGCTATGAACATGATAGTCAGGTATGTTAACGCAGTTATGGTTGAAGCGTTAACTGATTGGGTTATGAAATGAGAACTGAGCACACCAGTTATTGTGCAGTACGAGGGCGCGACGGTGAGGAAAGCTGCACAGGTGCGCCCGCACATCTTACCATGGAACTGTCGATCGAGTTAAGGCATTAGAGCTTACACGCTATCTACGAGCGTAAACAATTTAGTCCTTCCATAAGTGCCCACCAATTCCGGTAAGCTGTGTTCGCCTATATTTCGTTTACGTTCGCGGTTGTACTTCTTTTTTTTTTTGCATAAAGCGCCTGCGAGAACGCACGCGGAGGCAAGCTACAAAACTTTAGGGAAGCCACCAGCGCGTAGAAAGTTTCATGTCGTTTTGTGTTCCTTAAAGGCAACGCCAAAATATTCAAGTATCCTTCTCCAATTATCAGCAAGTGCCAGTTTACTGTACTTCATTCGATCACCTTAATTGAAATGCGCCTATACTCAGCAAAACGTATTGTGAAGGCTAATAAATGACCACAGCCTACCGATAGTTATAGCGCGAGAACAGAACGACGACACAGAGACAAGAACGACACGAAGGACACGAGCGCTCGTGTCCTTCGTGTTTTTCTTGTCTGTGAGTTGTTCTGTTCTCGCGCTATAGCTTTCGTCATGTCATACCAACTAGCGCAAGCTGCCACGCCATAGCCTAATTACACCCTGAAATGCCTGCGCTGACTGCAACTTCTTGTAGACATTTAAACATTTCTTGGTTACAATCTTGTAACGCGTCTGGTTTTTTTGCTGTCTGCCAGGCTCTGCCACTCAAGCCACCAATTGGCTTTGGCAGGCCTAGTCACATGTACTGTTTTATTTGAAGAAATAAAAGGTATTATTATTATTATACCATATATATATATATATATATATATATATATATATATATATATATATATATATAGTGAAGAATAAAGGAGCACACTTACGAAAATTTGATAATTGTTTACTCTACGTTTCGGCCGTGGCACGGCCTTCGTCAGGATTAACGTTAATCCTGACGAAGGCCGTGCCACGGCCGAAACGTAGAGTAAACAATTATCAAATTTTCGTAAGTGCGCTCCTTTATTCTTCACTATATTTGCACCGGACCCACAGAATTTCTTTTTTGAATCATATATATATATATATATATATATATTGACGCGTGTGTACTGGTGGACCAAAACAACAATAAGGGGATTTGGCGGACACCAGGTAGTGGAGCTCTGGCTGATTGAAGAAAAAAGAAGGCGATCTTGCTGTTCGGCTGCTGAGAGTCGCTGTGTGAACGTTTATACGTTTATCTGCCTTTGGTTCGCGCTGCACCACGACACTGGTGGAAGTGCTGGGACGCAACCCTACCTAATGCTCCATACTCCCACTGGGAGCCGTTCATCGAGCTCGGACGCATTGTCACCCATTGCAACTCCCGTGCACCGGTTCAGTCGGCGGGTGATAGGCCTCGCTCCAGAGTTCACGCCTTCCACGGAACCTCGCAAGTGCCGATTACCTCTACAAATGGCCAACGCCAGTCCGCAACCGGCGCCCCAAGGCCCCCCGCCAACACAGCCTTCACAGGTAACCATCTTTCAACCACTGGTTCCCTATCACTTTAGTGGCGGTGCCCATGAAGACGTGGACGACTGGCTTGAGCACTACGAGCGTGTCGCCAAGATTAATCTGTGGCCTGAACAAGAAAAGCTCTCACGCGCCTATTTCTACCTTGACGGCGGTGCGAAAATATGGTATGAGAACAGAGAATCCAGTCTGTTAACTTGGGGCGACTTCCGACAACAGCTTGTCGATACGTTCACCAATGTCGATCGACGTGACCGTGCGCAGCAGCTATTGGAGCTACGTGTTCAAAAACCCAATGAAAGCGTTACTATGTTTGCTGAAGATATGACTCGTCTTTTTCGTCGAGCTGACCCGAACATGAGTGAAGATAGGAAGTTGAGCTACCTCATGCGCGGCGTTAAGGAGCAACTTTTCGCCGGGCTACTGCGCCATCCTCCAAGTACCGTAGTTGACTTCATCAAGGAGGCTACGGCTATCGAGCGGGCGCTCCATCAACGATGCAGGCAGTATCATCGAAAGTCTAGCAGCGCCCCAATCAATGCTGCCGCCATACCTGAGGATCAAAGCTCCCTGCGAGACCTCATTAGGGAGATAGTTCGCGAAGAACTTCAAAAGTTCCGGAATTCGGTTGCTCAAACCCTCGTTGCGTCCGTCGCTGAACTGGTACGCGACAAAATCCGCCACGCCTTTTCTACCGCTGGTCCTGGTGACGAGCACCGTCCCATGAGCTATGCCGATGCTCTGCGACGTTCACCATCTGGTACATCGCCGTCATATCACCCAGTGCCGACGGCCTCTTGGTCACCGCGGCAAGAGCAGACCCTGAGCCGATCGCCAAGCCAACCGACGTACCACCAGGCGTCCACAGCAGCACCATGGACATCGTCGCAAGAAGGGAGGCTCAGACGTCCACCACTCCGAAGAACAGACGCGTGGCGCACAATCGATCGACGTCCACTATGCTTCAACTTCGGAAGTGCAGGTCATATTGCCTGTCATTGCTGGCACCGCAATGATTCGTTCCGCCCACTTCGAACATGGTCTGACGATCGACGTGCGAACGAAGAATACATACCACGCCGGGAGGACGCCTCTTTCCATGGAGCCCATTCTCACTTTTACGAATACCGTAATTCTGACGAGGAGGCAATGCCTACCCGCCAGCCAGGTTTGGGACGTCAATCCCGCTCTCCTTCTCCCGCTCATTCACCTTCGTCACACCGACGTACCTCCTCGGACCTTAACGCAAGAAGGTCACCCAGCCCGCGACGGGGAAACTGAGGGCGGCGACCTCCGGGGGTAAGGTTGCAGGCCATGAAGATGACAACGAAAAGCCCCCATTACACGACGCTGTAAATTCGACAAGACGTGAGAGCGACGACATTGTGACCGCTGACCTGAGTGTTTTTCTTGACGGCCAGAAAGTAACAGCCTCAGTCGACACCGGTGCCGACTTTTCTATCATCAGTCAGGACCTCGCCATGCGCCTCAAGAAAGTGAAGACTCCGTGGACAGGCCCTCAAATAAGGACGGCAGGTGGTCAGTTATTGATGCCCTCTGGAAGATGCACAGCGAGAATTGACATAGGAGGTTCTTCTTTCGTTGCGTCGTTCGTCGTTCTCGCCGCATGCTGCAAGGATCTAATTATTGGTATGGACTTCTTACGAGAGTACGGCGCCGTCATCAATATCCCAGACAGTTTGATTACATTCCGCAACAGTTCGGACGCATCTGATTGTACACAGGCGCGACCGAATCAATTGCGTCTAACTGATGACGATGTGGTTCTTTCTCCACGGTCATGCACGCTTGTTTCTGTGGCAGCCGCTGTCCAGTTTGACGGCGAAGGAGTAGCAGACCGAGTAACCTCGCTCCTCTTCACACACGGCATTTCCGTCGCAAGAGGTATCGTCAGTGTCGCCGCTGGACGCACGGACTTGCTTCTGACAAATTTTAGTGATGAGCGCCGGCACCTTCCAAAAGGCATGGCCGTCGCTTACTTCGACGATATCACAGACGCAGAAGGCTGCTTGGCAGTAGTCGACGAGGCACCAAAACTTTATTCGACACCAGTTCTTGACGTTAGCACTACTTTGCCTAAGAACGAGCGAAAGAGGCTTCTTGAGCTACTGGCCGAATTCAAAGACTGCTTTTCGACAAGATCAAGAGTTGGCCGCACGCCTCTAACCAAGCATCGGATAATTACCGAGGACATGGCAAGACCAATTCACCAAAACCCCTATCGCGTGGCTGCAAAAGAACGCGAAGTGATACAAGAGCAAGTCGACAAAATGCTAGAAGATGGCGTCATTCAGCCCTCAAAAAGCCCCTGGGCGTCACCTGTAGTCCTCGTTAAAAAAAAAGATGGCAACCTGCGCTTCTGTGTAGATTACCGAAAACTCAATCAGGTGACAAAGAGAGATGTGTATCTACTTCCTCGTATAGATGACTCTCTCGACAGACTTCGACATGCTCGTTACTTTTCATCGATGGACTTAAGGAGTGGGTATTGGCAAATCGAGGTAGACCCAAGAGACCGCGAGAAGACTGCCTTTGTGACACCAGATGGCTTATATGAATTTAAAGTCTTGCCCTTTGGTTTATGTTCAGCGCCTGCTACCTTTCAAAGACTTATGGATACCGTACTTTTGGGTTGAAGTGGAAAACCTGCTTGGTCTACCTTGATGATGTCGTAGTTTTCGCCGCAACATTTGACCAGCATCTTAAAAGACTTGAGGCAGTTTTACAAGCCATACGGTCTGCGGGCTTGACGTTGAAGCCTGAAAAATGCCACTTTTGCTATGAAGAGCTGCAATTTCTTGGCCACGTTGTCAGTCACGCAGGCGGTCGTCCTGATCCTGAAAAGATCGCAGCTGTTGCACAGTTCCCAGTGCCGACTGATAAGAAGGCTGTCCGACGATTCCTCGGACTATGTGCGTATTATAGGTGATTCATCGCGGACTTCGCACGCATCGCATCACCGTTGACCCGCCTCACGAGAGAAGACGTTGCTTTCCAATGAAGCAACGAAGAGGAAGCTGCTTTTAAGAATCTCCGCCAGCGACTACAGACGCCTCCAGTGCTTGCCCACTTTGATGAGAAAGCCCCAACAATGCTACACACGGATGCCAGCAATATTGGTTTGGGAGCAGTGCTTGTGCAGCTGCAAGAGGGCACAGAAAGAGTAATCACCTATGCAAGCCGAACACTAACACGCGCTGAGACTAATTACTCCACGACTGAGAAGGAATGCCTCGCCGTGGTATGGGCGGTCACGAAATTTCGCCCGTATTTATACGGCCGCCCTTTCAAAGTCATCAGCGACCACCACTCACTGTGTTGGTTGACAAATCTTAAAGATCCTACCGGGAGATTAGCGCGTTGGAGTCTCAGGCTGCAGGAGTACGACATGACTGTCGTACACAAGTCAGGAAAGCGCCACATGGACGCCGACTGTCTATCCCGCTCACCCATTGAATCGGCAACTCTATCCGATGAGGAGGAAACAGCATTTCTCGGTGTGCTTGACTCAACCGCTATTACACAGCAACAACGTGGCGACCCTGAGTTACTTGCCCTAATTAATTACCTGGAGGGGAGATTTCAGAATGCACCAACTGTTTTCGTAAGAGCACTGTCATCATTTTGCTTACGGAGCAGAGTACTATACAATAGAAACTTCTCTTCGACAGGATCTGCGTATTTGCTCGTCATCCCAGCAGCCCTTCGCTCCGAAGTACTCGAAGCATGCCACAACGAGGTGACTTCAGGCCACTTAGGTTACACAAGAACGTTGGCCAGAGCACGGCAGCGCTACTTCTGGCCAAGACTGACCGTTGCCGTAAAACACCATGTTCGTACTTGCCTCGACTGCCAGCGACGGAAGTCACCACCGACTAAACCAGCTGGCCTCCTGCAGCCCGTGCAGGTCCCAAGAACACCAATCGACCAGATTGGAATGAATATTTTGGGCTCACTTCCTACTTCTACTGCTGGGAACCGCTGGGTTATTGTCGCGACTGATTACCTTACCCGTTATGCTGAAACAAAGGCTATCCAGAGAGGTACAGCAGCGGAGGTGGCACAATTTTTCATCGAGAACGTTGTCCTGCGGCATGGTGCACCAAGCGTCGTAATCACAGACAGAGGAACCGCATTTACGGCAGCTCTTTTGGAACAAGTCCTCATGCTGAGTGGAACAACCCATCGCAAGACCACCGCCTACCACTCGCAAACGAACGGGCTTACAGAGCGTCTGAACAAAACAATTGAAGACATGCTTTCAATGTACGTAGACGTCGAACACAAACACTGGGACGAAATATTGCCATATATCACGTTTGCATACAACACTGCCAAGCAAGAAACAACCCAGATGACCCCGTTCAGCATAATTCACGGAAGGGAAGTACGAACCATGTTAGATGCGATGCTAGCGCACGAATGCGACGACATCGAACCAGACGCCAAGATGTTTTTAGAACGAGCAGGAGAAGCAAGGCAACCAGCACGCCTGCGAATCCAGCAACAACAAGAGTACGACGCGAGCCGCTACAATTCTCGCCGCAGAACAGTCGTTTACCAGACCGGCGACAGAGTATGGGTTTAGACGCCCATACGGAAACGAGGACTCTCTGAAAAGCTCCTAAGGAGATACTTTGGCCCATATCTAGTACTGCGACGACTGAGTGATGTTACGTACGAGGTCGTCCCCGACAGTTCATATAGTACGAGGCTTCGCCAGCACCGTCCTGAACTAGTTCACGTTGTGCGCATGAAGCCTTATGAAAGGTAGTGACTGCGCAAGACACTTCCTAAAGAACAGACAAAAAAAAACTGCACTACTGGTTTAGCATCGGGGCGATGCTCATTAAGAGGGGGGGCAAATGACGCGCGTGTACTGGTGGACCAAAACAACAATAAGGGGATTTGGCGGACACCAGGTAGTGGAGCTCTGGCTGATTGAAGAAAAAAGAAGGCGATCTTGCTGTTCGGCTGCTGAGAGTCGCTGTGTGAACGTTTATACGTTTATCTGCCTTTGGTTCGCGCTGCACCAAGACTATATATATATATATATATATATATATATATATATTCGCGCATTTCACCATTGTAAGTATTGAGCGCTGGGAGTGTGTTATACGTTGCCGTTATCAAAGAAGAAGAAAAGTGCACTAACAGCCAAGTGTCGTATATACAGGTCTGCGCGCCTCAGAGATTGTATGGCTCTGCTTTGTTTCCCTCTGTCTCTCCCTGTTTTCATTTCGCTATTCTAGTTCTCTCTCCTGCTCAGTGCAGGGTAGCAAACCGTGGGTATCTCGTGGTCAACCTTTTCTGTTGACTTTCTTTATTCTGTCCCTTTCCCTCGTGACAATTGAATTTCGCATTTCAGTGGGGCACCTGTAAAGCACGCGCACGCACGCACGCACGCACACGCACACGCACGCACACACACACACACGCACACACACACACACACACACACACACACACACACACACACACACACACACACACACACACACACACACAAGTGTGTGTGTGCGAGCACGCACGCTAGCTTACCTTTAGCACCTTTAAGAGCTATTTACACGGAATAAATCGGTGCAGCTAAAATACCTTCAGCTTCGTATTATGCGCGGTTTCTAGAGGAGTGTTTTCAAGGAGGAAACTGCGATGACAAGTTCGCAAAGAGAACGCATCGCCTTCAGTGCGCCAGATTGGAGCAGGCAGTGCGCTCAACATCGGCGCGCCAAGTATACCAACTCCGTCGAGTGATTTGAAATTCAGCTATTAGGGCGAGCTCCCTGTGGTCCCGCCATAATCACTGCCAGCGGTGCAGCGCTTTCCTCGACCGCCGCGTAACTTAGCCCCCGGTCAAACACGGCAAGCCTCCCTCTACCACGCGGAGGGTAATATTATAATTGTATATTATTTATATGTGGGGGTTAACGTCCCGAAACCAACATATGATTATGAGAGACGCCGTAGTGGAGGGCTCCGGAAATTTCGACCACGTGGGGTTCTTTAACGAGCACCCAAATGTTAGCACATGGGCCTACAACATTTCCGCCTGCATCGGAAATGCAGCCGCCGCAGCCGGTATTCGATTCCGAGACCTGCGGGTCAGCAGCCGAGTACCTCAGCCACTACACCACCATGGCGGGGCAATCTTATAATTGTTTACATATCTTTTAATGCGTCATGGTAGTAGTAGCAAACCTCCAACGGCACCAAATTTATAAAAAAGCACCGTTTTCTTCAACATCTTAAGGTTCATTGACGCATTACAATAAAGATATTGGAGTAGACAAAGAAAAGCGAACAAAAAAGAATTACAGCATTTATTTATTGCGAGTTAAGTGAATAAGTTAGAAATACTCGAGTGAAACAGTGCCTTGGTTTAGTTGGATGAACTGTACTCTGTAAACATTGATACGTTTCAATATTATAAGTTCATTACTGGAGGAGAAAATCAAGGTGGAATTTTCACTTTTAAATTTCTCGTTGAAATCTGCGCACGTGACGTCATGAATTTGAAGTGGTGTTCTCCCGTATTTTGGTGACATGGACTCGATGAAATTTTTTGTAACTTCGCACTTTAAATATGCAGCCTCAGTAGATGACAATGTACTTATTTTTACCGGTCAGAAACGACGTATACCTACAGTAGACGCTGTCAAAATCTTCTACGTTATGATGCTCGCTGCGGGAATCTCCAGGTGGCGTCTCCACTCTCATTTTCTTTTCGCACGTTTTCTTACTTACTAAGCGTCGTATTGCAGTAAGAAGGCCGTTTCCTGAATCGTAAAATTATACTTTAGCAATACAAAAAAATCGCTTTTCTCTTTTGTGTCTCTTCAAAAGCTTTATGCGCGCATGAATCAGCAAATGATCCTATCTTGACTAAGTTACACTTCATTCACTCACTCACGCACTCATTAACTCAATTATTTGATGGTAAAGATGAGCCGACTGTCGACTAGACGATTACGAAATAGACCATTCTCAGTTGTTATTCAACGTAAGCGAAACTACCAACAGCGTATCTTTAGGCAGGCAGATGGCGTACCAGTTTCCCGTATAACCACATTGTGGCAAATACGTTTTCTTTTTTATCATTGTTCCGTAATACAATCACAGGCTGACTAGGTACGTGTCCACACGTAAAATTCATTACTTTAGACAATCGTCGAACACTCGAGAAAAGAAAAGTGTGCTTGAAGTGTTTATACTCTGCACTTACAAGACTAATTTTTTAGTCAATCAACGTGTTCTGCTCATGGATCTCACATTTAGGAACGACGACCTCGCGGAGTATGAGGCACGTTTAACAAAATTATCATATCGTGTATACAGCCTATAATGGTAACCAATCTTACATGACTGTAGACAAGTTTGGCAAACTAATTGCCCAATGGTAAGCTCGGCCACGCAATGTCTATTATAAGCCAAAACCATTGCGTCATATGCAGCGGCTCATTATTATTATTATAAATATAACTGAAACCAGCGTACATGTAACGGCCTCTTATTTATACCTAAAGAGGTGTGCTGTTTCCGAATTCCCTTTCCTGCACAACTACGCAGTAAAACGAAAAAAAAATATCCATTCTGATGACCGTAAGCTGAGCTATTGGGTAGGTATTTTTAATAATAGACCATAGGCGATCAAACGCAAGTCTAAAAATAGAAGTCTGTAACGAGACGTCATCGTTGTCTTGACTTGTATTTCTTGACCGTGTTAGTGCGCCTACCGTCTCATATCAATAAATATCCGCATGGACGTATTCAGCCCCACAAAGTATACGCGAGAAACAGATTTCTTTCATTCTTTATTGTTTTTTTTTTACCTTTTGCTATATGTACCAAACTCTGTGCGTTTCGTTTCCAAAACGGTACGCAGGTATCGTGGTGGCTGGACGAAGAGCGCTTGGAGCCGTTCCTGACGGAAGAGAAGGCCAACTCGACCACCACGTCCTTGTTACTCGTGCTGACGTCACGCGCCGACAAGGCCACACTAACGTGTCGCGCTCTCAACACGCGGCTTCCCGGAGAGGTGTGGGAGGACACACTGCTGCTCAACGTCTATCGTGAGTATTACAGTACAAGAAAGTCGCATGGTCATTTTTTGTAATTATTTAATACTGCTCGAAGGACACACTGCTGCTCAACGTCTATTGTGAGTATTACAGTACAAGAAAGTCGCATGGTCCTTTTTTGTAATTATTTAATACTGCTCGAAGGACACACTGCTGCTCAACGTCTATCGTGAGTATTACAGTACAAGAAAGTAGCGTGGTCATTTTCTGTAATTATTTATTACTGCTCGAAGGACACACTGCTGCTCAACGTCTATCGTGAGTATTACAGTACAAGAAAGTCGCATGGTCCTTTTTTGTAATTACTTAATACTGCCCGAAGGCAAACAAGTTGGTTGTAGTGATACGGCGGGGTTATTGTTACACTTCTTGGTGGTGCGGACGTGCAAAAAGGTCGCATGGTCCTTTTTTTTGTATTTGCCTAAGACTGATAGAGGGCGAACAGTCGGTTGTAGTGATACGGCGCGGGTACATTCCTTGTTACATGGACGCCATTGGGTGGCGTCAGCAAGGCGTATCACTCACTTTAATGCCCACGGTCGCATTTCACTAAGACATTCACCTTAACTTGCGTAAGCGCTCTGTCGACTTGCTCAAGAACGCTAGCGTGGACTCCTATCTATGGTTCCATCAGAGAGTCCATAAATTCTCGACGTTAATTTCTTCTCACGTACGAGATATTGGGGTGCCAGACGTGCACGTATAACTAAACATCTGCGTCGCTGCCGCCGTAGTTTGGTATATAGTTTAAGCACTAATGGCACAGCTTTCGACGTCGCCAAGCGTGCTCATATATGGTGCTTTAAAACCTACGTGTATCGTAATGAGTAACTTTGCGTAATCAATACTAAAATGTAATGAGAGCACTTACGCAATGTAGCAACCAGCTTAACGTTCTGCTATTTAAAGTATCGATTACCACTGTTACCAGAATAGTTACGTCAGTGCGCGTTTTCGGTAACTGCATTTTTCATGTCAAACTACATGCTCAGAGACAAGCTGAAGCGCTCTGTTAGTGGCCCTTAATGCTTCCGCATGCAGCTGCACCTGGCGGCTCTCAGTAGCATTAGTGCAGCGTCGGAAACCTTTCGCGACAGCCACTAAAATCACGCAAACCTATTGCTGGGGCATGTGAGTCTGTATATCTGCATAGTCATGATTTCTACAGCTTTTCGTAATAAAACCAGGATATGAATATGAGAGACGTCGTAGTTTAGGGCTGTGGGAATTTCGAGAGTTCTTTAACGCACACCGAAATCTAGGTAGCTCGGCCTCTAGCATGTCACCCCCATCGAAATGCGGCCACCATGGCCTGGAGTCGATACTGCGACTTTCAGATAAGCAGTCAAGCATCATCATCACTACGCCACCGAAGAAGGTCTGTATACGTGAAGTGGCAAACACCAGTAATGGTGTTAAATATACTAGTTTAACGCGTACACTCTTAAAAAGGGCAGTGCTACTTATTGACTTTGAGGTAGTGTTTTATTGTCACAACATTCACTACAGAAGTAGTAACTATATAGGTAGTAGACCACAGACACTTACTACCTCTGGTTGCTTCTAAGGTAGTAAACGTCTGTGGTATACTACCTGCAGTTACTACTTAGGTGGTGAATGTTGTGACAACAATTTACTACCTCAAAGTTAGTAAGTAGCACTGCCTTTTCTTCAAGAGTGTAGTGTTGTTTTCTTCGATGATATCATGGACGTCTTACCTGTTGTTGCTAAGATATGGGAAGAAAGGAAGGGGTACAGGAAGTATATAATAATATTTGTCTGTGGTTTAACGTCCCAAAACTAAGACATGATTATGAGAGACGACGTAGTGGAGGGCTCTCAAATATTTGGACCACCTGTGGTTCTTCAACGAGCAGCTACATCCATGCACACGATCTCCACCCCTTTTCACCCCCCCCCCCCTCCAATCAAAAAATGCTACCGGGATTCGGTCCTGCGACCTGCAGGGTCAGCACTCGAGCACCATAATCATTAGACCACCGCGGGCAGAGAGTCCGGAATACGCTCATGTTGTTCTGGGCGATATGTCGGCTGATCGAAACCGTACTATATCCGTTAAAGGGCAACAAAAATATAGCATATTCAAGAGATCGTCACAGCGGCGCCAACATAGCAGGCTCGAAGTAAACAACCATTAGCGGAAAGCGACTTCGATTTTTTTTCGGCATTTTATGGCGTCTGTGGTTCAATAAGTGCGTACATCCCCAGCATATTTAAAAATCGTCAACAAACGCTAATGCAAGGACGACCAAAGACTGGTCTTCTCGTTGACATAAATCACTGTTTGAAGAGGAAGATTGGGCGCTTTTGAGGACAAGGCTGCAAGGAATAGTTCATCAACGTATGCCTAGAGAAGCAATAAATATCTGTTATCTCTGGGCCGAAATTTTTCCATGCTGCTAAGATGTGTCTTCAGCACAGGTAACGAGGGTTCAGCCAACCCATGAGAGTGTGTTTGTAAGTAGAAATTGTTGTTTTGGGGACTACTGAAAATTTTCTCCTCTTAGTCAGTGATGAAAGATTCATACTTACGAACCGCTGCAGTAACGTCTGCGATAAAACTTTTGAGCACTGACGCATACATGGGCTCGGCGTTTTCATTCCCATTCGTTTTTTTTATTGATGATGGTACAACTGATTACGTTGGTGAATAAAAGCCACTGCTGTGTTCACTAAGCTCTGCTTTTTATTGTATTTATTGCCACGTGGTTCTCACATTGAAGGAGGCTGCAGTTGGTTGGTTCCAGAATAAGCTCATAAACAACAAATACGAGAAAGAAGAATGTATTTTAAGCAATGAGAGCCTAGACCGAAGTAAATTGTTGAAGCTTGTTAGCCCTCAGAGAGCAGTGAGGAAAGACGGGTATGAGATGTGACGTGGGGCTTTCGAGTTATTGTTGCCAGCTCTACTTCAACCTCACCTGCTATAGATTTTGTATACGACCGACAAAGAGTTAGACCTCACTCGATCCTGTTCAGTCAACCAGTTCTGCTTGCCTTTTACTAGAAATATTCACATGCTCATATTCATAACATTCATATTCGGTCTTGTTTTGTTTTGGCACTTCAAGTGCTTGTCATCTTCGGTGAAAACCTTTTAGCGGCACGCAGGGCCATACGAAGAGCTCGCTTGGCGGGTTTCGACCAGCGAATGCGACCTGCAAGCAGCGCTTAGGCCAGCAGGGATGAACGATTCGCCTTGCACAACCTGCCGAACGAGCTTACACTGGCACAGGCCTGCTTTTCCTGCTTAATAGCCGAAAGCCCTCACTGGGGCCGCCCCCCCAACAACTGCTTGCACCCATGTAGCGTGCGTCGCGATCGTTTCCAACCCTATCGAGCGAGAAAACTGGAAGGCATTTTTTTAGGCGAGGTTTGCTGGCCGGCTCATTTGTCTGCCGCCTCTGGCTCTCGGCCAGGCCCATGCTCACACTTCGTTTCGCGAACTGATCAATGGGAACGCTGAAGAGCGAACGCTTGGCTCACGGGCAGGCTCAACGGTCATTGAGTGCCCTTTTCACTGATATCTTCGTTAATATTCATATAGGCTTTGCGATGAAGGTTTTTTTTTCCTTTGCGCTCAGCCAAGTTGCGTCCTCTTGGCTTTGACATCATTCTTTCGTTTTACTTCGATTATTTTGGTATCTTGAAGCAAGATTTAACACTTAATATTGGAAGAAGGTTTTGTGGAGCAGCTGCCCCAGTTAAGAAGAGTGGGATTTCGAGCTTTTGATAAGTATGGGGAGAGTGTAGTGCGTCGAATTGCAAATTGAGTGCCATTATGATTTGAAAGAGCACGATCATTGAATAGCGTTGATGCGCTGTCATACACATAGAAGTAAAAGCAGAACAAAGGTAGTTATACAAGGCCAATCATCGTACATAGGGAAAGTTTACTGCTAGCAAAGTTAAGCTCCTAGAACTGAGCTTGCATTGCCCAAAGTTCTTATAATAACAGAGTTTCCTCTTCACTATCGGCTTCAGTCTCGCCATATTAAAACAAAAAAGTAAGATTCGCTTACCACTGCTACTGCGGTTCGAATCACCTCCATGTAACGTCGTGTGGTCCTAAATTGTACGTGGTAACCGGACAGTAATATCGCACAGTCACTCAGACTCCCAGAGTGTTGATGCCTCAGTATGTATTGCAGACGTCACAAAGACAATAAACAGTGCTGCAGACGAAGACATGTCTGTATGTGCATTACAAAAAAAAGAAAAAAAAAACTGAGTGCAAATTTAGACAGCCGGCTGCGATGACCGCAAATAATAATAAAGGTGTTATGAGAAACTTGAAAATGCGTACTTTAAGCTACTGAACAAAACTGCACGGGATGAAAAGGAAAGCGAGGCAGCAAGAACTTGTCCCTCGTGTCTTTGCTTTTGTTGTGGATCGTTTTCTTTTTCGCTGATCTTTCAAGCAGCATATTGTTTTGCAACGGAAATAAATGTTGGCACCCGCTGATGCTTTTTCCATTCCTTTTTTTTTTTCGTTTCCTCGTCTCAGTATCCAGATCAGAGAAAATCCCGTTCCCTGGCAGGACATGCGAGCTTTCAAAGTGCCAAATAAGGCAGTCTGAAGCCTAGCACAAGCCGACAATGACTTGTTCGAAACAGCTGTGTACTAAACAATACAAACGTCCTTAGTGTACCGGTTGTGCATATTAAAGCATTGCGCAAAGCATTGTGCAAAGAGTCATGGTCAAGCAGTAAAACAAAAATCGACACTGAGCGCATATTAGCCATCAACATGTGACAGTTTGCGCTCAGTGTCGTGTTTATTATGTCGCTACATTCCCGTCCTTTACGAGCCTTGTGCAATAATTTTATGACTATATGCTCGTACATTTCTACATCCCCATTTTCAAGCTTTTCGCAAAATAAACCTGCGCAGCGTTTGCCAGTCCTACAGAATAATATATCTGTCATGCAATGTGTTCGCTTGCGCTATACTTTCAGTACGATGTCCAGCTCGCTGTCATGTGCTCTAGGGTAAGTTACACCATACTCATCCTCACTCGGTATATAGCCGAGCCGATGATGAAAGAACCTCATATTGCCAGCGACAAAGTGGCTCTGCAATGTAGTTTCAAGCTTTGCTTAGTGAAGGTTCTAATGCTTACGGCAGCGGTATAACGAGAGAGCTGTACGCGAATTCATGCATATGCACAGACTTGAGTACCAGTCTATGCTACATCACACAGCGCCCGCTAAGAGTATAAGGTGCTGCTTCATGTCATAGAACTAAGCCAGGACAACTCGTAAGCATTTGCATTTCGAATGCTGGCGTTTTTCGACAGGCACGTTTCGATCCGTGCAGGTCGGCAAGATGGACGGCGAAATTAGTCAAGGGCCACACGTTCTGACGTGTTTAATAAAGTCAGCTCATTTTGCGATGTAGAGCACCGACTACGTCCACACCTGCAATCGCGAAGGTGAGGAGGAGGTAAAGGAAAGAGGAAATGGTAAAACATAGCTTATCCGTGTATACTAAGACATAGGTCTGTTCCATGTTCGTAAACAGAGATACGCTCGGGCAACATACTGAGGAGTTGCCTCCGATGCACTGTGCTCGCAGATAGCTCTGCAACTGCTGTGCCAGTTCTGGCGTGATCTTGATGCGTTGCCGAGCGAGCTGGTGCATAGTCTAAAATAAAAAGTAGAGCGCAAAAGGGACGATAGACAGGAGACAAGAAGACGTGAACGGGCACTTATTCTTGTGTACTTGTCTCGTGAGGCTAGTCTTTTTCTTGCGCTCTACTTTTATTTTTAAACTCACGAGATCGTAGAGGCGGGTGGCGAGCTTTGTTCTGGGCGGAGCCAACGCACCTCGACGTCGCTACAAGCGCTTCAGTATGTCGACGGCGCCTACCGTTGCATGCAAACATGGAATAGGTTTATAGCAAGGGTTTCGAAAGTGGAGGTGGGGGTGAATTGCGATGCGAGGGTGAAGAAGGGAGAAAGGAGGAGAGCGTGGGGTAAGGCATAACATGATTTGAATAGCGAGGAAGGGAATTCAGTGTAGCGGGACGGTATTCTGCTTTCTCATTCTTCGCACAATTAGTGCGTACAGTTTTCCCAATGTTTTCATTTCTCATTGTGCGGACGGTCACCTAAGCTTTAGTAGCAGACGACGCCAGCATTTGATGAAATACTCAAGACTTTCGACTTAGTATACTTGAGAGTTCACTATTTTGACCCCGATAAGACGTCATGTTTAACCAGACGTAACTGCGCTGCCGCGGGTGGCCGTAAGTTGGCTGTTATGTGCAGCCAGCGAAGAATGGAAAACACAAGTGCGCCTATACTTGGTACATGAAGCGCAGCCACCACCTTATTTCGTGTTTTACCCGTTCTTTAGGTACGGAGTGCTTTGGGGTCCCGGGCTCTCGTATCCTGTCGTCGCCGATTGGCGCAACGCAGGCAAAAACACGTTCAGCATAGCTCCGTAGAACAATATATAGAGCGTGCTCGTGCCCGGTAAGCTAAGTCTTCTTTCGTTTGCTCTTCGAGTGTTATCGTGGTGATAATAAATGCGGGGTGCTTTAGGGGCTCGGGCAGTGAACGGCAGGAGTGTAACGGCATCTCTAGAGCGAGACAATACGACACACTATACACAAGCATCGTCGGGTAAGTGTCAGAACGTTTCCTCGAGGGCTCGCATTCGGGCAAACATCAGAAATTGATGTGGTGACACTAGTAGAATAACTGAATTGCCTAAAGAACATGAGGTGATCAGCTGTGCAAATGAGGGGTCCTGAAAAAAAAAAGCCGTCACTAGAGCGCCAGCGAGAACTTTGTGGGCAAGATGATACAGTTCACACCGTGTTGTCAGCAAAGAGAGCGGAAGACGCCATTTGGCCGAGCGAGAAAGTGACTGTGTAGGCCATCAAAATCCAAAATCTCGATGGGAGACAACGGATGGAAACAACGTAGTGGGATAATCGTAGGATGAACAGGTGCAGTGCCTCAGACTGTGGTACACCTATCGAAACTTCATTCAACAAGTCTGAGGCACTTCACCTGTTCATCCCATGATTATCCCACTGTCTCTAATCCTCCTATCGAAACGTCGGCCAGCCATTTCTGGGGCACTTCACTTGTTAATCTTACGATTATCCCTCTGTGTAGGCTATCGCCATATGACGAACTTATTCGTCCGGAAGAGCGCTACTCGTTAAAGTGTAGCAAGGGGGTGTAGTCGTAGGATATTCGATTCACCACCATTTGAAACTCGTCCCTTCGTTCATTGCCTAATCCCGCATCCTTTGTTTGCTTTATCTTATCTTTCATTGCGACACGTTGTTTTCCTTGTCGCCGATTCCCAGATTATCGGTTGTTTGAACTGTGCCTTCTTTTTCTCCTATGCTTGAACGCTTCCTCGAGTTCCTGCCATCTTATTGGCTGCTCGCTGTGTGGCATTCGTTTGGATACTCTCTGTCTTTGAGGATTGTTAGTTTTCTGTCGGCACGCCATTGTTTAGAGCACGTCTCTCGAAACAAAAAACAAACAATGAGCAAGGAATTGTACAGAAGCACGCGAAGCGTACACTAAGTGACGTCCCCGGAAACACATCTCGGTCGGCATTTTGGAGCGGCCCTTTGGATTGGCCGCCTGGGAAATCTTAGAATGCTGTTTGTCTACTTAAAGCCATCCAAGCGGCTATAGTCTTCATATGGTTAGAGTAAACGTCGTCAGCTTAACCATGCTCGCTCGGCGTTGAATAGTCTTCGTCAGGTGCAATGGTAAATTAGAGTGGACCGAGACCAATACCAGTTCAGTGAAGTAGCTACAAACATAGTCTTCATTGGGTGCAATGGTACAGAGAAACGCAAATTAGCGTGGACCAAGACCAGTACCAGTCCGGTGAAGCGTATAGTTACAAGCATAGTCTTCGTCAGGTGCAATGTTACGTAGAATTTCATATTAGCGCAGACTAGACGAAGACCAGTTCGGTGAAGTAGCTACCAGGTAAGCGTACTCGCCAGGGTATTTTGTAGAAAGAAATAAAACCGAGGATCCACGGATATTAAAGTAAACAATTTTACGGCTTCTTAAACCATCGTCTAAATCACAACATTTCGAATAGAAAGCACCACTTCGTGATTAAAAAAAAAAACACTACATTGTTCACTTCTACAGCGAATGACATTTGAAAGCTTAGTGTTAAGCGAGTCGCTAGTATAGTGCTTTGCTGCTCAATATGCATTCGATGAAGTGGATGTAAAATAATGCAGAAAAGGCATTACGGAGGCAATTCTGGCCTGACGTGAAGTGTCCTGTATTATTATGACGAAGGCCGTACGTCTTTATGTGGCTAAGCTGCGTTTTATTTGATCGCAGTCATGTGGTTACAACGTTTTTCGTGAAACAAACACATTAGCAAGAAGTGTGATGAATCTGCTTACGAGTGGTTAGTTTGGAACGTTTTGTCACCTAGGCCCGAAACGCAGCACCCGAGTCATAGTATTTGCCCAAAAACGATGTCTAGTCGGGGAATGACCCCCGTATTCACAAACGCTCCTCGACTCGACTTTCACCCTTCACTTGACAGAGTTGAGCACTGCGCCACCACTCGGATGAAAATGATGCTGCGCTATTGAAGAATCACAGCAGATTATCGCTATTATGCAGTGACTTACCGTGCCTACCGAAGGCACTCCCACCGCCTTTCTCAAGTGAAGGTGAAGCGTTGAGTGAAGGGACGTTCTGAAATACGGGGGTCAGTTTGAGAGCTGCGAGGTTTGTTTGACATTTCTTCGACGCAACAATGTTCGTGTGTAAAGTTAAAGTTGCAGTGAAATGAAATTGTCGTAATATTCCGACATACGCATTAGTGCATTGTTCTGTTATTATAGGTGTTGTACTGAAAAAAAACTTTTTTTTCTTAATGAAATGCTAGTGATGTTATCCTAGCCGTTCACCTGAAATGCTTCTACAAGCGATAGGGGACGATTGCAGTATGCGAGCTGATAAACACAGAACAGCACATAAACAATCCCCCAGCCCTCATGTAAATTAGAAAGTTTTGAAATTTTCGTTCAGGTTCGTGGCCCGCGAGAACTTCAGCAGTGGTTTTGTAGCGCGTATACCGCACAGGTGTTGTACGGAGATATGTCGCGAAGAAGTCTACGCGTAGATCTGCCTGCCAGTGACTATTCCTTACTACTGAACCCTGTGTGTTCCGTGCACGAACAAAGCAATAAGGTAGACCACACCACAGGAGGAACCCGTTCCAATACACGCCTACCCAGACGTGCCCCGAACTTCCCAACGCCGCTGGGCTAGCACAAATGCCTCGTTCGCGGAGGTCGTCCCCGTGTCTGCAGGAACACTGTATGCCAGCGCCGTGCCCAGCCTCGTATATTGAGGCAGCCCAAGTATAACGGCGCCGGATTTGCGGTAACAGCTGGCCGGGCTATTACTCCGAATCTGCAGCAACACGGGGCATGTCATCGCTGCGACCGGTGGCAACGAGTATACGAGCGTTCCAGCGCCCATTCTATATAAGTGCTAGCTGGTGAAAACTGCGCATTCGTATGCGACCGCAGGACGCGCTCATTGATTGATATGTGGGGTTTAACGTCGCAAAACGACCATATGATTATCAAAGACACCGTAGTGAAGGGCTCTGGAAACTTGGACCACCTGGGGCTTCTTTAGCGCGCACCCAAACGTGAGCACACGGGCCTACAGAATTTTCGCCTCCATCGAAAATGCGCTGCCGCAGCCGGGATACGATCCCACGACCTGCGGGTCCAGCAGCCGAGTACCCTAGCCACTAGAGCACCGCGGTGCGGCAGGACGAGCATCATCGGGCACCCCAGTGAATAAAGAAGTTCTGGCCGCGGGTAACGCGTGTATACGTAAGAATCTTGGTTCACGCTGTTACCCGTATGAGGCGGGGGCTTTCAGGGAAACTGGCTTTCTCGGTACGAGGCTCAATGTTTAGACGAGCGTTGGTTTATCAAACGTCGTCATTAAATCTCGGTACCATACTCTTAAAAAAGGTAGTGCTACTCACGAACTTTTAAAGTAGTAAAGTGTTGTCACAACATTCACTACATAAGTAGTAACTGTAGGTAGTAGACCGCAGACGTTTACTACCTTAGAAGCAACCAGAAGCAGTAAATGTCAGTGGTCTACTAACTGTAGTTACTACTTAGGTACTGAATGTTGTGACAGCAATTTACTACCTCAAACCTAGTAAGTAGCACTGCCTTTTTTTTAAGAGTGCAGTTTTCAACCACCTACTGATCTGGAAGTGCCATCATATGGTCTTCCTTCTCTTCTTTCTTTATTCCTTTCTTTCTTTCTTTCTTTCTCTCCATCCCTCTCTCCCATTCTTTCTTCCTCTTTCTGTCCCTTCCTTCCTTCCTTCCTTCCTTCCTTCCTTCCTTCCTTCCTTCCTTCCTTCCTTCCTTCCTCCCTTCCTTCTTACTTACTGTCTTTTTTCTATCTTTCTTTCTTCCTTCCTTCTTTCCTTTATCACTCTCTCTTTCTCCCCTCTTCCTTCTTTCTTTGCTTCTTTCCTTCTTTCCCTCCTTTTTTCCTTCGTGCTTTCGTTCATTCTTTCGTTCGTTCTTTCGTTCGTTCTCTTTCTCTCTTTCTTCCTTTCTCTCTATCTTCCTTTCTTTCTTTCTTCCTTCCTTTTTTCTTTCTTTCTTCCTTTCTTTTTTCCTTTCGTTCTTCCTTCCTTTCTTTCTTTCTTTCTTTCTTTCTTTCTTTCTTCCTTCCTTCCTTCCTTCCTTCCTTCCTTACGTTTTTTCTTTGTACACAACCACTTTAACATATTTGAATCCACTCAAAGGATGTTGGAAAACAGTGCTCGTACTCACAAGACTTTCGTAAATTCTTGATGGTTACATGCAGGCGCTGAAACGCCCACAGCTTGTGATTACAAATACCGTGTCATTGTCAGAACTTTTCTCGATTTTCTCTGGTGACAATAACAAAAAAGAACTTTGCGGAAGTTCATGGGCATTTAGGTTATCGCAAAAGTGAAAAAGCTCACCGTAACAGAGTTCTGTCGTCGCATTAAGGCAGTTCAGGGCGAGTAAAATCATTCAAGTGTACAGCTTCGAAAAAAATTGCGTCTAACGTAACGGGATAAAATTATTAGCAATTGTCTCGTCACAGATAGTTTTAATAGCGACAACTTTATCGTGTTATTTGTTGCAGTTGCTCCGATATCACAGTCCGGAGTATTTCCTTTATTAGACGCACACCACGACAACAACAGAAACATGGCAGGTATACGCTTGCCTGGCTATTAAAGACGGCCAGCACTTTCTTCATGACCTGAAGGCAGGAGGGGTCAGAAATTGAGCGTATATACACTTCATCAGTGGCTTTCGTCGCCAGCATTTGCCCGAGGGCATCTCACCCTGGACTCGCGTGCCGCGATTGCCTTCTTTTCTCACGACCCCGTTATCCAACGCTGCTGCTGTTGTTGCTATGGGTGAGTCCCGCGTCATTTCCAGCGGGTTCCCCGAAGCGGCAGAGTATAGGACAGTGGTGTCGCCAAAGCCGAGTGGCCCGGGACAGTGTGCACGATGGAGCCGTGTGCCCTCGTCCCCCTCCCCGCGACCTTTTCCCCAACATCGGCACCCCCTTGCCTGTGTGGCTCTGGACGGGGTTCGCGGTGTAGCTGGTCGCGCCAATCTGCTTCTTTATACTCTTAGCCCACCTCAGAGGAGCTTCCTTTGTTTCCCTTATTCTCGTTGTCTCGGTATTGGTTACCGTATCTCCCCCGCTGTCGCTTTGTGTTTGCGTGGCCCCTGTTTCGCTCCATCAGACAGAGACGGCCAGTGCGAAGCGGCTTGGTAGCGTCGCTATACTGCCCCGGCAGTGTAGTGGCCAGCTACTCGTGGTTAAAAGAAAAAAACGAAAAAAAAGAATGCAGGTTAGATGGGCGGAGAGTCTTTGCGTGGCGGGGTCCTGTCCTAGAGAACTCAGACGTTGCGTAGCGCATCGATTAGCGATCGACCACTGGGACGGAAGTGAAGAGTTGGTTGGTGCGGTCCGTCGCTGTTCCTCCGTTAAAGGAGGTATGTGATAGCAAAGTAAAATGAAAGCTTCTTTTTACTCTTTCACCGTGTCACAAAGAAAACGGTGTCAGGGCTGCTGCGTGTTACGCGCTGAAAGTGAGCATGTACTGCCAGCATCAAATGAAACCCGAACAGCGACAAGCATTCGCGATCGCATATAGTGTGCACCGTCCAGTTATCGCCATTGACAGGCGCGGGCATCGTGTTAGGCAGCTCTGCGCATACATGCTTGCCTGTTCCTGGTGATATGTAGACGGCGCGCACTATATGATCGCTAAGGCTTGCCGCTGTTCTGGTTTCATTTGGCGCTGATAGTACCGATGCAAGAACAAAGGGCCGAAGGAGGCACACTTAAGGCACCAGACTTAGGCGAGACACAAGGAGACGTGCTGAGTAGAGTAACAGGCACTCTGTGTGTGCTCGCGGTAAACGGGTAGAAGCGAATGGAATGTCCCGTTACATGTCAGGTTATGATTATCGGCCCGTCCGATGCCGAGGGACCATTAGTAGAAGCAATGAAACTAAGATGTAACTAAGGGCAAAAAAAAGACAACTGATAAATTGACGGAATAAAGGAGTAAAAAACAAAAACAAGAAGAAAGGAGAATAATTGGTGCTGGTGCTGTATAGGCGTATACAATAACGTAACGGTTTTACATCCGGTGCGAAGGAAAAAAGTCGGTGTTAATACGAATGGGCAGCTCGTAAAGTGCTTCAGCAGAAGCGCCAAGGCTACGTCAAGTTCGACAAAACTGTCTCTTTACATGCAAAGTTCATAGATAGATTTAGCACCGGGAATCTCGTGCGGATTGCATATGCATGCTCTTCCGATCCTTGATACTCCCACCACACCGAAGGAGAATACAAAAGAACGCAAATGTTTGTGTGCGCATGCCCCTTTCGGGCCCAGGTGGGCTAGCTTATACGCACAGCCTTCGGAATAACGTCTGCAGTGGTTCAAGCAGAAATACCCAAAGCAACAGTGAACGGTGAAAGTACTCATGTGGCCCAAGACAGTCTAGAAATACTTTTTTTTCTCATTTCCATTTCCTTCGCCTCGTCAATTTCCTTCATTCTTCTGTGTATGCGCTTCATTTATGAGACAGTCCTTCACGGACAGCCTCCTACCGATGGCCCGCTCGTTTCCACCCCCGTAGGCACGTGGTGGTATCGCAATCAATTCCTCATTGTCATCCTTTCCAGAAAAGAAAAAAAGAAAGCACCAACTCGTTACCGAGGGCAGTGACAGAAACGCCTAGTCCTTGTTTCGTTATTTCTTCATTCCTATCTCACTTATTATCATTTCCTAGTCCCCTTACTACTCTCTTTATATGTCTCCTCGCTTTCAGGCTGGCGCAGTCGGAATGTCATTCAGACCGAAAAATAGAGGAGGCGCTGTTCAGACACACTGAAATCTGAAGTCTTTCAGCGCGAGCTTTGGGGTGGCTCGCGAGGAATTCTATTAAAGCTAAATGAGGTTGCCGTCTCGACTGCGTTGGGCTCCACGGCGAACACTACGCGACTGGGTGGGGGCAGACTGTCGTCGTCAAGGTGTCCCTGCATCTTGAAGGGACGCTTGCACGATTCTCTCGTGCGCACGCGTGCACGTAGGCGCGCATGCAAGCAAGCAGGCCTCGCCGATGGGGACCTAAAGAAGAGGCGGTCCGCACTCGAGCGTTCAGAGGCGAGGCATGGAGATGCAGCAGTACTCTATCCTCAGACGCGCTATCAAGCACGACGGCACACGCCCTGACCGGGGTAACGGCCGCAGTGCAATAAATTAGCGTAATGCAATAGTCTGCGGCGGTGTCCTGCGATTCTGCAAAATCCTTTCCTTGGGATTTCACGCCTCACTTGGCCACGCAGGCTAAAGTTGAGTCTCGGATGAAATCTTTCTTTCTTTCTTTCTTTCTTTCTTTCTTTCTTTCTTTCTTTCTTTCTTTCTTTCTTTCTTTCTTTCTTTCTTTCTTTCTTTCTTTCTTTCTTTCTTTCTTTCTTTCTTTCTTTCTTTTTTCTTTTCTTTCTTTTTTTTCTTTGCATGCATAACATTGACGAAGTTCCCAGAACTGGAAAGCGTTCGCGTTCAGCCAGAGGACATTTTTATTATTAGAAAAAGCTGGAGTCCTCGTGGTGTCCGCTGTTTTTTGTTGACCAGCCAGTAACACCTACCCAATTCGCCACCACCTCCTGGACCTTGGAGGCTATATGCGGAAGGTTGTCTCAGTGAATGGTGTGACAGTGAGCCATGGCAACCCACTTTGTTTGGTCTTGAATTTGTAGACAACCTTTAGACATTACCAACGTATAATAATAATAATAATAATAATAATAATGATAATAATAATAATAATAATAATAATAATAATAATAATAATAATAATAATAATAATAATAATAATATAATAATAATAATAACAACAATAATAATAATAATAATAATAATAATAATAATAATAATAATAATAATAATAATAATAATAATAATAATAATAATAACAATAATAATAATAATGTAAATGTGCTAAGAGTAACTTTTTGCTTAAATATTTAGATTAGGCATATTGAGCCAAACTCTTTCTTTATAGGGGTTCTGCAACACTTCTTCAGCACGGTCAGAGGGCGCTGTAGATCGGTAGTCGAGGCTCCTGAGACCTCGCCATCCCTACATTCTAGCGCACGACGGGGCCTGAAATATACATTGAATTATCAAAGTCAGCTTAAATTGCTCATAATTCTGTCTACAAATGATGCTATACACTCAAGTGATGACCTTGCCAAGTGCCACAATCCACGGCCATTGGCCGAGTTGAGCATCGTGGGACGCATAGTTACTTCGTTCACCGCGGGAGGCCACCACGTACCCACACGTGCTCTCTAGTGATCTCAGTGATAAGGTTCCCTAGATAAAAATAGTGAAGGTTAGCCACGCCTGCAAAGAAAACAAATAAATTGTACTCAAGGTCATGACACCCACGTGGCGTAACTTCTGTCTCCGTGCCATCCCTTACTGCGTAGCTTTTACTACATTCGTCGGGAAAAGAGAAAAGGGAAAGCAATTACAGCGTACGAAAAATGCGAAGCTTCACTTGTTCTGAACGGATTCTAAAATTTTTGTGGTGGTTGATTTGTGAGGCAATAAATCCTTCATGTGAATTCATTCAATGGTTATTTAGAAAAGTTTTGCAAGGGCGTTTAAGTCCTGCGTAAGCAGTCGACAACTATGGTGTACAAGTGTTTATACATATGGCGGCACTAGATTAGCTGCTCGCGTGTGTTTGTGCATCCGCCGCTGAAACAGCTTTTTTTGTTAACCGCTTTTTTTTTGTCGTAGAATCTACGTCATCACACAACACGTTTTAGGGCTCCTCCCCATCCTCGCTGGTACTAAGCAAGGTAGCGAGATATGGTAGCCGTATACGGTAATGCAGCACAGTAGTTACATTCCTCCTTTCTTGCTGGCGTGCTTTTGCCGCTTCCAGTTCTAGTGACAGTGAGTCCCCAGAAATACAGGTTCCTCGATAAAAATCGTTAGGTTGACAAGTAACAATAAGGTGTGACAACCCCATCGTAATTTTTTCGAGGAAAAAAAAACATTCGTCGCGTAGGGGAAGGGGGGAGTGATTCTTTAGAAAAAGACGGAAGGGTAAGAAAATGGGTGTCAAGCACACGACAACTGACTGCTTCGTGAGGATGCCTCAACCGATCGGGGTGCCTTCGCTGGCAAAAGCACAATGACCGGGATAAAGATGTGCGCCACAGCCATACGGCACAGAATTTGCGAACCGTATTTCAGTAACGTGCTAAGAGACTCTTCCGTATCTTACTCACTGGCGTACCTGATGTGACTTTCTCTCTCTCTTCCTCCCAGACGCGCCCCACGCGAGTCTGTCGCTGGGCCAAGGGCTGCACCTGGAGCGCATACACGAGGGCCAGGACGTGTACCTGGAGTGCGCCATCCGGGCCAACCCGTGGATCAGCGACGTCCTCTGGACGCTGGACGGCGAGCCGCTAGAAGACCTCACCGCCGTGCACAACTCCTCCTCGTCAGCGGCGGCGGTCGGCCCTGCGTCGGCCGCGTCGTCCGCAGCGGGTCACACGCCGCTGCCCCAGACGCACGTACTCCTGCAGGAGCAGTACCTGGTGCTGCGCAACGTCACGTCCAAGTTCACCGGCAGCTACGCCTGTCACGTTCGCAGCGCCAGGGGCGAAGCTGTCAGCAACTCGCTCGACCTCCGCGTCCAATGTGAGTCCGAAGCTCATACCTTCGTCTCGAGTCCGAGTTCACGTCTTATACTTCTCCATCTACTTTCGCACAGTCTAAGGCTCTCCATGCGCTTTTATTTATGCCATTCTCTTTTTCTTTCCTTTACCCTTTACTCGACAAAAATGAGTGCAAAGAACGAAATTACACTTCAGAAGTGCAGCAGCCGTTGGGTCTCTCGAGTCGCGCTGAGAGAAGATAACATTACATATATCTTCAAACGTCGAATCTCATTCGCTTTTCTTGTGCCTGTTTCGAATTTCTGATATACAAGATATAGTGATTACTCCTACTTCGGCATACACAGTTTCAATTTCGGTGTATGGAAGCACCTATTTCGGCACTCTCCTCCTTGCTTATGTGCCATTACCGTCACGCGCGCCATGGGAACCTTATAGAGTGCATCGACCGGAGAGTGCCTTGCTGTCCCGTCTATGGCGCCCCACTACCCATGAGCTCACGTACCGTCCTGTGTAACAGCCGCGCTCCGAAGAGCCTCGTTTGTGCCGTGGTCACGCTCGTTCTCGCGAAGCCAGCCAATCGGCTGTCTTCGGGAACACGTGACGGGAGTCTGCGATGAGGCTTCAAAGGTAACCCTCGCAGAATTAGTGCATGATATTCGATTGCGTCTCAACGCGCATTACATCGAAAGAAACCAAAAGGCAATAGACGTGTAACGTTACCCTATTTCCGTAACAGCGTCAGAGAAATTTTCTAAATGTTCTCAGACAGCTTGTTTACCTTTACACTTTTAATAAGGCCAAAAAAGTAAATATCTTTCTGCCACTAGTGTGCTCCTTTGAAATGATGATCAAAGCGTAACATAAAAATGCAGGCTCTTGTAATTCCAATCTTTGTTTAATTTGATCAGGAACAAGCTACCTACTAGAGAATAATTACTGCTTAAGTGCTATTTAGAATTCATATTCAGTATTTAATATTCAGAGTTTTTCATAGAAAAAAAGTCAATGTAAACACGTCGTTCTCACTTTTTCTTGATCTACAATAGCGTCAGAGTATTGCAGGATTCATTCACTATTTTTACCCAGCATCACAATAAAAACACGTTTTCACTTTAATTATATTAAAAAAAACAAGACGTGCAACGACGTACGCAAGAAAAGGTTAAGGCACCACAAACGCCGACTAACATCATTCTACAGAATAAATCAGTATAAAAAAAAAACGAGTCGTAGGTATTTCTTACGTTCATATCATAACTCGCAGGCTAAAGAGAGTGCGAAATTGAGACGGGTTTAATGTTTGTTTTCATCTTTTTCTTTAAGGCTGCCAATAAGCTAGGCAGATTTGTGCCACTTTGTAGAGAAAGAATGACCGAGTAAGAGCCAAGAAGCGGACTTACATGCGTTCGTTAAAACACACTTGCAGATTCACTGACTGTCATAGAGGTGTGGCGTATGAAGTTCCCTTTAGCTGCGGCCGCTTATAGTAATTGAAAATGAGGTTCCACTATGTCAGTCAATTGGTCGGTTAGTCGGTAAGTCGGTCGCCGGATAGTGAGCTGCAAAACTGCATCAAGGTCTTCGTGACCTGATATTATTAGAACACACCATATCACTAACCGAAGAGTCACCTTTATAATATATCTCAATATTGTCGAAAGTATCAGTTCAAACCAAAATTCGATCAATTCGCAGTTTTTTTACGGGCAAAAGAATGAAAAATAAACGTGTCTGGTGACTGGAGCACGGCATATCAACGACCGCGGTAGACCATTCTTAAGCCAACCATATATTTTCCCATGCGTGCCGGGTGGATAGGTTGGCCTATTACCTGACCAATGCACAGATAAGTTTTCACGCCTCCGTTTCTATCCATCGTTTCGTATACCTTTAGAATGCTTGTCTGATGTCTCGACTGCTTTCTCGTGTCAGTGTCTGCACGGCCTGACTTTTAGATTGAATCACTAACTCCACTCTCTGTTACTCGAGATGTTTTCACTTTCTCTGAATATGACTGCGTTGAAACTGATCTGGTTCGCGCGTAATTACGTGGCACTAGACCTGAGAATATTTATTTATTTATTGACTTATTTATTTTCTTATTTATTTATTGATCTATCTGTCTGTCTGTCTGTCTGTCTGTCTGTCTGTCTGTCTGTCTGTCTGTCTGTCTATCTATCTATCTATCTATCTATCTATCTATCTATCTATCTATCTATCTATCTATCTATCTATCTATCTATCTATCTATCTATCTATCTATCTATCTATCTATCTATCTATCTATCTATCTATCTATCTATCTATCTATCTATCTATCTATCTATCTATCTATCTATCTATCTATCTATCTATCTATCTATCTATCTATCTATCTATCTATCTATCTATCTATCTATCTATCTATCTATCTATCTATCTATCTATCTATCTATCTATCTATCTATCTATCTATCTATCTATCTATCTATCTATCTATCTATCTATCTATCTATCTATCTATCTATCTATCTATCTATCTATCTATCTATGTGCCGCGAGGATTCGAGCGAAAGAGGGTAAAAATATTGTCCTTTTGTTTTCAGGTTACTTGCAATGTCCACACTTGAGGTCGCCATTAAGTTGCTCGAATACTAATAGGAGACTTCTTGTTGGCGTGAGAGCGTGCTAAATGTGCTACAGCTAGCTACGCAATATCTGGTTTCAGCTGCGTTACTGCCATCATCAAGGCGCTCGAAGAAGAAGAGGATGAGGGCTTCTGTTAATACCATCATCAAGAGGCTTGAAGAACAAAAGAAATAAGACTGCTCGTGCAAGATAGTGCTGAATATACTACAGCTCGGCATGTTATATACTTGATTAGGCCAGTGGTATACGCCAAGCGACGACGGCAGCACGTGACAGCATAGTCAGCCCAACCCCCTGAAGTTCTCTACACTTGTCAACATTATTTTTGTGTGTATTGTGCACTTAGTGATCCGCAGCTGCTTTTATGAAATTTGTGACCCCGCCGCAGTGCTCTAGTGGCTAAGATACTCAGTTGCTGACCCGCAGGTCGCGGGATCGAATTTCGGCCGTGGCGGCTGCATTTTCGATGAAGACGACAATGTTGTAGGCGAACGGCTATTTGGGCTAGTTGGTTAAATTCCATTGCAATAAGGCTTGCAGCGCAAGCACGAAAGTGCTAGAAAAAAACTGAACGGAAGGCGAGGAACGGAAGGCACAGACGACAACACGAGCGCTCGTGTTGTCCTTTCTGCCCTTCCGTTCCTCGACTTTCAGTCACTTTTATTCAGGCACTTTCGTGTTTGCGCTGCAACCATTATCACAATGTTGTCAGCCCGTGTGCTCAGATTTGGGCGCACGTTGAAGAACCCCAGGTAATCGAAATTTACGGAGCCCTCCACTATGGCGCCTCTCATAATAATATAATGGTTTGAGACGTTGAACCACACACATCAATCAATCGATCGATCGATATATGTAATTTATGCATTCACTTACTGCATGCGCTCAAACAGTATCTCGGCCTACATCATGACCTTCCACAATAAAACCCAGAATTTGAGGCTAGACATCTGCTCATTTCTTATTTTAACTTTTCAGAGATCGATACACAGCAAGGCTTGGGTGAGGGCAGGAAAAAAAAAGAAGCAATACGTTGACCTACTTTTTAGAATTGTGAGTCACCATTGTTTTTGTTTACGCACATGTGTGCACTCGACACACGCGATTTTCAACAGAGACCATGGTACTGCATGCCGCCGCATTGATTCACTGTCAGGTTCAATTAAGACGTTGCGTGCAAGGCGATGGTAATTTACAGATTCCCATCTCTAGGGCAGCGTCTATCACTGTTGCGCTCTTTCTGTGTACGCATAAGTGTACATGAAATATTTATATACATATATGCATACTCGCTGACCTCGAGCGCATAACTGCCCCACTTGAATCTTAAATTGTGATAGCGTGGTGTTTTAAAAATGAGCCTCACGAAATAAGACGGGTCGTAAACACAGCTGTGCCACGCTGTACCACTTCAGAAGATTAAGGGAAATATTTTCGACAATAGAAAGAGGTATACCGTAGGTAATGACTGCTTGCAGATATTTTTTTTAAAGGACGGGTAGAGGGTAGACAAGGCATGGGCAGCTGGAAAGTCTGGTGGTGTGTTCACGAGCGTTTTGCTGAGCAGCATGATGCACCTAAATGAATGCGGTGGCAAGATGCGATAGACAGAAACAAATAAGAGGGACGCAATCGTGTGTGTGTGTGTGTGTGTGTGTGTGTGTGTGTGTGTGTGTGTGTGTGTGTGTGTGTGTGTGTGTGTGTGTGTGTGTGTGTGTGTGTGTGTGTGTGTGTGTGTGTGTGTGTGTGTGTGTGTGTGTGTGTGTGTGTGTGTGTGTGTGTGTGTGTGTGTGTGTGTGTGTGTGTGTGTGTGTGTGTGTGTGTGTGTGTGTGTGTGTGTGTGTGCGCGCGCGCGCGCGTGAGCGTGCGTGTGCGTGTGCGCGTGTGCGTGTGTGTGCGTGTGCGTGTGCGTGTGTGTGTGTTTCAGAGAGAACGGGACAAACAATTTATAGAATCTGTAATCAGACATAGTTCCAGCTGAGAACCATATGCAAGATGAGGAAACGTAAGAACAAAAATAGTGAGAAAGTGAGGAGGGAGGAAGCAACAAAAAGGGAGAAGGCAGGGAGGTTAACCAGAAAGACATCCGGTTGCTACCCTACACTGGGGGATTAGGGAAGGGGACAAGAAAGACGAGAAAGAGGGAAGAGAGGGAAAAGAAAAAAAAGGTGGGGGAGAGACTGACAGTAATTTCACTGCAGCGTGTAGAACTCTACCGCATGTCAGAGGCGTTCACACAAGCCTTTCTCAGGAAACACAGCAGGGCTTTCACAGCCTTGTGGGCTGTCGAGGCATGTGGACGTTGCTGTAATAGCACCTGCACAGAAAGAGGCCGATCATCCAGTCACCGCATTGCGTTGGCAAGTGCTTGTCTATCTGAGGCAAATCGAGGACAATGGCACAGCAGGTGTTCAATATTTTCGTCGGTGCCGCAAACATCGCACGCCGCACTGTCAGTAATTCCGATTAACGTGGTATAAGCTTTCGTGAAAGCAACTCCCAGCCAAAGGCGCATACACAAACTAATCACGCCAACTGAACAGCAGTAGTTGGAGATGCTGCTAAAGCTTCTCGTGATGTGGTCGACGACAGCCTATAGATTTGCGAGTGAACCACGATGCATCAGTAAGGAAAATCAAGCTTTGGAGTTTGGCCAAGGTTGGAGGTGAAATGAGAGGCAACTTTATTTACCTATTAGACCGCTTTGATATTAGGTGCTTTATGCAGGCAACCCTGTGACAACGAACATTCTCTGAAAAGCTCCTCGGACGCCTTTATATGTATTTTCGTTTTATTTCGACAGACGCACCACGCTGCAGAAAGGGTATGCAGGAAGTGTTCCGGTACTCGACATCTCGTGAGGAACTCCTCATTCCGTGCGAGATGGACTCCGACCCAGAAGACCTCACGTTTCACTGGGTCATGAAAAACAACTCAGAGGTGAGGAAACCTGCTTTCAAAGAGCCATAAAAACAGTGCCGAAGTTTCATTATGCAGAGCCGCAAAATATACGCGTGCTGAGCCTACCAATGTATAGCCGAAATGAAACCGTTGTGAATAATGCTAAGCATGCATGTACCTGCAATACTACAGATATCATGCAGTTTCGAAGAAAACTCCATGCTTGTTACTATGTCTAGTGTTGACTGCATAGAGGCTTCCCATTCACTTAGTAGGGTGAAGTGGCGGAGACGTAGGGGTGAAGGGGTGGGAGGCTGCAGTAAAAACACCGGTCTAACTGTGCACTGAGAGCAAACAATCCGAAACCAATCTAGCACTGTTGTGATAAAAGTATGAAGATTGGTTCATTCCTGTGATACTGCATGCATAGAGTAGAATAAGTAGTCCCTAATTATGGCTGCTAGGCTATACGGCCGGGAGTCTACAAACTACTTTCACATTCGCGTGAATAGTGCGTACACCCTTACTATCGCAGACCTGGTAACCCGCCGATGCGTGCAGAATAAGAAATGAGTTGGAGGCGCACTGGCACAGTATTCAAGTTAGCCAACTCAAGTTAACTCAAGTCAACGCCAGAACGCCTGACTTAACTGCAAGCAGATTATAAGTGCTACTTGCATGCCACGTGAACACCGCGTAGACAACAATTATAACAAGTTACCGTTAAGCATCGCCCAGGCTGTCGACCGGGAAGCGTCTCCAAGAAATCGCTGAAATATTTTTGCCGGGGAGGGGGGGGGGAGGGGGCTAAACACACCATTATGGAGGAAACGCTATCATTAAAGTGACTTTGAGCTCGCTTACAAATCGTAACCACCGTTTTGCGGGCGTTACACTTTCATGCAGCAATGTTATCCGCTGACCAGTGCGTGCTTACGTCTAAACAATGAAGGCCAAACCTCATAAGCGCGAAAATGCACGCGACAGCGACAAGCGACGCGACGTAGATCGGCTTCGCGCCATCAGTCGCTAGCGCAGGCAAACCTCATTCACGCGACGGCTTCGGTGAGCGAATTCCACTGTTGCTGGCATGAAGCCGTCTACTCGCACCAAGAAAACCGCGTAGCAAGCGGTATGCAATTTAAAAATAAGATATATTGTTGTGTAATGAAACGGAAAGTGTTCATTATTGCATTGCAGCACTTTTTTATATGCACATGCGTAATAAACATTGTGTTATTTCTTGTTGCGCATACGTGACTCGGGCAGGGTCACGTGCACCTATGTAGTCTTTGTCTTTTCCGGTATTTCGCTATTGGCTGCTTGAGCCCAGCACTTCCGGGCGATGAGCGACGGTTTCCAAATCTGGAGAACCGAGCGATCGCGCGAAAACGAGCACGCGACACGTCGCGCGAACGCCCTGTTTCGTCGCTCATAGCGTCGCTCGTCGCTGTCGCGTGCATTTTCGCGCTTATGAGGTTTGGCCCTTATGCGGAAAATCGTACGACAAAACAACATCGAATTATAGCTGCCGAATGTGGCTTTTCGTCTAGTTGTTGTCAACTGGATACAATATGCCGGTGATGTGGACGGGTAAAGAGTGCTGCGGTCAATTCTACTCACACAACGTATCCTATAATCGACAGAAATGACGAAGGAGTTAAACAAACGAGACCGCGTTATCATTATTTTATTTTTTTTTCACTGGTCATAGGTGCGAGATCTTCTCACATTCACAACCAACGGGACCCGAAGCGTGGCTCGCTACAAGCCAGCCGTCGCCACCGAGTTCGTGTCACTCGTGTGCTGGGCGAACAACTCGGTGGGATCACAGAAGCAACCCTGCACTTACTTCGTCGAGCCACACGGTACGCTGAAAGTCTACTTATGGCCACACGGTATACGCTGAATGTGTACTCATATTTTCTTCGGGGCCCGCGATGCATGTACCATACAGCAAATGCTTATTTGCGTAAAGTCTATTCTCTTTTTTTGCACATTTTTTCATGGATTCCATAGTTGAAGGAGCGACTGTGTCCGTGAGACTGTGAGAAAACGTGGACAGATATGCAGAAGAGAGCATGGTTACAAAATACGCGAACTATCTTGTTGTGCTACACATTTCTTTGATCTTTCGAACAAACGTCGCGTAAAACGACTCCTCGACTACCCCTGCAGCTTTTAACGACAGCCAGCCGTCTATGTCCGCCTCGACAAGCTTCGCACAATCTCTAGTTGTCTGCGGGGTTACTACCCTGACGAAAACAAATTTTTTAGCCACACCAATATTGCCTGTTGAGAGATTCTTCGATTCTTGATCGCTTCAAGCCACTGCGTAACCAGAAAATATTGCAGGGCAGGGTGCCTAACAAAACCTTATGTATTATAATGCATGTGCTTGCGTCTGTTCGCGTGTATACATATACGCACAAAATGCAATGTGAAAGGGGGGGGGGGGGTAAACCATGGTTAAACGCATGCTTGCTGCACCACTGCCTACAGCTCCTCCTGAACTCTCATCAAAGTGCGACAACACCGTATGCAGGTGAGTAACCGCCGGCATTAGGAAAACGATGCAATTGAGGCGAGTACGTTCGGACGTTCGATAAAGGTGCGAAAAAATTCATCATGCAAGTTTTGTCAAAACAGTGTTTGTAGTTATGGGAAAAGCTGGATTTGTGTTACCCCGTGCTCGAATGACAGCTTCCATGTTAGCTTGTTTAGTACGTGACTCTAAACCTTACTTTGTAATGCTTCGCGATAATCTGCTATATCGCTATCAGTGGTTCGCCTTTCAAGCAAAACGGATCCCCCCACCCTCTTTTTTTTATAGTACTTCCATAAAATCTAATATGATACACAGAGTACACATATTGTATTAGTCCTATACAGTATCAACACCTTTTTCTTCACTGTTCTTTCACAGGTGCCCCGAAAGCCCTGTCCGGCTGCTCGGTGGTGAACCAGGCGATGACGTGGTTCTTCGTTCGCTGCTCCGAGGACGACTCGGAGGACCGGCCGGTGGGCCAGGAGTGGTACCTGCTGGAGGTGTTCCACGCGGACACGGGCGCCCCGTTGGGCAACGTGAGCGCCCGCGGCCGGCCCGTGTTCCACGTGGACGACATCCCGCCGGCCACCGAGTGCCTGGCCCTGGCCTACGCCGTCAACGAGCGAGGTGGACGCTCGGAGCCGGCGCGCGTCGTCGTGCAGGCCATACCGCCTCCTTCCAAGCTGCTCACCAGCGGTGAGTAAAGAGGGTCTTAGCAGAGGTGGATATCAGTGGCTTGTGGCATCACTTCACGTTGTGCCGGTTAGAGCGCGAAGAGCAAGGGACAGAGGCGAGAACGGGCAAAGAGAAGCAGTACTGAGGGACACTTATAGATGCCTAAACCACCACAGGAAGAAAGATAGACAGGGACGCTCTTTCTCTGTGTGTCTTTCTTGATTGATGATTGATTGATATGTGGGGTTTAACGTCCCAAAACCACGCTATGATTATGAGAGACGCCGTAATGAAGGGCTCCGGAAATTTCGACCACCCGGGGTTCTTTAACGTGCACCCAAATTTGAGCACACGGGCCTACAACATTTCCGCCTCCATCGGAAATGCAGCCGCCGCAGCCAGGATTTCGAACCCGCGACCTGCTGGTCAGCAGCCGAGTACCTTAGCCACTAGAGTGTGTCTTTCTTTCTGTGGTGATTTAAGTGTCTAGAATTTCCCTCAGTATGACGAACCAACTAGCCCAGCAACAAGTACTTCTAAGAGACAGTACATCTGCTTTGTCTCGTTCTGTTCGGTCCTCCTCTGTTCTGTTCTCGTGCACATGTGTTTTGTTCTAGCTGGCCTGGTGTGCAGAGGTTTATGATTATATCACTTCCGCTACTTCATATAAAAAGATTAAAACTCGCAAAGCACGAGTTTAAACGTCGGGCATTTTCAAAAGACCCTGCGCGCTGTTCCTTATTACGCGCCGTTGTTATCGGCCGTGTCCAGCGACGGTGACAGTCCGCGAAACCGCCGCGCTGAGTTTGCCCGCCACGCAAGACGAGTACGAGGGACGAAGCCCCGCGCTTCTAAGTTCCACAGCCAGATTTGTGCGTTAGTTCTGGCGTGACAGTGTCGACATTCTTGCATGATCTATGACAGGTCGCGGTTCGCCGACATTACTTCAATAGCTAAAATAATGAGTATTGTTTGAGGCATTGAGCTATTACCTTTTCTACAGCTCTCGAGATTTTTCGCCTTATGATTCGATGTCTCCAATAACCGCATCATTCCAGACACAATTTTACACCCATTTTGAAGTATCGACTCAGTCTCAGAAACGTTGTGCACGAGTGCACAAAGAAAGCAGCCGGAACGCATGTGCATTGGCCGAACCGCGAATTATACGTTCCACAATGTTTTCATTTAGTTTCAGGGTTGTACTGCCAGGTGGTAGACACTATTCAGTGTCATTTTCATTGACGAGACACCTAGCTGCCTGTTTGTGGATAGCCGATACCAAGTACGTTATGATACTATATAAACTTGACTATATAGCACAGCCAGTTGTTTTCGAAACACAATACGCTCGGTGTTAAAGACTGAAATAAAACGTACTTCCTCTGAAATAAGAAAAAATAAACGAAACAGTATTCTTTTTGTAATGGGCCGTTCAAATAGAGTTATTTTCTTTTCTCCTCCACATAAGGTAAAAGCTTTGCATCATGCGGGAAACTAGGTCAACCAATGCAATGTGTTTAGTGCCTGGTGCCTTTCTTTAAATAGTTTATTTAACAGATAACGGTCTCGCCTTCACAAGCGCCGACTACTCCTGGTGCCATGACTGAGGAACTGGTTACAATAAAAATGTAACTGCATGACATATTTATACACGAATACAGTGGTGTAGATTTTGCTCTAACTCCGTCGTACACGCATTGTGATGTCATTGTCAGAAACGCGTGAAATTTGCGTGACATAATTGAAAGTAACTCAGCATTACACGCAGAGAAAAAAAGCCTGAGTGTGTTGTTTTGCGCGAGTTTCAATAATTAAAGTGAATGAGTGTGCAACAAAAGATCTAACTATTCTGCTACCAGCCAGTTTCAGTACATGCACACACAAATAACTGTTAGGCCCGAAATGCATCCACAGTTTACTTTTTGGTTGTATTCCTTTCGAGAGGGAGAAAAATGCTTTTCACATTGGTCCTGGAGCGCGGTACGTCGAACGATCGTGAAACATGGTAGTGTCTCCAACAAAATGATCCTCTGGAACAATACAGAGCACAATAAGTTAAATGACTGCTGCAAGTTCTACACTAAGGAGAGCTTCAGGAATGGACTCACTGACTTTCAAGCCATTTGAAGGTACAGGCCGAGTGTGACGCCCTCTTGAACTTCGCGTCCACAAATGTGCACGCCGTCCCTGAAATGGCTAAATAGCACTCGTTGTACGAGAATAAATTATCAATACAACTAGCAGCCTACATTTTTAACCCATGCGTAAATCAGTTTCCAAACGTTACGTTTGTGGCTACACTCTCTCGCTCGGCCCAACGAGTACGTTGAAGTTGATCGTCGTCTTATTAGAGAGTTTTAGTACTGCGTACGCTGCGTACGTGGCGGCGTTGCGTACGTAAGGACGCCACGTTCTGCGTAGTGCGCATGCGCAGACCGCAACGCACCCGTATCGCGTTACGTACACAGCTGCTACGTACGCACGCATGAGATGCGTGCGTGCGTACGTATGAGGTGATCACGCCGCTCTCGAACAAATTCGCGACAGCGCGAGACTTCGTTTTGCAAAATGGCGGCATCGAAGCCAAGCACCGACCGGCTCTGTGGCTTAAAACATGGCCATAATCTGGCTATAACACTTGGATTGGCTCACAGAACACGTGCTTCTTTTTTGATCTACCAGATGACGCAACACGCGTCACGCTCGTTGCGTACGCGGGTACTACGGCGTACTAAAAGCCGATTAGTGGCAAACGACGCCACGTAACGCAAGGCACTTGGGTGATGCGTACGTAGCACCATTCCGCAGTACTAAAACTCTCTATTATTGCGCGACATTCCTTATCGTTCCAACTGAACGCACGTCATTGCACCTTTGAGGCGCAGTATAGGTTTCAGCGTGATCAATTCAAGAAATTAGAACGGTTGCGAACGGACGAACGACGTGAGGGAAAGAACTGGGAGTGAGCGCAAACCTGACTGGCACGTGAGAATAACGAATGAGAGTGACTGTGATGAAACTTCAGCTCGCGGAAAAAGACAGCGAAAAAGACGACACAGGACGAAGTGCAGCCCCTATTAGTGTGCTCAAGTTTCATCGTCGATCTGTATTAACAAGCGCTGCTGCACAACCCAAGACAAACACTGCTCTAGCATTTCCGGTTTGGGCTCAAGTATGGTGTAGCATAATATTGTGTTGTGTTCGTGCAGAGGCACTCACTTACTCACTCACTCGTTAGTTAGTTATTCAGTCAGTGAACAGCAAAAGTAGAAAGGTTCGCCAGAGCCTCAATATTCAACTTTGGTTGTTTTCGGCTCTGAGGGTATTTTGTTAGCTGTGTGCGAACTTCCACTTTGCCGTATTTTAAGGAGAAAATGCTGCTGTCAAGAAGTCTCGATCGACAAAAAGAACCCCTACTTTGTAAATTAAAATCTCCCGAGTATATTATTTGCATTTTCCCGCTTATTTTGCATTTCCACGTACAAAGCAGCACACAAGGGGCTTCGATCGATTTTAGACAGCGCTTCCACGTTATCACGTGACTTCCATTTTTTTGTCTTTTTTTACTTTGTTATTGCCATGGCACTCTTCTTCTGCTATCCGAGGTCACATTGCCGTTCTATATTCCTCTATAATACGTCGTTCCCAGGTTAGCTTCTCCTTGTCTTTTTTTTCTCCCTCTCTTTTTCCTTCACGTACAACTTCTTATGACTAAACAAAGAAAAAAAGCTTATTTGCACAAAGACCACAACTAATGTCAAAATGACGTTTGAAATTGCCCTCTGTTACAAGCACGTAATTGGAGAATAACAGCTGGACTGTTTTCTGGACAACGCAATTACATTTATTCCCGTGTGCTGGCACACCAAGTACTTCAATTGCCCGCATTCACGTTTATATAAATGTCTCTATAAGACATGTTTTAGCGGCACGAAAAAAAAATGAAAATGCGATCGAACGCACTGGTGGTCGGTCCGCGCTAGTAAGATGAGAAATTAAGGCGGAAACTTGGTCAGCCTCCAGAGGACCGGGCAGTACTTCGAGACTTTCATCGGACCATCGGAGCCAATTAAGACTTTGCGATTGCCAGCACCGGGCCCGGGTTTATGAGAATGTTCTCGCGCTTGAGCAGTTGGCGTGTACGTACATCGCCGCAAATTACACGAGGCGGATGACCAATCGCAAGCAGCACCTGGAAGCAAAGCCATTCGCAAGTTTCCGTCCGTGATGGATCCTCATATGATTGGTTATATACTGTTATGCCAGCGAGTCCTCGTCAAACGTCCGTGCCTCTGAAAAAGGCAATCTGGCTCAAGGCCAGCCCGCAGTCCGCCTGGCGCGATCACCTCGACGGCGTGAACACGCGCGGCGCCCCTCTGGCCCACGTGCAGTGAGTCAGCTGCGCACGTGACAGCGAGCCGGCGTCCTCGTGTCTGGTGGTCTGACGCATGGCGCGGCAACCCCATTGGAGGAATCTGCCCTGACGACCAGCGGCGCTTCTGATTGGACATTTTGGTTGGACCCGGTGTAAATAAAAGAAGCCCTGCGGCGCGTCGCGATCGGCGGTCCTGAGAGAGGAGTCCCCATGTCGGAGAGCCGACATGTGTATGAGTCAGCGGTCTTAGGCGAAAGGCTGATCTATGTGTTAGAGAGGAGAGCTCGGCTCTTCGAGTCTCTGTCGGCCCCAGTGCCGAAATTGTAACGCCTCTGTATATATGCTGTACATAAACCTTGTTTAACTCACCGTCGTCTCGTCCGCTCGTCTTATCAGCTCTGCGCAGAAGCAGTCGCGAGCTGAGAAACATACGCTACCAAACGGCTGGTGACCTTCCCGGCGAAGTTGAAAGCAGTGGCGCCTTCGAGGCCGTGTTGGCGTCGCCGTCTTTCGCAACAATACATGTTATATACATGGTATACAGCGAGTCGTCCATCAGCCATTTCAGCCAGCGAATGTTTATGGTGTTGCACATCCGAGCTTTAGGACGCGGGTTTGACTCTGTCAACTCAGTTTAAGCGCACATTAAAAAAGTGTGGTAGATAAAGTTCATTCTGATTAATCCATTACTGCGTGCCACGAAATCGGATCATAGGCTGGAGCCCACAAGGCTGACGAGCTTATTTTGTTTTCCTATATGAGAGATCAGTGATCTACAGTGCATGATTCGTTATTCTTGGTTAGGTGCAATGGCCTTCGCGGGCGTGATTTGATTAAATGATAGCACATCATATTTCTTTTTGCATGCGCATGAATCATTGCCAACAATGGTGGCGAATGGTACAAAGCTTTTTGTCCTGTGAAAGAGACCGTAAACAACAGACACTAGATAGAGGTGAAGACACCATGGATGCCGGCACTTGCGGCATCTTGACTTGTGCCTTGCCCCCTCTATTTGACATGAACGCCTACGAACTAGCTCAGCTGGCCCCGGTGGTCTAGTGGCTAAGGTACTCGTCTGCGGACCCGCAAGTCACACGATCAAACGCCGGCAGCGGCAGCTGCATTTTCGTGGGAAGCAAAAAATGGTGTACGCCTGTGCGCTCAGATTTGGGTGCACATGAACGAACCCCAGGTGGTCAAAATTTCCGGAGTCCTCCACTACGGCGTCTCTCATAATCATATGGAAGTTTTAGGACGTCATACTCCACATATCAATCGAGCTAGCTCAGCTGTATGTTATTGTAAACATTATATATTTTCTTTATAGCTGGCGATGATCACTAAGTGATCGCCTTAGCTGATGTGTCCAACGTCATGTGTAGTAAGCCATTGCTCTCAGAACTGAAATGCATTAAAATGTTTTCTGCGATAGGGTAGACACTAAGTTTTGTATATTTCCACGAATGCTTCATATTACAGTGTTGACACCGTCATACTGAGTTTACTCGCGTCAGATGCGGATGCGTTGCACAATTTTTAATGTAACTTTCACTACACCATAATGATATTCGGAGATGGCATTGTAATGTTATTAAAATTTATTGTTATTACTATAGCTAATTACCGCACCATTGATGTTTGTTGTTTTTATTGCAGTAGGGCTTATGTTGTTACTGTGATTACATCATTACTTTATGTGCATTACTTTCGCTACGTTATCACTATAATTTGGGATAATAAGCTTATTATAATAATGATTATGTCCTTGTTGATTCGGAATTTCCCAAGTTGAGTTGTTTTGAAATCCGCTGCTTCTGCTGCCCCAGTGTGGTAGGGCCTGGTCAGGAGGTTTGGATCCTGCTTTTGCCTTACCCTACGGGCGAACCATGTATACGTGATACATTGATCCCCTTGTTACGTAGGATACGTAGGATCTGCCAATTAAAATGACGAATAAAAAAGCAATATCTTGGATCACTGCTTGAAAAGTGAATCGTCGCAAAGTACCGGAGATTCTGACTCGTCGCAAGCGTCAGCTTGGAGCAGCCTGCACGGATTTAGTAAAGAAAAGCCCGCACAGGCACTTTTCCACGCTGCTGACTCATTTTACGTGTCCGTTCGCCGCGCACGGAATTGTCTCCGGAAAACCGTAAAACGGGGGCAGGAACCGGTCATTTCCGCATGCGATGGCATCCGACAGATGGGCAGCCCGGGATAAGCGCCGAAGTGAACAGCCGAGATTGCATGCCTGTTTGCCTCCGGTGTGGCGTATTTTGGTTGTACCACCTTTAGTTTCTACGCCGACGTAGTTCTGTGTGCCCCGGCTTGTCCATTCATTTTTATACAAGAAAAAAAAATGGAAGCAGGAGCTCGACTAGTGAGCTGCGAAGCCAAGATCAAGCGATGGGACAGCTGCGCATCGGGTGATCAATAAAAACCGAAACTGGCTTAAGATGTTTATGCAAATGACTTTATTGAGAAGAGCTTTTGGTTACTAGCGCCAGTGTTACGTTTGAATCAGCTGTTTGCGGCACCTTTATGAACATTCGCAACCAAGATGTGTTGTGAGACCATGTTGACGTTGAAATTATGTGTCATCGTAGATTTAAACCTAATGTAAGGTGCTTGTGTAAGTTCTACATTGTACTACAAGACGAAACAAAATCTAGACGCCTAAACACCACAGTAAGAGCCAATGAACACAGGAAAAAATAATGCTTTTTCTGTGTGGTTATTTTTTCTTCTTGTGGTGTTTATATGTCCGGAATTTTTACTCATAATGATGTACAACTAACCCAACAACAAGCACTTCTGTACTACAAGGCTATCAGAGTTGCGCAGGCAACCTTATCAGAATCGCACGCAACATTTCAGAAACTTCTTGACCATTAGGGCACGGCTTTCGCCAAGTGATGATATTTTAGTGATTTAACGTGCTGAGTTCCGGTCACCATGCTTATAAAAGCGTGTATCACCTCTCTTTATGCATAACTAGTTGTTGTGGGTTCCTCTGCTTAGCAGTAAGCTAGAGGCGTAGCTAATTAACTGCCTTGCTCTTGTCTAATACTGAAGCACCCTGTGCTTGTCTTCTTTTATTTTTGCTTTGCGATTTCATTCAGGAGCCGTTCCGTCCGATGGGAAGGGCACACCGCATCTGCTGTCGCTCACCGTCCTTCTGTTGCTGCTGCTAAGGCAGGCCTCGTTAGCGTGCGCACCTGGATTATCATCTAAATGTCGTGAGTATGCAGACATATTCGGCACATACGAAGGTTTAATAATACATGTTCTCTAAATAAAAAGAATATAAGCCAATTTCGCTGACCTGCGACTGGAACTCAAGAAATGTGAAAGCTGAAAGTGATACCACCAACCTAGGTATATATTTTTTTCTATATATTGTTCATTCCTACATATCCCGCGGGCGTACGGTTGAATAGAGAGATAAATCGAGAAAGAGAGAGAGAGATTTCAATATTTTATTATTCACGTGATACTAATAAGAATTTGTTTCTAATAAAAGTAAGATAAGCCTTTAACTTAAAATCAGGAAGCTATAAAACTTGGAGCTTGTACTGAGATTACTGGGAATATTTATTTCTGTATGTTTTCGTAGTGCAGGAGTTCTTTTGGTGCGTTGAAGGGTTTACCTGGTGTGCTGTACCACTGCGGAATTGATAATGAGCTGCGTAATATGTACAGCATGCAGTGGTGTTTGAGCTTCTGTTTAGGCTTCCTTTGTTCAAGCCGAGCCTTCATACACATGTATTATTGTACTTATGCCTCTTCTAAGTTTTTTTTTTTGCCCCGCCGCGGTGTTCTAGTGGCTAAGGTACTCGGCTGCTGACCCGCAGGCTGCGGGATCGAATCCCGGCTGCGGCGGCTGCGTTTTCGATGGAGGCGGAAATGTTGTAGGCCCGTGTGCTCAGATTTGGGTGCACGTTAAAGAACCCCAGGTGGTCGAAATTTCCGGAGCCCTCCACTACGGCGTCTCTCATAATCTTACGGTGGTTCTATAGGACGTTAAACACCACAAATAAATCAATCTTCTAAGTTTTACACGCACGCGATGTTTGGTATTGCGAGCTTCCTACCGGCACCAAAGACGCGTATCTATCATACAGATTCAGGAGCACTGATATTTGAGTGAGTTGGTTCTGTTAAATCATGTGTAGTGGTCTAGGGCAAAACGAACTAATACGAAGACAAGAGAGAACGCAGACACCCGCGCTTTGAGAATAGCACCGGCGTTTGCGTCCTTTCTTACGTTTGTCCTCGATCGCTACGCGCCGAACTTTTCAACGTGGCACGAAGTAATGTTACTCGCAACGACAACTCACTCAAAAATTCTTTTAAAAAAACTAGTTTCTCCGCAAGTTCAAGGCAATCAGTGAGATAGCAATAAAATGGAATGTTATACCAACGCATCCTTTAGCTCTTTCAATGCCAGTGGAAACGCACGCTCTTCAACGAGAGCCGCCGGTCCACCTTAGTTCAGGAAGTGGTCATGATGTGACGTCACATGGCTGCTTGTACCCCACGTGCGTCCGACCACTTTCCCACGTCATTGCGATAGACGTGTTTCCCCTCTCCAATATCATACGTCTGCACGTTTCTAAGTTGCACTTTGTTTTTCTTTTCTTTTCTCAACCTTTCTTTCGCGTTCCTTCTTCGTCGCTCGAAGCTACGCCGCCGCCGCCGCCTACATTGCTCTTAAAGTCAGCGCGTGCAACAGCGTCGCCCGCCACGAACGGCGACACGCTATCGCAAAACTCCGTATCTCTTACAGATCCAGTGTGACCGCCAGCATTGTGAACGCAATGAATGCAAGACACCCCCCTGCAGATCTGTACACAACTGAACAAAAAATTACTTCGTATGATTTCCGTCGTGAGGCACCCCGTGATCGGTTGTTTCCACTGTGTGATTGTAAAACACATGCGAAGACTAGGTGATGGGCAGGAGCTGGAAAGGGCAAGAGAAAAGGGAGGTGAACGGTAAGGTCCCTAGATGAAACAGTTTCATCAAGAGGCCTTAGTGAATGGCTGGATGGGGCGCATCTGGTTGGCATTGAAAAAAATAGAGGAGACACTGGTTATACAAATTAAGAGTAGCAGCTGGCTCTTTTGGAACGAATCTTATTTATTTCAACACGCTAAATTAAGGGAATATGGCCGCTCCAGGGAATGAAGCGGGTTTTTTTTTGTCAATTTCTTAAACGTCAAGCGTCAGAGCTCAGCATAGTTACGAGCTATCTACTGACGTCTGTCGAGATAACGCGCTTACCAGCGCTCGGGACCCCGCCTTAGGAGCATAGTTCGCAGTCGCTGCTCAAGCGGCGATGTATACCACCTCACCCTGCCCAACGCTTCTTAGTCCGACAAAAGACATCCGGTGTGTTTCCTTTCTGCTTGTGAAACTATGAACTGCATAGGACTCGAACGCGCCGCTATGTTGTCGGATACTCGCTCGCTGGATTCCGTGCCGACCGGTTGTGCCCTCGCAATCTCCGACGAGAGCGCAGCTCCGGCCGACTGGATTAGTCCTACGCCAAGAACTCTCGCAAGTGGTGCCCCGTCCTCGGACTCCTGTGACCGTGTTTCCATCTTTCCTATCTCTGTTATGTCGTCGCTCGCTGTCCTTGCGCATCTCTCTCTATATATATACCTTTATCCCTATCCTTTTAATCCGTCCTCACCCCCCTCCCTTGTGAGCTACTGTTGAGGTGTCACACGCTGATGCAGACAGTTATGGGGCTCACTTTTCTCTTCTTTTCCCTCTTATAACCACAATCTATGTTGTCGCATGCTTTCTTCGTCCGACAGAAGTGACTGGCTCGTCTCATTTCTGCTCCAGCCGCGTTCGTTTCCAGCGCTTGATTACTCGCGTGTAGAGCATGCGATGCGCAGGAATGTTGTCGACTTAGACTTTGTACGGATCATTGCGGCGACGGCAAAAGACGGCATACATTATTATCTGTAAATTGATATCGCAATAAATACAATTAGGCATAGCATGATGATAGAGATGTCATTATCAAAGGCTACGAGCCAGGTAAAAAAAGTTCGCTTGCAATTAAAAACACTTCAGGCGTCTATCTTCTGTTTATTGCGTCCAAATGTTGAAGCTTTTTGCTGAAACTTAAAAAGCTCTTTTGACGGCACTCAGGCATAGTGGAAGTTCAAACTGAAAGTTAAAAAATGCTGTTCAAAAGCGGCATAATCAGAAAAGATAAAAGCGGGAACAATGTGTCATGGGAATTGACGAACGTACGTAAAGAGTCAAATAAAATAACTAAGGAAATAAGAAACTTATAAAGCACCGGATGTGATTCTGTCTGAAGCGCAGTGACATTTAGGCACGCAAGCACCTTGGCACCAGACAGCTATAGTCGCCCCAGGCTGTAATAAAATCCGTGGTCATGAACACGGCAGGAGAACTTCGTACAGTGGCAGATTGTTTGCAGATCCGCTGCTGCCCCACCACGGTGGTCTAGTGCCTAAGGTACTCGGCTGTTGACCTGCTGGTCGCGGGATCAAGTCCCGGCTGCGGCGGCTGCATTTCCGATGGAGGCGGAAATGTCGTGGGCCCATGTGCTCAGATTTGGGTGCACGTTAAAGAACCCCAGGTGGTCGAAATTTCCGGAGCCCTCCACTATACGGCGTCTCTCATAATCATATGGTGGTTTTGGGGCGTCAAACCCCACATATCAATCAATGAGTTATATCCGGTGCCATGAACATTTCATCGCCAAATGTTAACCGACAGCTTAACCTAATTTCTTGTCTTCGACACACAAATAACTCAGTTATCAATATAACACCGAAGTGGGGTTATATGTACGTACGTGCGTGAACATTCCTGGATTTTTTTTCTTGTTCTCCTGTTTGCTGCGAAGGCAATACTCATGCAGTTCCTAGGTGAAATAATGCTTTCGCTTCGGGGCCCTCAGGAAAACAAAACGAAAATCGTTAAAGCAGCTGGAAAAAGCCGGCGCCAAGTAACGGCCTCAGAGAGTTCGGGTTCATTACGGGTCACCAAATTCCAGCAGCAGAAGCTCGCGATTCGCCGGAGGCTAGCGGGTATAGATCGAACGTGTCGCCCTTGCGGCCGAAGTGGTGACGACGGCCGTCGCGCTCGGAGTCTTGAAGAATGCGCGGAATTTAATTAGATATTCGACGAAACGTCGCCATCATCGCCGAAGAACGAACGCGCAGAAGAGGACCGCAAGAGGGCCGGGCGTATACACTTTATTACCACTGTCCTTTGCGGGTTATACGCCCTTTGAGCCACGGAGAACTTGAAAGGAGGAAGGGCAGGGGAAGGGAGGAAAATGGCCGACAAGCTTGGGACCCCACGCGCGAAAAACCGCAAGTGGTGGGTGATCCCGACGGAGGCTTGCTTTGTACTATAATACGCACTCGCGGTTTTTCGAAGAGTACAATTTATGGCGGATCGTTAGTGCTTGCGTTAGCGCTACATAACGCATCACGCTATTCACTCGTGCTACACGCGCATTCCCGACACGACCCGAGAACGTGAGTTTCCGCTATTAACGAGGAGGGAAAACTTATGTGATAGTCGCGGGAAGGTTGTAGTGGGGACGGGGATCGAGGAACCTGACTGGTAGCGTATTTTTCAGGATTGTTATGGCCGTTGCAGTTCCTTTTTTTTATGACTTGGTTGCTAATACATCTGGACAATAAAGTAGATAGGGTTTACTGAGAGCCAATGACGTGAGGAAGGAGAGAAAAAAACTGTAGCTCAAGAAATTCAGAGAAAGAAAGAGAGAGGACGATGGTTGAAAGGGAAAAAAAGATATAAAAAATAAGCACACGGCTTATTGCTTTCTTTCTTGATAAAATAAAATTTGTTTTCATCAACACCCTGCCGAGTTTTTCATGCGAGTACCAAGTTCTTTTATTTATTAGTATAACATTGACAGAAGGCTGTCACAACCGGTATACAGAAATGCATGCGGAATAGTACAGAGGCCGCCGGCTTATGCAGAGTTACTTCGCGCTATGCGCGACTTGTTTAGAGCCTGGCCCACACTTGGTTAAAAAAAAAAAGAAACAAAAGGCCATTAGTTACAATTATCAAAGAGAAATTGGGCGGAGCAACCGCCAGCAAATTTCGCAAGACTTGATCCGCCGGATATACCTACAACATTGCAATCTTGATGATAAACCTGTAACAATGGCGATCGGACGTTTTTCGGTAAACCAAAAAAATCGTCAGGCTTTTTAAGAACTCCATTTCAAGAAACAAAAAAAAGCGTTTCGTAAAGCAATGTTACTTCAAAAGAACAAGAAAAAAGAAAGAGGGAAAGAATGAATTCGAAATATTGCGGAGAAAGAGTAAATTTAAAGTATAATGTGCTACTCAATTCGTGTAACATTACGGAAGGTGCAAAATCAGCCAAGAAACGTGATTTCAGCGTGATAATCGTCCATGGCTCAGAAAAAAAAATACTAAGAAAAATACCGCGGTAGCGTAGTACTGGTTGCAACACATACATCGTTTTTTTCACCACTCAGATCAATATTTCATTTAATTTAAAAGAACATGCGCCTTATTTCATCTCGATAGCTATCTTACTTCTTCTGTTCTTGCAATAAATTTCTTTAGTATTTCCTCAGCAACGACGTCTTTTGTCACTCCTTGCAGCATGGCTCGTTGTTACGAAGCAGTGCGCTGCGCACTAGTGGAATGCCGTAGCAGCCCGAATCTTTAGTCTGTTCTGTTCAGCGCATTAGTTAGTTCGGGTTTGAGTGCGTGTTCAGCTCTATTTAATAACCACTACAATATACCTGATCGCATCAGTGCTTGTATCTCCCAGGGTGGTGTGAAAAAGTTATTGCATTGTTGCAAGCAGCTCGGTTGAATGAACGAGGAGGAAGAGGAAAAGGCCCACTTGAATATAGCACCTCATCAACCCAAGAAAGAGAGCTTACAAAAATCAGCGTAAACGTGAACGCTATGCACCAGTACAAGTTTTGTGATTATTACTTTGTGGCCATGGCGCTGCACCAGGGAGCGCGACGTTGCATTCTGCGAAGATATATGAAAAAAAAAAAAAGAAGTGCCTCTGTACCACGCCTTGAATGCGTGCCTATGAGAGTATTATGTGAGGCCCACTAACGTAACAGTATGCGTACAGGCTGAACCACGCTAGTCTACGGCTACCGAGTGCTTCCGTGGGGACCCTCTTAACCACTTTCACCTGTATACCTCACGTTAGCCAGAAGCTTCCGTTCATGCTTGAAATACAAGCACAAGGACGTAGCACGCTTCATGGCAACGTTTGACATCACTAAGGCGTCGGTTTCTGCATAAGGTTGCCTAAAACGGCGGCAGAAATAGCCGAATGGTTGCTTATAGGCAAGTGGGATTCATAGTGCGCGTAAAATGCAGTTATGCGTGGACATGTTACCGTCAATATCGTGTCTTGTCAGGCACTTGAGCAAATGTTTATTTTCACCGACGCACTTGCCTAGCGTCAAGCCAGCTGTACTTTAGGTGCACTTGCGGGAGGCTTGGTAGACGACCATTCTAGAACAGCTGTACAATGAAAAAGTTTTGACGTATGTTGCAAGTGGTTTTTCTAAGAAAGCGATGAATGCGGAAACACTAAGCTCATAGAGCCCACTTCTTGGTTTTTGAAAACACTGGTTCAATGGCTCAGATACGTCCCCCGTACCTTTATGCGCCCACCAAAATTCACACCACTTTCGTTTACGAAGACACTGTATATGCATGGTGAGAACGTAATTTAGTGAGGGATAGTTCAATCTTGTTCGCCTAAGCAGTGTTTGCATAGAGCACGGAGCTGGTTAATCTCCGACGAACTATATTTCGATTCGCCACCACAACATAAGAGTGAAGCTCTGCAAGCTGCAGGGTTTCCCAAACGTTTAGAGAAAGCAGGCGTAGCACACAGGGTGTTGCCGAGTACAGTGCATTACCACTTGCCACAAGCTCTTTGAATTCGTATTCGAAGCAGACGCGTCTGGGTGCCTATGTATAGCCATTTCAAAAGACCGAATGGATACACTCTTGCACGTTCCCTACAGCTGTGAGGACAGTATTGGAAACGTTTATAACTCAGAAAGGTACGCGAAACTCCGAGGCTTGCAGATTCAAATTCCAAGGTAGGTTGAAAACGTTACGAAATCGCAAGCAGCAACTGATCATTCGATATCATTTCTCTAAGTGTAAATAGCACCAGTTGGTAAATATAACTAGCATTACTGTGCTGCAGTGTTTCTTATCATACGCATGGCATTTCTTTAAATTAAAAAAAAAACCTACTGCTCTTGACGCATAAGCTATCGCAACATGCGCTTATGACACCCTTTTGTTTCACCACTGCCCCAAAGTCATATATTTTAGATCTCGGTAGAGCCATTAGGTGCCGATTTCGATATGAGTATTTCATTTTTGGAGAATTTCATTACGCGCATTTAATGGTAGTGTATCTAGGAGTGTCAGTTTTACTGATCGCGCACCCACTTTCTTGTGCGACTGAATATGGAAAGTTAATATTGAAACTACCATGGTAACGCGCTGAAAAACGTCTCATAAGGAAGCATCTCCGTTATTGCGGTTATGAAGTCTGCAACAAAGTATGCCGCTGAAACGACTTCTGCGCAAAGCATGTTGCAATGCGAAAAAACCAGCTTTCAAAGCGACTCGCACAACAGAGAGAGAAAGAGAGAGCTACAAAACGCATAAAAGCATGGGGTAGGAAATCATTCTTACACAGTAAGCAAAGGCAAGGGTGCTACTTACACATCTGGTTTGCTATCCTGCACTAAGTTCAAGGAGATAATTACAGAAAGGTGAAGAGGGAGAGCATTATATCCGGTAAAATAGGCTTTTACTTAGCAATAAAATTGAATTAAAGCCTGATAGATGCCCGTTGGGACGAATTTTCGAGTCGCCGTTCCAGGACTCTCTGTTCCGACACTGGCCAACAGAGCCGCTAGCAACAGCCCTCGCGGCATACAGTGAGCACAGTGGTGGAGAACATCTTCGGTGGATTATTCGCTGTCACTGTTTGCACCATAATTAGTGCGGCTTTTGGAAAGAAATGCGAGAGGTAATATTGCATGCATCATATTATATATATTTGTTACTTTAGCTTTGTCACATTGCACTCCTGGTAGGCAGCAAAGTAGATACGCACTAAGGATGCGAGATTGGTTCGCGGACAACACGATCACCTCGGTAGTCTTTCTTTGCTTGTTGTTGTTCTAGTACAGTAGCCGCACAATACAGGTGCACCAAGTTATTCATGATATTGCATTCTTCTATTCACCTAATTATTTTCCAATGATATCTAGGAATGGGGGCATTTTTTGTACAGTTTGCTTTATTCCGTTACACCTACGTCTTTTTCATTATTACCCTCATTCAATTTTGAAGTAACATAGCCGGCAGCGAACATGTCTATAATATCAAAATTAAACTGTTTCCTAAAACGTTCATGTTTCTTTATATGGCATAAAGTTGAGCAAATATTCTACACAGCAGTGATACTTTTAGAAAAAAATGACTTCTCAGTGGGCAACTCTATATAACCTACGGGTGTGTTTTCACAGAAATAGGGGTTAATGCTGATGAATGGTTGATAGCTCACGAGCCTATACCTATATATCTGTCTAAGAATATTGGCTTGCATTTTTTTTCAACGAGCTATAAGGGCTACACTTTCACTACTTATTACGCATTTTAACTGACAAAAAAAAGTTAGGACTTTTATATTGAAACAGCACTACGATGACGATGACGAAGAAAGTAAACGTCTTACGAAAAAAAGTTATAGTAATAGTAATTGGTGGGGTTTTACGTGCCAAAACTATATTATGAATATGAGGCCCATCGTATACTGCAGGGCTTCGGAATCGGGACTAAGATAAGCTGCTGTAAGCTCGGCAACCGTGGAGAATGGGTTCCGACTGAAACGTTGCCCAAATAAACGACAGGTTCAATCAGACATCAGTCATCAATCTAATCTAACGATGCCTCAAACCACGCAGCTCTTCCGAATCTTATTTTCATCAAACAGTGTGTTACTAAACGAAAAAAGAGCGAAGAAACGCTCGTACTTTAAGTAACGTGCTCTTTCGTCAGAATGAGCTTCAACCGACTCGCCCACCTTGTCATTTTACTTCTGAAGCGACGCGCATGTGCCAGTCTTGTAAAACAGCGTTGCTATACGCGAACTCATACAACAGCTCTATGTTGCTGTCACAATGTGACACGCACGTCTTCAGTGCTACGAGAGCAACTGAAGTCGGATTTCTACGTCCGTTTACAGCGAAAGCGCACGCACTTACCTTCGCAGCGTTTCTGGGAGGCTCTGTCATGAAAATAAAATGTACTACTAGCGTCAAATTAAACCCGAACAATGGCAGGCCTTCGCGATTGTGTAGTGGGTGCCATCTATTTATCACCATGAGCCGGCGCGCACATCCTGTTGGGCCGCACTGCGCATATATGCGTGCATGTCCATTGTGATAAGTGGACGGTGTGCACTATAACATCGCGAAAGCTTGCCAATGTTCGGGTTTCATTTGACGCCGATATCAAACAGAATGGTTCATGTTTCTTTTTTTATTCGTGGCTCGTGACATCCCCCGTCTGTAAACAGTTCGTCTCGTACCAGCCGCAGCGCGCTGGTATCGATTTTATTGCATTACAGTGCAGCAGTCCAGAGGTCTAAACCAAGGCGCAGGCGTTGTACCACAGGATAATAGTAATGCTGAAAACGCGTGCAAGCTTTTTTCGGACGCAGAAATTCTCTGTTTTAAATGTTTTCCAGCTCTCGATGTAAAAGGTGGACCTGCTGAAGCCATAACAGCTAGCCACGACAGCCAAGTTGCAACGTGTGTCATAGAAAAATCTCTCTTGTTTTTTTTTTTTATGGTAGCAGTGAACAACATTTCTAGTTTGTTCTCAAGTAACAGAGCACTTTGTTGTCGGGTAACGGCACTATTCCTCTCGCTAGGTTTATCTCCCGGCAAAATAACAAATGTGCTCACAACAAAAGAGCAGAAGCACAAAAGGTGCGAGGGAACTTGTGTGTGAAGAAGAGGGTAAATTTAACGTTCTTTCTCTGACGCGAGGTGGCGAAAGCGAGAAAATTTACGAGGCGTGTAGGAGTGCCCTCCACGCACGGTACAATTGTCTGTCCAATCACGTCCGCCATCTATCCCGGGATGTATCCTGAAAAAAAAAAGCAATGTAATCGAACACACACTCTTGCGTGCCGGTCTTACCATGATGTTCTTTTTTCTTGCGCCAACAAACTGCAGGGCCAACGGGTGCGGCACTTCAAATGATTGTTTACTTCATCTGTTTTCCGTCCTACTGTTTATCCCTATTCTGAAGTTATTTGTACATGTATAACTGGCCACGCCAGAGCCGTGTTTCACTTGTTTATCCCGTCACATTTTCCAGATATGAACCCTTTCGCGTCAGCACTTACCGCCAGTCCATCGACGAGGCTTTGTTTGGTACATTTTTGAGCCTTTCACGGGTGCTTTGAAAAAGGAAGCTTTTTTTTTTTCTTTTTCAGATTAAGGAAAAGAGCCGAAATTCCCGCGTTGTCGTGATTTGACTCAGGAATGGAAGTTTTATGTTCTGCATCTTCTTTCCCTCGCTTTCATAACAATGGAACATTGAAGCAAGACCGCGTGGCAGTGCCAGATCTCGTACAACGTTCTGAAAAGGTCTCGCAAACGTCACTCTATGGTGTGACCGCACTAACTGAGTAGTTGAATTTCTTTATTGTTCACCGTTGTTTCAACGGGGGGGGGGGAATGTGGAGATCAGAGTGGATTTTGTCAGACACTTTGTTTCTCACCTAAGTTATTTTACTTCTGTAGTAGAACAACCAAGACGAAACGAAAATTACATAAGAAAAAATGTTGCAATGCAAAAAAACAAGGAGTATCACTCTCTTTAATTTGCCTAATGAGAGAGAGAAAAATAAAACTGCGAAAGTAAGCTTTGAGGTTCATGACCTGCGGAGACTCCTTTTTGTTTCAGGAGCAACAGTGTGCAAAAGGGTGGATTGACCACGTTGGTTTCATTCATATGCACATGCTTTCTAACTCCCCGAAATTTCTACATTTCAGCCCATTACGAATCAGCAATATTAGCCGGGAGTCTAACCCACAACTTTGAGCTCCGTAGCAAAGCTTCATCCCGATGACTGATCAGGACTGACGAAGGAAAAATGCTTCCCTACATTGAAGTTACAACCGAGTCACAACACCGTCTCTTTAGTCATTAATCTTTTTCTTCAATCTATCAACTGTTTAGCAAGTGGCAACAAAAACGACATGTTCGTTTCTATTCGGCCCGGACCTCACATATGTTCCCCATGAAGCAGCCAGTTCTTGTATTTCGTAATCACTTTTTGTCACTTTTATCGCGGATGAGTGCGCACGTGTTTGCTTGGCTCAAAACATGCATTTAACAATTTAGTGCCTTGGGACAGCGGCAAACATACCCCGCTCATTTGCAAAGGCTCGCTCAATAAATAAATAAATAAATAAATAAATAGTTCGAACAATCAAACAATAGCCCAGATGTCAAGAAGTATAGCCAAGAAAGTCTCCTCTACGCGCCTGTCACCAACTCTGGTACAGATGAGAACCCCCTGAACGGCGTAAATATGATGTTTACTTCTTTTCAACTAAATGTGGTTGCTTAGCTCCAGTTATTGCTTTATTCCTACCTCTGTGATTTTCAGCGCCCCCATTGCTAAAAGAAACAAGAAAACAGGCAACTTCGCACTATAGGTGTGCCCATTCTGAACGAAGTACGGAACTCTCTTTGTTTCTCTTCGCCTTTCTCTTTCCTTCCTTCCTCGACAGTTTCTTTTTCTTTGCTTATACTTATTTCGTCCTCTCTGCTTATCAATTGCTTGCTTTTCCTTGCTCTTTTTATTTTTTTTCCTATTTTGCCCTTTCTTTCTTTACATTTATCGCTTGCTTTCTCTTTTTTTGTTTTCCCTAGCACTGTACGTTGTATAGCCTGCGTTAAGCCAAGCGACGACGACATACTACAGCCAAGCACGCTAAACTGCTCTGCACTCACCAACATCAAGGTGTTCCACGGACAAGAGGAAAAAGCCTTCTTCTTGTCGCAAGCGCAAGCGTGTTCAGTAGGCTGTGCGACTCGTGTTGTTGCCAGCGTTACGTTAAGCCACTCATGCCCCGATGCGGTGGTCTAGTGGCTGAAGTACTCGGCTGCTGACCCGCAGGTCTCGGGATCGTATCCCGGCTGTGGCGGCTGCATTTTCGATGGAGATGAAAATGCTGTAGGCCCGTGTGCTCAGATTTGGGTGCACGTTAAAGAACCCCAGGTGGTCGAAATTTCCGGAGCCCTCCACTACGGCGTCTCTCATAATCATATGGTGGTTTTGGGACGTTAAACCCCACATATCAATCAATCATTACGTTAAGCCACGACAACATGCGATGACAGCACACGACAGCATACTGGGCCCCTACAGTGATTTCCACTTAATAAGCACTATTCCATTCTGCCCTTGGTGTTAGGAAACTCCACCTTGCTCAAACCTGCCATGAACTGCGTTCGCTCTCATAACTTGAGAATGTCACGTGTAGCTCTCGTACCGTTTCACACATCACAATGGCGCACCGAACTTCGTCCTCCAAAACAAAACAAAAAAACGAAGGGAAGATCATATTCTGTCTCAGCGAGCAGGCACGGGTACAGTGAGTGCTGAAAAACATGCGTGCGGATATACGTGCAAATGAGAACAGCAAATACGGGACGGAAGCTACGCACCGCATAACAATGCGTGCGTGTCGTGAATTCCTGTACTTGCGTGTTTTTTTTTTGTTCATTCACTCAAAACACGCGTGGTGTCGCGCCAATATGCGACGATACCTTCAGATTATTTGCCGAGTTTCTTCTTCATTATTTTTACCATTTACAAATAAAGGACGCCTGCACGCCGCAAATGGGTTGCTGTTATTACGCCTGTCATTCGATGTAAGCATCACATTAAAGATTCTTCGCAAACTAGGTAACGGATTATTAGAGATTGAATAGTAAAAAAATTAAGTTTTTGAACAAACTTCCTTGTATTGCAAGCTTAGGATTGTAAAGTGTGTTTAGGTTTACAAAGAAAGTGCTTAACAGTGCAAACGACAGGAGGGGATAGAAGAGACGAGAACAAAGCGCTGAATTCTATCCCCTCCTGTCGTTTGCGCTGTTAAGCACTTTCTTCGTCTACCATGCAGCACCAACCAGCCCAATCAAACACCTTGTTAGTCTTTAGGTTTGTTTATGGGTAGCGGAAGGCTCCGGGAAATATCGACCAGATTGGTTCTTTCACGTGAACGGAAATAGGACAGTACAGGAAGCTCCAGTGGGTCGCTTCCGTCGACATGCGGCTGCCACAGCCTGGCTCGAACCCGCGTCTGGCTGGTTTGCAACCGAGAACTTCAACCACTGGGCCAATGCCGTTAATTCTTTCACATTCCTGAAAACTGCAAACTATTTATTTCGTAGTATATCCTCCTATGAAGTACTTATATGGAGACGTTCTTTAAGCTATTGAAAAACAGCAACTAAGGTAGCTCATTTCATGTCGTTCTATGACAGGCGTTCGTACTCAGCGCTAACCTGTACCATGCGATGACTGGTCTTTCACGCGATGGCGAACGAAGTCAGGCTACCCGAGGTATCCAATCCCTCAAGCATAGGAAGCGTTATAAGAAATCACCACGCTTACACCGCTTCGATCGTCCGCATTACTGGCAAGCCGCCCTTGTTAAGCGTCGTTGGGCGCGAACGGAAGAACAATAAACTCGGAATCGGTTTGGGGCTGTTTTCAGAATCAGCGCAAGCGGTCCGTTAATAACGCCAAACTTACCTCGCGGCTCCTCGATTTCGATTTTTTTTCCCCTTCGATTGCACCTGCCATATTTTCTCGCGTTTTAGCCCTCTTGCTATCCGTAACTTCACTCAAGAATTAATGCGGACAAAAATCCGCACATCACCACGAAGCGAATCATGACAGTGGGCGAAGCTCTGGGTGTTGTATCGGTGAGTGCCCGTACGTTACCCGAGTGTTGCCCCATAGAATGTAAATTCAGTGGCATAAAGCACATATAGAAATGCGAATTCATTTCGCCTTCCAGTCGTCTTATGCAATTAAAGAAGGATTTAGAAAATTGCTGGTGAGGAGGGTATGCCTTTTAAATGAATTCAAGAACCCACCATCTTACCGATGGCAAGATAACATTTTAATATGCATGGTAATTTGTTAGGACGTATAGTTCTCAACGTGTGCCTTTGTGTTGCAGGTTTGCTTGAGAAGCCTCAGCATCTAGGCACATTTTACTAGAAATCCATTCTACTCGGTAGGTTATTTTCACCGAGAACAGCGATCTGCTAACTTATAATTAGCCTATGCCGTCAAACTCTATTGTTTGTAAAACCTGTGTGTTTGTGTGTGTGTGTGTGTGTGTGTGTGTGTGTGTGTGTGTGTGTGTGTGTGTGTGTGTGTGTGTGTGTGTGTGCGTGCGTGTGCGTGCGTGCGTGTGCGTGCGTGCGTGCGTGCGAGTTCCGTTCAATCGGGGAACAGTCGGTCGACATGAGATATCACCCGAGCATCCGTGCTTCCCAACGTGCTATCCCGGGCGGAACTCTTCCCCGTTTTTTTCGACTGAAGGAACAGAGAGAGAAACATATGACCACTCAGAAAGAGTTGAAGAGGGAGAGAATGATAGAGAGAGAGAGTGGAGAGAAATAAAGAGTGAGAAATAAGGAGTTGAGCTTCTTGCGAAAAGGCTGTCGGCCATCAACCGCAGCATGACGGCGGCGACGAAGCTAGCGCCATCTCGTCGTTACGGCTGGAAGAACTGGCTCCTGCCGAGCGCGAGAACAAGCTCTGGCCGACGACTATGAAACGCGCAGCGCGTTCTCGCTTGTGCGCCTGATCTGGCCCAAACTTTCGCTCGGAAGGAAGAGCGGGGGGGCGATATAAGGGGGCAGCCGTGGAGTTTTTCCCTACCAGGGAAAGAAAACGATGGCTTCCGGAGAAAGAGGGAGCGTAGCAGGGAACAGAGGGCAGCGATGCGGCGGAAAGGATAGAACAAAAACGCTGTAAATGCAGAGCGGAAAGGAAGAAGAGGAAGTGGAGAGGAAAAGAAGGAATGGAGAACGATGAAAAGGGGAACAACGCGAAGTGCATGCTCGCTTGGTTCTCGCAGCGTGCACTGACAGCGCCGCAACGCGCACAAACGGACAAACACGTCGTGTCGTCGTCTGCGGCTCAAAGTTTTTCGAGCGATAAATCACGCAGTACCAGGAGCCGGAGACAGGGCTTGTTGGCAAAATAGATTTAGGGGAAAAAAAGGTAAACCGCTTTCATTTTCACGGATTCTCTTTTTTTTTTCTCGGTAAAGCGAAGTACAGCGAAGAAACGGCGTCTACGATGACCTACTCTGTGCTATTTATGTAAGCATGGTTGCCACTTCTACAAATAGCGACGGAATAAGAGATGGAGTTGGAGTGGCAAAGGGGAAGAGGCAGAGATGAAGGAAAGAGGAAGACAATGCGTGCGTTACCAGTTGAAGAGAACGCTAAAGAGAAAGGGGGGGGAGAGAAAAAGAGTCAGATATTCTCGCAAAACGCGAGGCCCCATTCTGTTTACTTCGCCACGCTGCTTCTCTGCGCCGCAGACGTTCGCCTATTTAGCGGGTGCCTCCGAAAAAGCGACCTTGCTAGAAAAAGGCAGAGCAGGAAGAGGGGGTCGTGACATTTGAACCAGACGGGGTCAGAGGAGCAGCAAGCCACTTGTCCTGACGTGTGGTGCGGTTGTTATGACACACCGCTTCACTAAAGCTCCCTTATTTTCACTCGCGTAAGGTTAAAATGTTTACATACCATTTCTCGAATAACGCGCTACTTCTAGACCATTTATTACCAAACGTTATCGCTCGAACTTTTTTTCAGTCTTAATTTCTAGAACGGTCACGTCGAACTCACTATCAGATGCAGTAGCGTGGCTATCAGCACTGCTCAATTCGTAATTAAGGTTATTTATATTATTTCATTATTTGTATTGCTACGTGTTATGTTTGGTGCAAAACACGGAACAATAAGAGAGGGGACAAGTATGAGACTCAGTTCATTTTTTTCTTTTTTTCTATGTTCTGCACTTGTCTACCAGAAACAAGCATATTCAACAAGCCCTGACACCAGCTTAACAAACAAGTTATATTTATTATTTCTTCGAGCGAAGTGCAATCTTCGCATGTTCGTGCATTTCTCTGAGTTTTCTGATTTCGAAAAAGGTTGGTCCTTAGGGTCCTTGGGCAAACCTCCTTGAGAGATAGGTCATGAAACGAGCGGTACCTAAATTTAGAGATAAAAACGGTTTCAACATGGATACCAAGACGAAGGAAAAAGAAGCTGAGGATGGCAGGGTGCCAGATGGGGCGATATAATTGAGAAGTTCGTAGGGATAAAATAGAATTAGCTTTCACACAATCGGGGAAACTTAAGACATTGAAAGAGTCCCTTGTCCAGCAGCAAACAAAAGAAATCTGTGTAGATGATAATGATGATGATTATGAATATAGTGGTGGCGGTGCGGGAGGCGATGATGATGATACTTGCGTCGCTGAGGAGTAACATGAACCCGGAAGAGTTATGTTCGCATTGCTCGAAATTGTAGTATTCAGCCAGCTGAATACTTACGCCGGGCACATCAGCCTGTTGGCCTACGCGACAAAGAGCGCTTCCGGACTGAAAGCGTTACGAATTTGGCCCCTTGTTCAGCAACAACCTCGCATACGAAACAACCTTTGTACGTCGCGTCGTCACTCACCTAATCCTATGTATAACCAGGACAGCAGCAGCAAGCACAGGACCGGGTTAACTGGCGGAACATTGGAGAGGCCTTTGTCCTGCAGTGGACGTAGTCAGGCTGCTGCTGCTGCTGCTGATGATGATGATGATGATGATGATGATGATGATAACCAGGACACCATGTCCGCTCTGAGCATGACGTGCTTACTGGACGTACCGGGTGATGTACAGACGCGTTCACAGTTAAAGGGAACACCTCCATGCGCACCATGTCCAGATTTGGCACTCTGGCAAAAGCATAGTGGCTTAGATCTGCATAAGACTTCTGCTCGTTGACTGTTCTGAATCCTTCTGATAGACAGTGCCAAGCACAAACAATATCTTTATGTCTACGTGCGGTTGTGAGGCCCGCAATATGACAGGTGCTCATCAGAGTGTTCCCTTTAACAGTGGACGGTACTGTACAAGCATCGCAAGGGTCAGGAGTGTTCAACTAGCTACAATTGTTTTGTGCCCCGGAATTCCAGGCGTTCATGACCGCTAATTGTCAGTATCGATAATTAAGCTTCGTTCGCAGAAATGTGTCAGCGAACTGCTACATGAACTGCTCTTTTTTTTGTTTTTGAACAAAAGGTGTCCATGTGTTTCGGTTCCTGTAAGTTTCGCGCTTTATTTTCCTTTGCTGTAGTGCGTTGTACTGCTCTGTGTTAACCACGCCCGAATGCTGGTTAGCAATCGGAATACTGTGATGTGGTTAACTTCATAACCTTTAAATCACTTTTTCTTTTTTCACCGTCCTATCGCAGACTACAGTTGCCTGGACATCAGGTGATTGACGTCGGCCCAGATGAGCAACATCGCGAAGAGCCTCTAGCCACAAGGAATCAAGCCAAGGAACAAAAAGACGGGGGCAAGCGTGGCCCAATCCCGACGACACCGCCAGCCGCCGTTCGACGCGTATATCAAGCGTTGTTCGCCGAGCCCGTATAGATGGGAGGACCGGCGACACACACTGCGTTGGTGACCCGTGCCTAGAGAGGGAAGCCCATGGACCAGCACGCTCGACGCCGTCTCGGAACTATGTTGAGTGCCTTATGCGTGGTTCGGAGGACGCTGCGCTGTGATTGGTGCGGGCCTGGCAGGTGTAATGTGCGTCGGTACTCTGATCATCTCGTTTTTTTTTGTCTTTCTTCTTTTACTTTTTATCCTCTCCGTCTTTCTATTTTTCTTGTGCCCAAAATTCATGAAGCCATATCGCACCTTGCTGTTTGCAGTGGAGATTGCAACTCGATGTGCAGACAAGCGCTCTATTACACAGTTTGATGGAGTATACCGCCTGGTCGGGTAAATGCGTTGTTAATAATCAAGTCACTTGCGAATGTTGAAATAATATAGGATGAAGTTTCGGTGTTGTACGGATATTGAAATTTCGGTTTAACTTCATACTGACATCAATTAGTGACCTACTTATTATGTGATGTGAAACGAAGGGCATCACCTCTTGCTGCGGTGAGGTGGCTTGTGTATTTTATTGCGATAGCAGTTATGTGGACAGTCTGTGTATTTCACCACCGGCGTCGGCGTGGGCGTCGATGTCATGCACGGTATATGTATACGTATCTATATATATATATATATATATATATATATATATATATATATATATATATATATATATATGAAAACGCAAGAAAGAAAAAAATCCCAGAAGAAAAGACTCCAGCGCACGGAACCGAACGTGGTGCCTCCGCGTCGTTAATGCGAGGCTTTACCCACTGAGCCACCGAGAGGTACCTCCTTCAGCGTTCAAACGGCAAGCTATTCATATCTACCACGTACCGCTGTTGGCGGGCATCTCGGAGGGGGGGGGAGGGGGCTATAGTGTTTTCAGAATATTCAGCAAGGTGGCACAGTGAGCACGCGGCGGCTCTCATCTTTCACGCGTACTTTGGCCCACGTAGAGAATAAGGGGTGTATGCTCGATTGCGCAGCCTCTATTTTGCAGTGGGGAGACTCGTACGTCTTGGCTAGCCTCTGAGTTTTGTCGGAACGATTCTTTTGTAGTTACCGGGCGCACAAAGGTCACTGCAATCGTTGCACAGCCTCCGTTTTCGAAAAGGGTGCGCTTTTCAGACACAGCAAAGTAACAACTGAGATGCTTATTCGTGTTAATCAGTGCCTGTTAGTACGTTTTGCGCAGTCCTTTGTTCGTGAGAAACTCGGGGCATGTTCAGATCTGCTTGTCATTCTGCGCGTGACCTTTCAATTAGTTGCTAGCGCGTTCATTGCTTCGCCTTTGCGGCAAGGCTGCGACTTTTCTTGAACAAATGACCAACGCTGTAGGGGCTGTGTTTGCAGCCTTCAGCGTCATTAGCCGTTGAAGAAACAGTGCTTGTTCCTTCCGAAAATTCTTGAGAGGTGTAGAAGTAATTGTTCATCAGTTATGGCAAGAACGACAACGTCATCATTTTGAGATACGTCATTCGTGCGCTGCGAGTGGTTCTGTGCTGTGTACGAACTCTGGCTGAAGGAAGTGGGGGTTCTGGGCTTTAACTTGATATCGTTTAATGAAGTGCCCGGCATTATCACTTGAAATGCATTATTATGAGTGGCCATCAAATGGTATTCTAATCACGTTAGGTTTTAGTATTTCTAGTTATCCCTCTTTGAATAAGAGGTCACGCAAACAGAATACGGGGCCCACACTTCCTGAAGATAATCTTCCTGTAAAAAGGTCGAGTTCATTTTCTAGTAGAACACTATGAAGTTTATCAAGGGGCGTCAACTGGTTTCAACGAGTATTTTTCAAACATGTCTGCGTAAATTTCAAACTGAAGAGGTGAACCAGGTATACGGAGCGACTGGTTAGGGGAAAAAGTCATTGAGCCGCATGGGTGGCTATCAAGAATAACCAAAATTGAGATAGCGATGTGGTTATCAGAAAACGGTACACTTTTCGTTTCATTTCGCGGGAAGACACACGGACAAACCATTGACCTGTAATATGTAGGAGCTTAGACATTGAGATGTTTAGTCATACGCTTTATCTCGCATCTTTTGATAACTTGCCTTCAAAATCAAACTGTCAAATGTTAAAATGCATTTATATTATTTAGTGAACAGGGCTCAGACGGCGGAAGCGAGCCATGACTACCTGGACTGACCTGGACTGAGGAGGCCACCCATCTTAGGGCTGAAGTACAAAGAGCCTGGTCCCAATAAAGTTCCCTTAATTATTTATTTTGTCTTATTGAAGCACGAAGACATCCATCTCGAGTTCCCCGGGCAATTTTTACTTTATTATAAGTCATAACTAAATGCAGAGAACCTAGCAGCGTACGCCACGACCTCCCATGTCCTATACCCTAAGGCAAAAAAAACGGGGAGTCTTTTGACTGTTCGTCTTGGTGACTTCTGCACTGGCCTGTATATACCACCCTTTAAACAGATACGTGAACTCTCTTTGGAGAGATATGCGTCTCACGGCTATCTGAAGGGAGCACATTTATCTCCAAATAAAATCAGGAGTCACAAAAGTGAGTGAAACGACCATTATTTTTCAATACAGCGTAGAGCTACTATACATCAAGCCACTGATAAGCGCATCGGGCTGGTGTGATCTTGGAAGTGTCTTAATATAATAGAACCGACAAGCGTTCATTTCGGGTGAAATAATATGAGTAACTCTCAATAGTGCTACGCACTTCCTCTTCCGTTTTTTTCCAAGAGGAAACAACGCATGACAACGTCAACAACCTCTTTCCTTTAATTTTTCAACTTGTCAGTTTTGTCTTATCGTTGAATGGTGTCACACCTTGGGTGTTCGATGTCTAGACAAACTATTTCTAGTCACTACACAGCGATTTGAAAATAACTGCGCACGGTTTTAATTGTTGGATCCTACCCTAAAGGTCAGTTTTTGTTTGCTTCATCCCACTAAACGGCACTGTGTTAGAGGGATGCCCTACGAATCAGTTGCTGAATAATGTATCAATATCGTAAGCTATCCATTATCCACGCACTACATAACAAAGAAGGTTCTACAATGCCGCGTAAAAGCGTTTGAAAGGGAGCGTAACAGATTCCAATGTTGAATCGATAGTCTAGTCAATAATTTATGCGCACCCTCAAAACGAGACTCCTCGGGAAATCGGTCACAAAATGAATAACTGAGTGTTGACATGAATATCGAAGGCACTTGTTTCTTTCAGTTCCTGTTGTATATATTCGTTGATATTGAAGAAAGATGGTTTCGTGTTCCTTTGTTAGTCTCTCGTCTTTATGAAAAAACGTCTATGTGAAACGCGGCTCGACAAATCCGATGTTAGCTGCAGTTTCGTTTGCACACCACACATCGTTGGGCAACATTGCCTCCTCAGATTGTTGACCACGTTCGCAGTTGGCAAACCAGACCCCATGCACTGATGGCACGACGCGCATTCGCGTGTGGGCGCCAAACCTGAAGGCCTGACGCAGTACTGCTGTCGATTATGATAGTGGGACCCCGTGACAAAAGCGGTTTCCCTTCGAATCGTATGAAAATAGTTCTGTAACCAATCAAGCCGCACTGGCGTATCGTCGCTATACAATGACCAAAACTTCTACGCGTTTTTCTTTTTGTGCCAGGTACTTAAGCGTGCACTCGATGAAACCTTACATAGCTTGCTGTTATATGGTTCTGCATTTTATGTGTACAGTGTTCGCGTTTTAGAGAAAATAAGAACGTTGTTTCGCACGAGCTTTTGCCGTTTGCCTGTTGAAAGGTGATAAAGAGATTAGTTTCTTGTATTTTGATGCGATTGCATGCTTCCGTGCGTGTTTTGCCTGAAACGTGTTCGAGTGAATACAGTGCGTTATCCGAAGACATTCGCTCACTGCTGTTCGGGAAAGCGTCAAAACTACCTCTCCGAAGAAGTTCTTAGCAAAGCGCCGGTTTTTGTTCAGACATTCTGCCTCGCATTTTACGATTGTCGGCAGCTTCAAAACGGCGCGATGTTCATCTCTGAACGGCGTCGTTGCACTCGCTGAATGCGCGCCTTATAAGCGTCGCTCAGTGCATAGTTGAATTGTGGTTACTCGCCCTATCCGTTCAGACGCTCATGAGTGTTTGAGCGTCGCTCGTTCAAATACGATCGATGAATACACGGCGTTTACGACATCAAATAAAAAAGAAACAGAAACAAACACACTGAACGTTTGCCGTGAAAACGTAGTATTGTGCTTCTGTTCTGTAGTGCCACACGCGAACAATTTGTCTCGAGAAATGGTGGCGTGACCGGGTTGTATGTGAGTGTCAAGGCCTGCGTGAATGCACAAGTGTATACACACAGTGGGGCGTTTCATGGACGCCCGACATTGCTGTTTGCCCACCGAAAACTGTGAAAACACCGCGGGCGCGTGTGTGTGTATTCTGGAAAGAGAAGAAAAGAAAGAGTAATATAATAAATGTAATGGAGTATTTCAGCCTTGCGATTGAAAATGTCCTGACTGTGTTTTCTTGTACAGCGTGTACGATTATGTTGTTGCTTCGTTTACTTATCGGACGGTGCTAAAATTTATGAATTTTTTGTACCTGTGATAGGATATGGATATGGCGAGCGCATATACATTACCAATATCAGTACATATATGGGCACGTTCTGTAAACTCGTGCAAGAAACAACAACACTATCGTTTCTATATGCGCATAGGAAACTCAAGGTATGGTATATGTATATAAGCATTCCTTCATAAAACTTTAAAACCTCCCAAACTAAAGTATTTAGTTGTTTTTCCTGCATACCTACAGGAAGAGCTGACTGCCGAGGATTCGCTTCGTTGTATTTTAAACAAACAAGAGTCTTTGCGAGAACATAAAGTTTTCTCCAGGCTATCGATCGATTCGCAAAAATAAGAGAACCCACCATCGTTACAGCCGCGTTCTTTTGGATACCGTCTGATTTGCGCTGTATACTTCCTTCCTTGTGCCCCACGCTGCTTCTCAGCTGCTACACTGAACAGAAAAAAAAAAAGACGCTTAGAGGCTCGTTCACACCTGCGGAAAGCCCGTGCTGCACGACCAAGCTGGTCACCATGTGACCCTTCGCACGTGGCCCCTTTGACTGACTAACTGTTGAATTTTTCGGTAGCCAGAGTCATGGGCTTCGGCCAGACTTTATGTTGTGGGGTGCCAACGAGCATTTTATTGCAGCTGGTAGAGGGGGAGAGCGTGGGTGCAGCTTGGCTATATAAGGTCAAATGCGGATGTTTTTGAGGAGGGTAGATTCCCCCCTTTGCACACCCCTTCCGACGTAGAAGTGTGGCAGCTTGGGCTAGTTGGCATGGCATGACGATAGTTATAGCGCGAGAACAAAACGACGACACAGAGATAAGAAGGATGTGTGTGCACTCGTGTCTTTCGTGTCCTTCTTGTCTCTGTGTCGTCGTTTTGTTCTCGCACTATAACTATCGTCATGCCCTTCCGACGTCCATGACCCGAGTTGGGTAGCAAACGTTTGAACCAATCGTATGCACAGGAACAGGACGTCGGCTTCTATTGCGAGACAATGCCACGGATGGTACGGCGAGGAGACGTGAAATCAATGGGGCGACGATCTTGGGTAGGAGCAGGTGAGAACATTCGATCGCAGCTGTGAATGAGCCTGTAGCGCCTCAATGCGCCGCTCGTCAAGGAAGAAGTTGGAATTTGGGCCGCGCGGCGGGTGCAGCGCGATAATAAAAAAATCAGTTCGAAAACTGAACGCTGTCAGGGCTAGATCTTTCCCGTGTTAGCTCCGACAGTTAATGGTGACCCGATAAAGAACACACAGCCCCGATCATCCCGCATGGATCCCGCCGGCTCTGCCACCAATCCTACCGGTCCTGATGCCCAAGAAGACGCCAGACCTAGCGGTGCTGCAGTCGCTGCGGTTCAACATGGCAATCTGCCACTATTTTGGCCCAACAGCCCCAGCACATGGTTTCTGCAGGTCGAGGCGCACTTCCGTCTACGGCAAATCACCAGCCAACAGACCAGGCACTGGCATCTGGTATCCTGCTTACCTCCGGACGTAGCCGACGACTTAGCTGATATTTTTAGCATCGCCGCACCCGAGCCATCCCTGCGACACGTTGAAGGCAGCTATCATTTCCCGCAAGTCTGAGTCCGAACACAGCAGACTCCAACAGCTCATCACGGCTACAGAGCTCGGTGACCGTCGCCCATCACAGCTCCTGCGACGCATGCGCCAGCTCCTTGGCGGCCCCTCCGCCCCTCAAGAGGAGAAGCTGTTACGTGAGTTGTTCCTCCAGCGCTTACTGCAGAGCATGGTCCCGGTCCTCGTAGCTGCAGGAGATGTCCCAGTAGACACACTCGCTGAAATGGCTGACCGAGTGGCGGACTACTCGCGGGCACATAGCCTCAACGCCGTTACTTTCTTTCTTTTTCTTTCCTTATTTGCCTTGCTTTTTGTTGCCTGATGTGTCACTTAGCCTATAATAATTACTTATCACTCTATATTGTATAATTGATTTCCATTCACTCGTTGCTTGTTAACTTGGTCTGATTTATTGATTGTTATAATGCATCGAGGGTCCCGTTACAGTTTTTACCTTTGGGACCCTCGTCTGTATATTAATATTACTGTACTACTTTTTTGAAATGAATAATAAACTGAAACTAAAACTGAAACTGAAACCACACCGCCACCGGCCACCGCTGCAGACCCGGCGCTCACGAGCATCGAGAACCGTTTGGACGCCCTTGTCAGGCGCCTCGATGACTTTGTACCTGCGCATCGTCGACCGTCATCCAGGTTCCAGATACACAGTCGCTCCTTGACGCCCCCACGTTCTCCGGAACTTCGGCCACCCAACGCGCCGCGGGACGTTTCATCCTCAATCGTGTGCTGGTACCACCGCCGATTCGGTGCCTCTGCTCGCAAGTGCACTCGCCCGTGCTCCTGGTCGAAAAATGCGACGACCGGCCACTGACGGCGGCAAATGGTACTGGTCGAAAGTCATGCCGCCTTTTCTATGTTTCTGATAAGGTCACTGGCGCTTGCTTCCTAGTCGATAGAGGAGCCCAGGTTAGCGTCATCCCGGCCTCGTGTGCAGATCGCCGTCGCAACGAACAGACCTGCCCACTCCAAGCGATCAACAATTCCGCCATTCGGACATACGGCCAACGCTCTCTTACACTTGACCTTGGACGACGCCGTACGTTCCGCTGGATTTTCATCCTCGCTGACGTCTCGCAAGCTGTTCTTGGAGCTGACTTCCTCAGTTTTTTCAACCTTGCTGTGGACATGCATGCTCATCCGCTAATTGATCTCAACACCCGCCTCTCCATCAACGGTGTACTCTGTACTTCCTCGCCAACGGGACTGCCAGCTCTCACACCTGCTTCGGCGTATGCAAAAATACTCAACGACATTCCCAGCATCATGAAGCCGCACACCAGAGAGTCACCGGTGAAGCATTTCATCACTCATCACATTGCGACCACTGGACCTCCCGTTTTTACACGACCCCGTCGACTATCTGGAGAACGCCTCGCCATCGCCCGCCGTGAGTTTGAGCACATGCTTGAACTCGGCATTGTGTGGCCTTCCTCCAGCAACTGGGCGTCGCCACTCCACATGGTGCCGAAGAAAGATCCTGTCGACTGGAGACCATGTGGGGATTACCGCGCTCTCAATGCCCACACCTTACCAGACCGATATCCACTTCCTCACACACAGGATTTCACATCAAATTTGGCTGGGTGCACAATCTTCACTAAGATGGACTTAGTGAAGGCTTAGCATCAGATTCCCGTAGAAACCGCCGACATTCCGAAGACGGCCATCACCACCCCATTCGGTCTGTTTGAATACGTGAGGACGCCTTTCGTATTGCGCAACTCTGCACACACCTTTCAGCGCACTATCAACGAGGTCACGCGAGGTCTCGATTTCATATTTGCCTACCTTGATGACCTCCTTGTAGCAAGTTCATCCGGCCCTCAGCATGAAGCCCACCTGCGCACCCTGTTCCACCGCCTGGATTATTACGGCCTCGTAATTAATCCCAATAAGTGCATCTTCGGCGTCGCTACAATAGAGTTCCTAGGCCACCTTGTCACTCTAAAGAGTATCCAACCACTCGCCAGCAAAGTGAAGGCTATTCAAGACTTTCCACCCCCGACTTCACTGAAGAGACTCCGAGAATTTCTGGGCCTACTAAACTTCCATCGACGCTTTCTTCTAAAGTGCGCCACATTCCTAAAGCCCTTGACCGACCTATTGGCTAAAAAGAAAGACCCGGCTGCGCCACTGGAGTGGCCCAAGGCCACTGCATCTGCCTTCGGCACTGGCAAGAAAGCTCTGGCAGACGCTACCATGCTCATACATCCCGTCCCTGATGCCCCAATTCGTCTTATCACCGATGCATCAAGCGTGGCAGTTGGCGCCGTTCTGGAGCAGCACGTATCCAGTTGGCAGCCCCTTGGGTTTTTCTCGCAAAAACTGAAGCCACCAGAGGCAAAATACAGTACATTTGCCACAGACCTCCTCGCGGTATACCTCGCCATCAAACATTTTTGTCATTTATTGGAGGGCCGGGACTTTTACGTCGTTACCGACCACAAGCCCCTGACGTTTGCCTTCCATCGCAATCACAGCAATTAAACTGCATGGGAGATCCGTCAACTAGGCTTTATTTCCGAGTTCACTGTGGATCTCAGACACGTATATGGGCCGGAAAACGCTGCTGCTGATGCACTATCCCGCATCGATGCCTTGTCGACCCAGCCACCATTAGACATGGAAGAGCTAGCAGCTGCCCAAAGCAACGATCCTGAGCTGCATCGTCTTCGCTCTTCATCCGCGTCCCTATCGTTCACGGAGTGCCCGCTTCCATTTTCTACCTCATTAATAACGTGCGAAACGTCTACTGGTGTCCCTCGGCCCTTCGTGCCTTCAGATTTTCGTCGTGCAATTTTTGATCAATTGCACAGCATGAGCCATCCTGGTATTCGTGCGACCCAGAAGCTAGTCACATCTCGTTTCCTTTGGCCAAGCATCAATGCTGATGTCCGACGCTGGGTGCGAACCTGCTTTGAGTGCCAGCGCGTTAAAGTTCACCGTCACAATGTCACGGCAACATCCCCGTTTCGGCCTCCAGACGCAAGGTTTTCTCACGTCCATCTCGACATCGTTGGTCCTCTTCCGTCATCGCAAGGAGCCTGTTACCTGCTGACATGTGTGGATCGCTTCACCAGATGGCCGGAAGCGTATCCCATTTCCGACATTACAGCACCAACAGTTGCCAAGGCTTTCACAAACGGCTGGGTGTCGCGCTTTGGATGCCCTTTTGTCGTCACCACTGATCGCGGTCGTCAGTTTCAATCGGCCCTTTTCACTTCACTTGCCAATATCCTGGGCATTCGACACATCCACACAACTGCCTACCATCCTTCCACCAATGGCATGGTCAAACGGCTTCATCGACAACTGAAAGCTGCCCTCACTGCTCACCAGCCAAGGGAACGTTGGCTGGACCACCTCCCCTTCGTACTTCTGGGCATCCGATCAGCATTGAAAGTGAATCTCGGCTGCTCATCAGCCGAACTAGTCTTTGGCGTTTCCCTGCGTCTTCCAGGAGAATTCTTCGAGCCATCATCGCCACCTTCCACTCACGATGCCTCCACGTACATTCGAGAGCTGCGCACCACGTTTCGGGACCTTGCTCCTGTGATTCCTGCCGACCGACACCCCCAGTCTGTCTTCGTCAGTCAGGATCTGCATGACTGCAGTCACGTCTTCGTTCGGCGTGACCAAATACGGCCACCACTAACACCAGCCTATGATGGCCCATTCTGCGTACTCCATCGTACACCTAAGACGTTCACGCTGGACATCAATGGCCGTGAAGACGTCGTGGCTGCTGATCGACTGAAACCTGCGTATATCGCCGCTCTCGCGGCCGCGGGGTTTCAATCTAAAGTCTGGATGCCAACATCCAAGCATGTCCACTGGGTGACTCCTCTGGTGATTCCTACGGCTCTCGCCCTACGGGGGGGGGGGGGGAGCTCTGTAGCGCCTCAATGCGCGGCTCGTCAAGGAAGAAGAAGTTGGCATTTGGGCCGCGCGGCGGATGCAGCGCGATAATAAAAAAAAATCAGTTCGAAAACTGAACGCTGTCAGGACTGGATCTTTCCCGTGTTAGCTCCGACAAGCCTTTAGTGCCTTGCAACTAAGGTTCGGAATAGCGCCCAATCAAAAAACGTTTTACCGTGTCCCCATGGGAGGCCTAGGCCCGGCCTCCTAAACCTGCTAGTTTCTTATAATGAAGTTTATTCCTCCTACTCCCTCCTGCAATTCATTACCGAGAAAAAATACCGTGACTTGTGCTGGAGGCGCAGTGATAAAGAGACAGCGGAGCTGTTTGGCACATAGCTAGTCCTCGCTGTTGGCTGTTTTACCGTGGTAATGAACGTTTTGCCATGTTACTATTTATTTGTGTTTCCTTGTCATTTTGTTTGTTTGTTTGTTTTTCTTTCCTTTTCTCTCTCCCACTTCCATCCTGTCTTCCTTTCCTCTATGCCTCCCCTTCCCGAAGGAGAAAACAGGGGTTTCGCCCCAATAGGTGGCAGTTGTCAGCTCACTCCCTCCCTATATTTTCTCTTGTCTTCATGTTTCTTGTGTACACAAACCAAATAATAATAATAATAATAATAATAATAATAATAATAATAATAATAATAATAATAATAATAATAATAATAATAATAATATTAATAATAATAATAATTTATTGTAGACAGGCATAATAAGTACTGAGAAACGGGCCTTACTGCATTTCCGAGGACTTGTGTGACTAGGCCTGGCAGAGCCGGTTATAGTGCTGTGGTGACATTGTCACAAAAATACTTTTTGTTTGTTTTTGCCAATGACCGGACAAATAATTAACACATTGCTTGTTTATAGGCAGTAAATAAAATGAGGAAAAAATGACCAAGATTATATATTACATAAAAGTAGACCATACCCAATTTATTTGCACAGCTCCGGCAATAATTTCTTCAAGAGTTCTTTTTTTAACTATCTAAAAGAAACTACAGGCATATCATTGAAATTTTTATAAACACTTCTGCACACTACTCCATCAGTGTTGCACGACACATAAAAATATGGTAGCAAATTTTGTCATAGAATAGCCCTATAAATCAGTACATTTTAAAATGTAGCCATTGCGCTTAGCTTTTGCATCCCAAATTCAACGATGGTATTAGTAGTACACCGTATAGTACTATAGTTTTCATGAAGCAGGGATAATAATGACTCTAAAGTTGCTGGTGACCAGAAGGGGTCAAACCCGCACCACTCAAGACTGATTAAATTTACAAAGGTTTTTTATGGTCCTCAGCACGTTGATGCCTCAGTGTTTCAGGCGTGAAAACAGACACGATGAGCCGCCTTCTAAAGAAGACGGGTAGACAGAGAGTTCTGCAGTGATATTGGCATGTAGTGGTAGGCACAGGATTCTTCCTGGAAGGGGGGGAGGGGGGGGAGAAGATCCGGTCATGGGATGTACATGGTTATCAATGGGAGTCCCTAACATATTGTCTTTTTTGAAGATGATCTTGGAAGTACACAATGGGAATCAAGCAGAAATGAAGTAGTTCCGCACATCTTTACCCGTTCTGTGTATACGAGCTTAGAAGAGTGTTTTACATTGCTAGTGCTTTGGTTTAGTGCACGTTAAAGGACCACAGATGATAAAAAATTCTGAAGCCCTTCACTACGGCGTTTCTTACAATCGTGTCATTGTCTTTGGACGTTAAACACCAACAATTATTACATTGTAATATATACATTGCTAAGTCTTCATCTTACGTTTTCGTGAGTGATTTTTTCTGGAAGTATATACCCCGTAGCCAATGTCCCCTTGGTGTTGCACTGTTTTTTCATTGACTTCCGTGCACAGAATAATTTTCTTTCTCTATGAGCATTCACCTCTCCACATGTCAGAGAGAGTGCCTCGGAGTTATAAATTTATATCAAAAAGCACTGCCTGAATGTTCTAAAGTTATATAAATTTTAAAGTGGCAGAGACAAAAAGTAGGGGAGTGTAGCATAGAGAGAACTCATTTGTTCCGGTAGTCTAGCTGTGGTCCAAAGTTGCTCATAAGCAAACTTCAATTGCTCACCGATGTGCAGTGAAATTCTTGCGAAATGACAATGCGATTCCAAAAACTTGTTAGTGGCTTTCCTGCAAGAGCCCTTCATGCACGCAAACGCTGGCTAACAGGCTCGTTTAGCACTGTGGGGTTGTTTAGTGCTTGTTCAGCCCTACACATTCCAGCGAAGGTAGCCCTCGCCTTCAGCTTTAAGTCATACAGAGCAAAATGGAAAAATGATGAAAAGAAAGGCAGGAACAAGTAGGAAGAATATTTTTTTTTTCGGCTATTAAGCAGACCAAGCTGTTTGTTTGGAAAATACAATCACTAAAGAATTTCTAGCAGTTATGTATTTCAAGCCAGCAGACAGTTTGTTTTTTTTATCTGTCACCACACCAAACCCAACTCGACACTGAAAAAGCTGCTATTTTTGCAAATGTTTTTGCAGAAAATACAGAAAGCCAGTGGATTCAAACACCTAATAATAAAACAAAGTTCTATGGAGTCACCGTTTTCTGGGAGTAATAATAGATCGTAACTTGTCTTGGAGCCCTCATATTGCTTACATGAAGAAGAAACTGACCATAATCACCCACGTCCTAAGGTTTCTTGCGGGAAAATCATGGGGTGCATCGGTACGAGCCATGCTTCAACTGTTGCTGCACTTTTTCTTGGCTTCATGTGCTACAGCCTACCTGTGCTTGGCAAGGCCCGCATAACAAACGTACACGTCCTCCAGTCATTACAATCTCAAGCACTAAGAATATGCCTCGGGCAGCCGAGATGCGCATCCTCAGCAGCGACTGTCGCAATCGCTCATGAACACCCTATCACAACCTACATTCGTGTCGATGCTTTAAGAACGCACATAAGACATTCCACCTCGATTCAATCGCATCACCTCGCCTGCCTTCCAACTTCCAGGCCATGTTCTGCGTTCTGCTATATTATCGCCCCACATCGCATGGTGATTCCCACGAACTTCACGCACGCAGCAAGACCGTCGTTACCATTGTGGTGTCTACATCCACTGGAAGCCCTGATAACCATCCCCGGAATGCAAAAGAAGAAAAATTTGTCAAATTTGGCCCTAAAACAAACAACATTACTGTTTCTGCATGAGAAACACAGTGGACGCATTCACATTTACACGGATGGGTCGGTCACTTCAACAAGTTCAACAGGCGCAGTGGTAATTCCGGAGAAATCCATCACAATAAAGTTCAGGACCTCGCATCTGACATCATCTACGGCGGCAGAACTCGCCGCCATTCGTGCCGCTACGGAGTTCCTAGTTGAAGAACCGCAACATACATGGTCAATATTCTCCGACTCCAAAGCAGCTCTCCAGGGCATTGTCTCGCCATATCGTCATGGACCAAACGAACAGCTAATTGCTGAAATACGACTGCTTCATCACTGGGCTATAGAGAAACAACATGACATAGCGTATCAATGGATACCCGGCCACTGCAGCATTGATGGAAAGGACCGTGCAGATGAAGCAGCCCAAACTGCTCATGATAATACTCCTTGTGTAGCTATACCATTATCAAGAACGGACGCCGCTGCAAGGCTTCGATCACTTGCACGAGAACTGACACTCGCTCATTGGAAGTCACTGATAGCCACGTCCTCAAGTAGTTTGCCCGAGACATGCCACCTGTCTTCGTAAATCGTGAAGTTCACGCACATAGAGCCCCTTTATTAAGGTGCAATGAGCTCTGTCGATTTCAACATTGCCTGCTCCCGGAGCCTAATGACAGATATAAGTGAATCACAGCCGTCACTGAATGACTCATGTTCTTCATTCTCAATCGCATATATTATCAAGCTGCGGCACTGACTTCAATTGTCAGAGAGACACGGGGGTTTTGATTTGTTTCAATCCGTAACACTTCAGTGCCGCTCACCGTAAACTTCAGTATTCAACGGCTAATTCGCCAAACGGACACATACCCCGTTGCGGCATGTTCTTTTCTTGTTCTTTTTTAATTCCAATTACCAGCTCATTATTTTACCTTGGGCAGCAAAAAGCTGCTAGCGCGCTGTGTGCCACAAATCTAGGACTGAGGTCCGCAGAACAAACACCTAAACACAGAGTGCTTCTCGAGCTCACTCCGTCTACTTCGACTAGGCGCCGGCACATTTATTTACCATGGACCACCGATACAGCCGTCCTGAGCAGCGAAGGGTGCGGAGCAGGCAAGGCATAAGAACTAACCTGCTAAAAATTGAGTGAAGTCAATGCGCGGGAACAGTCCTAGACGTGACTTGTGTAGTTACACTCACCCCCACGCGAAGAATGGCTAAACCATTCTCTGGTAGTGTGCAGTGACGCTCCTTGAAGTCCCCGGTGCACCGAATTCCGTAGGGCGTTTCCCAAGTCTTGCGGCGCCGCAGCCACAGTCTTCGAAGCTATCGCTCATCACCACCGCTTACAACCTGTGTTATGTCGCTGAGGCCAGCAAATATTACTTGCGGATGCGACGATGGTGTGAGAACATACGTAGACAGGTGCTAACACTCTCTCCGCAATGCGTTGAAAAGTGCGATCACCGCACGCCCAGCTTTATGTTCGGGCCGTTATCAGTTTTCGTGCAGCTTTGTCGGTGCCTATAAATGGCACTTTGAAAAGCGCGGTTAGTTCGTTTCCGCAGCCACGCATGGGCTGCTGATTCTGTGCCTTTTTGCTCGCATGTGTGACAGCGCTGCTTTGAAGCCATGTTTTTTTTTGTTTGTTTGCGAGTGTTTTATGCTTTTTATTGACAAAGGTGGCATAGACCTGATGGGTGGTGTCTGAAATGGAGCGTGTTTTGAACCTAACTGCCTTTCTAGTTATTAAACTTGCGCGGATCGTGTCACTCTCTTAAAAATCTCGTCCGACAGTGATCTCCTGGAGCAGTGTCCCCCTGCGGTTCGAAGGGCTGGCCGAACTCTAATGCCTACTGACCATCTCTGTGCTAAGCATTTATCAAATGACATGATTTCAGTCACTTATCAGGCGGAGGTCAAGGGAAGGGAGCTACTTGACCCACCAACGAGGCATGTTTTGCCAGTAAATGCTACTGCCACCTAATATACCAACTGTTGCAAGCACCTAACACGGCAAGATGAACATAATAAGGCAACCAAGAAGCTAAAACCTGCTATTCAAACACCCAAACGATGTCATCAGGAAGCCGGCAAAGTCGAGCGACGCATATCGGCGTGCGCAGTGATCCTACCCCAAGGGGAAGTTCACCGCAGTCGCCCCGTGCCCCTCTTTACGAAGTCAAAGTATGGGACAGATTTCGCCCTCACCTCCCCTTTTTAGGTGACTGAATGGGCGGGGGGGGGGGGGGGGGGGACAAGAGCCTTGCGCACGCCTACGATGCGGCGTATCAAGGTTGTCGCATTGATGTTAATATAACACTATATATTAATGTATATTGATACGTAATATTGTCCTATAATATATTCCTATATACAACAATTAATAGCTGCTGAAGATTTACGCTATAAGACTTCAATTTGATCATGAAATATGCAATTGTGGAGGTTCACTGACTTCTGACTACCAGGGATTTAACATTCTCCTGCATGTATATAACCGCACGAGTGTTCTTCGCGTTTCGCCCCCACTAAAACGGGACCGCCATGGCCGGGAAATATGTTGATAGAGAGATGGCACACTTACTGGTGTTTTTTTATTTCTTTTTTTTCTTTTTTGCATGAATAAGTGTCTCCAAGACGACGAAACAAGTGTGTGCAGGGAGAACTAATGGCGTTTGAGTGCTGCCCGATCGATCCGTCTTCAGACATTCACACCCTGCTCGAGGAATTTTCATGTGAATGAATCCTTAAACTTTGCACTCTTATCAGTTTACTGTGAAATAACAAATTCCCGTCGCGCCTTCTGGCATTACTCACACCACTACGAGCAGAAGTACCTAGGAGGCAAACGCATTTCATACCGCCAACACTGCTTCACCGGGCTTTCTGAGCGCGACGTCGTAGAATGGCTCGCAGCAGAGTGCGCCCGGTAGACCGAACATACCGTGGCCGCTATGGCACAGACAGTGTGAACACCTGAATGTTCTTACACCGAGCATGTGACAATGCAGTGTGTAACGAGTCCTCCCTTTCGAAACAAGTATCTACGACAACCTGCCCCGCCGCGGGGGTCTAGTGGCTAAGGTACTATAGGCTGCTGACCAGCAGGTCGCGGGATCGAATCCCGGCTGTGGCGGCTACATTTCCGATGAAGACGGAAATGTTGTAGGCCCGCGTGCTCACATTTGGGTGCAGATGAAAAAACCCCAGGTGGTCCTATTTCCGGAGCCTTCTGCTACGGTGTCTCTCATAATCATATGGTGGTTTTGGGACGTTTAAACCAACGTATCATCATCATTTGCGACAACCTGTGCGATAAGACAAAACGTCAGTGGAATTTACCTTATAGCCTCGTTTTATGATTATTTTGAATCGCTATTCACTATATTCTGGGCACTTAGACCGGTAACGTGGCAACCTCGTAACGAGAATAATAAAAAAAGAACAAAGAGTTCTGTCTTGATCGGTTTGTCAACACCAGCTCTGAGAAAGCTATACCGGCGTCAAATTTTCCCAGCCTGTTCATTATTGCGCAAAGTAGATGAAGGTGGTGTAAAACCGGCCATGCTCATTTCAGGACACGCACAAATGGCCTTTCAAATAGATGGAAAAGGCTCGGATCTGTTTTGTTGAACATCTTCAAGAGACTGTAAATCAAGCGAAATGCCTCTTGTATTTCCATCATTGCGCACCCCTGACAAATGGAGTGAGGGTAGTGCTTTAGTTCGGGCTGCTTGCACGTTCTAGGACACTGAACAGCGCAGCGCTAAAAGACTTAGGCAAAGTACCCAACCTCTGTAGCAGTCTTGTTTGTCACCTTTTTTTAGCATCGCTTTGCTTGGCATTATGGAATGTGGGTATTAGAAGTCTAATCTATAAAAGCTTTCTTCCGGTAACACTTGTCTCACTACACAAGTTCTATAGTCGCCATTCAATCAACCCGCGCAGAGCGAACAGGACAGTCGTATGGTTAGCTTTCCAGCGTTACACCTTCTAGCTGTTGGTCTTCCTTGTTCATTCATCCTTGTAAGTAATACAAAGAAGGAAGGCAGACAAAGAACTATATCTTTATCCACAGGCGGTATTCGACCCCGTTAGGGGGTCACTCTGGTGGGCCACTCCTTCGAAGGGACGGAAAGGTTAAACTCCACGGCCATGTCGCAGGCCCTCTGGGTCGCCCTAAGCTCGACTAATTTACTTTTGCTAGTGAGAAGATAGTTCCAGTGCGCCCGTACGTAGCGGGAGACTTGCTGCTCTCGCGCAACTCAGGGCATTGCCACAGCATGTGTTGTTCAAACATGCTTATTAGTAACCCAAGTCTCAATTATTTTTGAGAAAGCCCTACAGTGACGTTCCGTTGCACTCAATAAGAGTTACAATACGGTGGCTCTGGTCGAAGCGACCCCCGAGCTTTAACAATAACACCACCAAACTTTAAATCGGCTCTGAAAGTACTGCTCATTGAGAGAGTTTAATACACAACATTTACAGTGAGAGCTAAATGTGGCTAGGGGAAACCCAAACCCATTCAGCAGTGCTGTTGCGAGTGGTCTCCATTAGCTGTGCGATCGATTACGTCATTCTGAGCGTCGCACTCAAGAACGCGTGCCATTGTCAGCGTTATGTATGACGTCATCTATCCCGTAGCAGTAGTAACGCTGAGCACGCACGCATCAGTTTCCACTGAAACCTTCAAGCATGGGTAAGTTACGAACAACTCTAGAACAGCGCCGACAGTGCAAACGTGAAAAAGCTCGCATTCTTCGGCTCGATGCTTCACTCTGGGCACAAGAACAGGCCCGGGAGGCCGACTGCTGGCGGATTGCGTACCGATTATCCGGCAGATTTCCAAGCCGCGCTAAATCGCCGACGGGAACGCAAGTGCCAGTGGCGGGCGGATTCTGTAAACCATCTCACGATCTGAAACGCTTTCAACAGCGCCCTGAGTTGCAGGCACAACAGCGTTAACGAACACCTGCTTTCGGGGGGAATTTCGCCAGTGGCACTTTGGTTTCAGTTGCGACGTCTGTGATCACTTGTTGTTCGAAACATCCACTGTGATGTCGAAACGCATATAACCGCTCATTACACTTTTCCACAACAGTGATCATGCGAGGCGCAATGGTGGCGTGTGGGAACAACACTTTGGTAAACCCAAGTCAAAATGTGTGTGTAGTCTTATTAAGAAGCTCGAACATGTAACCAATTATTGTTAAAGGCTTTAGAGCAGCGTCGGGTTGAACCCACTGCTAAACATCGGGAACATTTTAGTTCCCGATGTGATAACTGTGACAGGCATAATTACAGGTCATACATTATGCATAACTCCTTGAAGTCTCTTTTCATGGAGCCAACAACAGAACATGAAATTAAATCCCAAATACTAAAGTTAAAGAATGCATCCGCATGTGGCCAGGACGAGATAAAAGCCGAGCCGATAAAAGCAGTTGTCAACAGTATCAGCAATCCTTTATCGCACATATGCAACCTCATTTTGGCTACAGGCGTGTTCCCTGATAAACTAAAAATCGCTAGAGTAACAGTTATATTTAAGGGAGGCGATAGAAATGACATGAACAACTACAGACCAATCTCGGTACTACCACTGTTTTCAAAAGTTTTCGAACAAATGATTAATGTAAGAATTATGAATTTCTGCACTAAAAATGATGTACTTACAGGCAATCAATACGGCTTTCAGAAAAAGAAGTCAAGTGAAATGGCTCTTTTAAGTATCAAAGAAAAAATAATTCAGAATTTTGAAGACAAAAAGTATACTCTAGGGATATTTCTTGATTTTAAAAAGGCATTTGACTCTATTAAGCATGATATCTTATTAAAAAAATTAAGCGAATATGGCGTTAGGGGACTTGCTCTTGACCTTATACGCAGTTATTTGACAAACCGCTACCAATACACAGACACCAATCATTCAAAATCAGTTTTAGGTGAAATTAAATACGGTGTTCCTCAGGGTTCCATCCTTGGACCACTTCTTTTTTTATTATATATAAATGATATAGGTAATATTCCGTTCACGCCAGATATAATTCTTTACGCCGATGACACGAATGTATTTTTTTCAGGAGAGAACCTACATATTCTTCAGTTGCAAGCTAGCAAATGGCTCAATAATTTATCTGAGTGGCTTATTGTAAATAAACTAGAACTAAATACCAAAAAAACTAAATATATAATTTTTCGCTGCCGAAATAAGTCAATCAGGAATGACGTACATTTGAAATTCCGTGGCGAGATCATCGAGCGTGTAAGAATACATAAATTTCTCGGTGTTCTTTTCGAAGAAAATCTCAGCTGGTCTCCTCATGTCGATAACCTCACAAGACGCATCTCACGTTCAATAGGTATTATCAGCAGAGCAAAGCAACTTTTGCCACGTTGGTTAAAACTCCAGCTATATTACGCACTAATTCATTCCCATTTACAATACTGCCTCCTTGTGTGGGGAACAACAACAAAAACAAATCTTAAAAAGCTGTATATCCTACAAAAACGTATTGTGCGAGTTATTGAAAATGTGCCATATATAACTCACTCCGCTCCACTTTTTAAAGCGAACACTATATTAACAATGCAACACATACTGAAAAAGAAGCTAGGCATTACAATATTTCAGAAAATAAAGTTATGCCACGATAGTTTTTTTCGACAATTTCTGGGAAAAGGACACGCTTACGAAACCAGAAAAACTAGGTATGTTAAAGGTTTTACACGAACTAACTATGGTATGCAAAAACAATCTTACGTTATAGCAGACTTTTAAATCATCATCCTACCGTGATAAACTTGGTACAAGAAACGATGCACATGAAATGCTTCAAAAGAAAGTTAACTGCATATCTCCTATCAATACAAGAATAATTCTGTTTTCTTTTTTTCTATTTTTTTCTTTTTTTTTCTCTTTTTTTTACCTTGCTGCAGTTTATACTGTATATGTATATAGAAAATCTTTCTGTTTCATATGTATATAGAACAATGTATATATGTAGAAAATCCTGTATATGTTTGGCCAAAATATGTATACTATATGTAACCTTGTGTATTTTGCTTAGATAACTGCCACTGATGTTTGAGTTGTGTGTGTCTAAAAAGGGGTGTGACACCCAGTCAGGCATTCGTGCCTTTTTGTCACTCCTCCTAGACAGGGCAAATGTACATATTACTTGTCTTTGTCTGAAATAAATACGAAATACGAAAAAAAAAAACATTTTAGCGGTGAACCCACTGCTAAAACGTTTCAGCTTTCGCTGGTGGACCATTTGTACGCACTGCTTGGGTGGCGATTTTTTTTTCTCTATGAAGCTGCCACTTCTCAGTGTTGGAGCCGTTTGTAGTACCGACAGTGTGTTGCAACTTATATTGAGCGCGATTCTGCATCATTCTAACGATGACAAAACGAAACCAAATTGCTGAGAACAACAATACCTGAAATGTCTGGTATATTCAAAAGTACTAGCTTCTGTCTCTGATTTTCGTTTTATCTATCTATCTATCTATCTATCTATCTATCTATCTATCTATCTATCTATCTATCTATCTATCTATCTATCTATCTATCTATCTATCTATCTATCTATCTATCTATCTATCTATCTATCTATCTATCTATCTATCTATCTATCTATCTATCTATCTATCTATCCGCGTGGTGAAAACAAAATGACAACAGAGCTGGGGAACGTTTGTCTTACTTTCTACACCCTTCACCGAGACGGGTGAAGAAACCAAAAGTTTTTAAGCATTCGAAATCTTCGAGGCGTATAAATAAAGGCGGCCATAATCCCTCGTTGAAAAATCACACGCCTCGCTTCCTCTCGAAACGCACGCCACTTGAAGAGCCGTACGGGGTACCCGGAAAGAAATACGGATCTCGATTTCTTTCTCACAGACGACTCGAAAACAGACGAGAAGACTATTTGAACGCTTACCGACAACCGCCCCCTCTCCCATCTGGCCACTTTTTATTTTTTTTAAATTTTTTGTCCCAGGGAGAAACCGCCCAGGTTCAATAGCATGGGAGGCGCGTATGAAGGTGTACGTATGTATGTGTGCACATCAGTCGCTCCTTTTGATGAAAGGCTCGGAGTTGTGTGTACGCTTATATCCAATCGGGTACGAGAACTTACCCGGAAGTGGTGTGAGCGTCTTCGCCTTGTATTTACGCGACGTCACGCCCCACTTGTGCATCGTCATTTCAGCGTTACCTCTCTCTCTCTCTCTCTTTCTCTCTCAGTATCATTCTTTAGAAATGCGGATGTGCGAGCATGCACGCGACGACTTGGGAAGACTATTTTCTTCACGCGCCTCTTTGAACGACGTAAGTGCTGCGTCTCATTCGTAAAAAAGTTAGGGGGAGATCGGGGTATAGGGCATCACGTGAGACCCTGTGTGCAGGCCACTCGGTCGAACGCCGTTTGCATTTCTTTAGCGGCTTTTTGGGAGCATTTGTTTCCTCGTTTCGAACTGCCTCTGAACAGGTAAGACGATTGGCACGTGTACTGAGGCAAGATCAATTGGTGGGAAGTGAGGGAAACCTTACTCCCATGTTGTCGTATGGTCACATCATCACGGGACAAGGTTTTTTTTTTTTTTTTGCATTCGCGACCCGAACGCGGTACGTCCATGGTCAAATTTCACGCTTTATGAGGCGTCTAAGGTTTTCGTCTAAGGCTTTCGCCTAAGGTTTCCCTCTAAAGTTTTCTTCTAAGGCTTTCATTTAAGGTTTTCATCGATAGTTTTAGCCCTGTTTAGGGACTTAGCGTGGGGAAAATGAGTTTCCCGGTGCCTCGACGTTTGATGTACTTCGGAAAAGACTGAAAAGGAAATCAAATCAAGGAAGATGCTTGTCATCCTAACGGTTCGAGTGCGAGTGGGCATCGGGCATAAATTCAGCTTGCAAACGGCTAGTTATGAGCTGCATTTTTAAAGGCGCAAACCTTAGAGGCCTCGTCAAACGTGAAACTTGACCGTAGACGTTCCGGGCCGGGGAAGATGGTTTCTCAGAATCATCATCGCGTGATGATGTGGCCAAATGATGCCCCGATGACGTTACGGGTCACCGAGCCTAAAGACGTCACGTCACATGATGCCGAAATCACATGACGCCCTATAGTTTGGTGAAAGGTAGTCCTATCGCGGAGGTATTGATTGCTCAAGCAAGTGAGTTGCCTCCGGCCTAGGATGAAAGCGCTGCACCAGGTAAGGTGCAGAAAACATTCGAAAGGTCGCGAGGAAGGATCAATACATCTATAGCGTGCCTTGAGGCGCTTTCGCCGTATCGAGGCAAACAGGATACGTCGACTGAAAAGAAAAAGGGAGCGGCTTTCACCTTGGAGTCGTCCTAATTGAAGGAATTAATAAACAATTAACCCTGTGAGTTTTTATCGCGATAGCGTTAAAGAGCTCGTTTCGTGGAAATTCCGGCGTTGGCGTCGTTGGGGTTGAGCGAAAGAAAGTAGCTAGTTCACGTTGGCACACACTGCATTTTGCGTCCACGAACATGTCGGGGCACACGTGCCGGGCCGGAGCCGGTGTCAGCATGCACTCGGTTTGCAACTGTCGAAACTTTACTGCCTCCGCGTGCGACAGTTCTCGGTGCGGGAAGGCTCTTCTGACACGCGTTCCGTATGCATGCCTCGCAATGCAACATGAAATATTGCACTAATAATGCGTGGTGCAAGCGTACATTGCTAACGGGCGTCATAATATGCGATTATCGTAATGAACTACAGTTACTCTCCGCCACGTAACGTGGGGAGGGCGTAACAGTGCTATGCACAGTGGGAACGGGCAGTACCAGGACGCCACGTATCCCGAAGAGGTGAGTGCGTGGATACGCTCCAAAGACCTGAAGACACAACGAAGGGCCATCTAGCGGCTGGAGGAGGCTTTGGCGAAGCAACGGAGAAAAAGAGCCAACGACCCGTCCAACGGGCATGGAGGCACCCGAGTAACTGTCGCCTAGTCGGAGCACAACATCCTCGAAGTCTAGGCTCTGAGATTATCGAAATCTAATAGCCGTAATCTTAAGATAGGGAGCATCCGCGCCCTGCAAGGCCGGGGACTTCCTACACGCCGGATGTATGAATAAATGTTCTTTCTCTCTCTGTGAGCGAAAAATCATCTTATGCGTGACCGAAAAATTGAGAACGATGCGAATAAAATAGAAATAAATGATAAAAAAATTCTGCCGCAGAGTGGGGACCAAACCGGGAAAATTTGGGTCAAAATGGGGATAGAACACGGGTTGTTTCCACGACAAGCGGATGTTCTACCAGCACGGCCACGCCTCTGCTCGTGAATAGAGTGAAAAGAACTTCCTCTCCTTGTAAATGCAGTGAAAGTAGCTTTCATGCTTCCAAAACACACGCGTCCCGTATACATGCTTCACAATGCAACATGAAATATTGCACTAATAATGCGTGGTACAAGCGTACATTGCTAGCAGGCGTCAGAATATGCGATTATCATAATGAATCTGTGGTCGAAAGCCTGTACCTCATTACAAAAGGCACACGTGCTACTGTGCCTATTCCCTAAAGGCCATGGATCTATAGCAAATTCAAAAAGGCTTCATGCAATAACTGTTTGAAGTACGCACTAGGAAAAAGATGTCACTATCGCGCTCGACTGCTAAAGGCGAACTTTAGGCTCCCCTAATTTTTATCACTTTTTTATTATCAAAAGTGCATTCTTCGCAAATGGGACATCACTTGGAGGATAACCGGGCAACACGAATAAAAAGAGAGTAGGCACACGGAGAGAAAATGCTGGTAAGTCAACCGGAAGTGCATGGAAGGTTTCATGTTCCTCGATGAGTCCACGGCAATGAGGAAGAGAGGGGGACAAGTGAAACAGAGCTGAGGAGGCTAATTCGAGGTGAAGTTTTGCTTTGGTAGCCTAAACTAAGGAGAAGGAAACCTTGAAAGAAGAGAAGCTTTGAAGTGGAGTGTGGAGAGAAGCTTTGAAGTGATCTGGGGGGTCACGTGACATTTGCAGAACCCTCTCTGGGTCAAAGGTAGTGCGGTTGGGGTCAGTTGCTTTCAGGAAATACTCACGTTGGTAGCAGCGGCACGTCGCCGCTGTCGAATCAGGGAGTTGCAGCCAGTGACGCTGACAATGTAGTAAGAACCACGAAGTGGAGCAGCATACGTTACTTCCCCAACTTCCCTCCCCCACTCCCTCTTTCTTTCTCTGGCTCTCTTGTGCTGTGGTGTTTATTCTTTATTGATGTGTTGTTCACTTGTTCTTTCTTTCTTTTTAGTTTTTGTTTTTCGTTTAGACCCTGTTCTGTCATAATCGAGTGCCTTCGATGTCGTAGAGGATTGATGGCGGCACTTCTTCGAAATTCCATAGGCACATTCAACAAAGAAAGACAGAAGGAAAGAAGGAAAGAAGGAAAGAAAGAAAGAGAGAAAAAAGAAAGAAAAAAGAAAGTAAGAAAGAAAGAAAGAGAAAAAGAAAGAAAGAAAACAAACAAAGAAAGAAAGAAAGAAGGAAAGAAAGATTTTATACACCACAGAGAAGATTCACACAAATTACTGACAATTACACATGCACATATGCATAACAAAGGCACTAAAAACCGTCTCATATTCTTATCCCCAATTGAGTCATTCGGTCTGGCGCGTAAAGGAGGAACGCGCCGACCGGTGGCCGCCTGCTCAATCATGCAGCGGCGTGCTCCTCCGCGTGCAAATAAAGGCAAAACCCAGCTTCTCGAACGTGGTTTCAATTTCTAATTGGAACCCGTCGGGGAACGGATAATGGTAAGTGGCGTGCCACTAGCGCCCACCAACGCTTCCCGCTTCCTTCCCGATATAAAGGATGTGCAATGGAGAAACGTATCTCGAGCGAAATTCTAGCCAAATATACAATTCTTGCGTCTGATCGCATTACGAAATATCCAATCTGTTTTACGACAGGGCTACTGTTTCTTTTCAACGAAGCATACGTATCCCCTGGTATTTGCAGCATTATTTCTATCGAATTCACACTGTCGTTTCGCCAGTCAGACTGCATCGACTCGAAACTTAATCGCGCTAACGCTCATTCTGTGAAACACTAGACGGAGTCCAAAAGTTTATTACGCCTGCCGGCACTCTGGTTAAGCTATATTCATTGCGTAGTTATCGCTTATAAAACTTCGATATGCAAGCTCTATTTCACTCCTGGACTTGCTCACACTCCTCGGCTTTTCTTTATTATATATTATTTAGAAAACGTTGGTGCTTTTACGAACTGTTCAGCTTTTCTCTGCTAACAGCTTTTCGAGTTAACTAATCTGCGCACGTACGCAGTTAGAGGTTTCACTAAGCGGGAAGGTTAAAATAGGAGATGGAAAAAGAGATCAATGCGAAAAGAATATCGATGGCGGGCCGCGCAAATCTCACGTGTGTCGTCTTCCTCTCTACTTCTTATCTACTTTTCCACTTCTTATCATCTTTTCTACGTCTTCTTATCGTAATTACAGATATACGAATAGTCATGGTAAATGATTACCAAAATAAGCAAAAAAAGTTAAGCGTCCTAGATTCTACGCACATGAACACATGTCATTCACTTCAAGCCATGCCCCAGAGCCAATCAGGTCGTCAGTCAAATACGACGTTACAGGATGACCCCCTCCACCTTTCCTGGCATGCTCGCTCACATTATTAGTTTCAACTAATGCAGAGAAAAAAAACTGTCATTGTTGGGCTCAGACAAAGACAACCGGCTACCGACTAATAGGAGTATGGCGTCTTCGTAATCTGGACATACCGAGATTTTTTTTTCCTCTTCTGTCGATATAATTGAACGTCACGATAAGCTTGGATCACCAGACCTATACTAACCCTAACTCTCTTAATAACCATGCTCTGGACAGATTAGTGCGGAGGGCTTATTGCTATTCTTTATTTGTTATTCGTATTAGGCTAGCAGTACTTTACAAATGAAATGAAAAATAAACAAATAACATGAGCAGCTTAGGGCAAGGACATTGTAAAAACACTGATTCATCTTACGGGACTTCTTGGTTATATGCTGTTTGTTTTACCTGCCCCCCCTCCCCCTGATGTTCTTGCCATCTATATAGCACGATACTCAGTGGTGGGCAACGGTCTTAAACCCCGTTCATTCCAGCGCGAAAACCTCACATATGTATTATTTTTTTGTGAAACAAATGCACCTTGATGGTATCTATCAACAACAACAACACAACAACAACAACAACAACAACAACAACAACAACAACAACAACAACAACAACAACAACAACATAATAATAATAATAATAATAATAATAATAATAATAATAATAATAATAATAATAATAATAATAATAAATAATAATAATATCTGAGGTACACCGTAGTGATGTGCTTCGAAAATTTCTATATCTTGGTGTTTTTCAACGTGCCCCGACACCGCACAGCACATAGCCCTTTATCACTTCACCTCCATCGAAATGCGACTGCGGTAGCACGGATGGACGCCGGTCAGCAGCCGAGCAGTGTAACCACTAAACCACGGCGTTTATCTATCTATCTATCTATCTATCTATCTATCTATCTATCTATCTATCTATCTATCTATGTATGTATGTATGTATGTATGTATGTATGTATGTATGTATGTATGTATGTATGTATGTATGTATGTATGTATGTATGTATGTATGTATGTATGTATTATGTATGCATGCATGCATGCATGCATGTATGTTTGTATGTATGTATGTATGTATGTATGCATGCATGCATGTATGTATATATGTATGTATGTATGTATGTATGTATGTATGTATGTATGTATGTATGTATGCATGAATGCATGTATGTATGTATGTATGTATGTATGTATGTATGTATGTATGTATGTATGTATGTATGTATGTATGTATGTATGTATGTATGTATGTAAGCATGTATGTATGGATGTATGTATGTATTGTTTACAAATGAAGTCTGTTAGAAGGGCTACCGGCGATCACTTGTTAGAAAGGACGCGAGAGACGGGGCTATGTCAGGCTATTTTTGTCTGCCTTCCCCAGTTTAATATGCATCCTAATGGAAAGCAGAAGAGGATACTATGTGATGAACTGCGTAGTTAAACATTTGAGCAACGATGTGTACGCTGTTGTTTAGTTGAGCTATAAGCACTTTGTTTTTCCTGAACATTCAAGTTTTAAGCTGGCGCTACGGCTTCTGCAAGATTTCTAAACGTTTCAACGTCTACTTCGCTGAACGTCAAACGTGAGACATTCTCCAAACGTGTATATAGGAACGCACGTTCCTCATCTTTCACTGCCACGTCATCATACATGCCTTTGTTCTTTTTGTTATTTTAGGAGTAAGGTACGTCATTTTTTTACCTTAATGCTGTACGAGGTAATCCAATAATTGTCGTTTTTCACACACCGATTTCATGTCGTCAGCACTCATGACCAGCCTGAACGCTTTCGCCGGCAACTAACCCGTCATGCCAAGTCCTCTTTCGTCTGGCTTGCTTCCCCTCAATTCCATGACGTCGGCCAGGCGTAACGACTGGCGATCGTTCCAACAGGACCGGTCTTCATTAAACTCGCTCGATGATCTTCGCTACGGCAATCACATTTTACCTCACGGGGTAGGAAGCAGTTTCGCGACGTAGTTATTGCACAGCATGTGTTTTTTACTGTGATCTCAATGCTTGCCCTCCCCTCCTCTTAATAGAGATAAAAGGGAAGAAAAATAGGTATTCGTTGTTAGACACCCTGTAGTTTCGTGACCTTCTCAGGCAAATCAATTGTGCATGTGGTTCTATTGTCAATAACACACGTTTTGTGCTGTTGATCTTGCTATGACAATGACAACCAGTGATGCCCGCTCCGTATACTTCTGAACCAACCTGCCGGCATGGTTCTAGGACCGTAGGTATATGCCCCGAAGGCACAGATGGCAATGTAAGAGCAATGTGTATAGGCTTTATGTGCGCTCGAAATTGTGTGCGTGATTTGTTCTGTCTCGTTTCGCCCCTTTATCCATTCCTACAGTACAAGTTAGGTACCTGGTTGAGTTTCCTGACTTCCTTTGACTTTATCTCGCTCTGAGGTGGAACAAGAGCCGACTATATTATATCCAAGCGGACGACGCCACCACTACCATCATTTTCATTTTCTTTCTTTTCCTGACATTCGTTTTTTAAACGCGCCTACGGCTTCTTTGTGCCTGCACCGTCAAAGGGAGTATACCTCCCACCCTTTGTGTCTGCATCGAATGTCGCACGTATCGTCCCGTCCCAGGAAAGTTCCGGCCACGTCTCTATACTGCGTGTCTCCTTTATAGATAAGCAGGCATTCCTGTGTAGGCCTGAGAGCACACAGCGTTCAACCGATTGACGTAGCGTGCGTCCGCCTGCTTCCTTCGTCTCTGCTTGCGTGTCTCCGCGCCGTGACTCGGGAGCAACAAGCGTGCCCACAGGCCTTCTACGCAACTATACGGCCATCTTCGAGCGCAGTGCCGCTCTTGGTTCCCGCCGCCGCGATCGGATATACACGCTGTGCTCGGCCGTCCAAGGCATCGGGTGGGCTCGCTCACTTCGTCCTTCCTTTGTGCTCTACTCAGACGTCAGGTTCAATAGAGGCCCACGCGAGACGAGAAGGTGAAACACGGACGCTGCTGTCTTAAGCTTTGCTTCGATCACGCCAGCTTCAACCACCCTGACGGTGGTTCTCTCTCTCTCTCTATCTCGCTCTCTATATATATGAGCGCACAGCGAACAGCCTGGCCCCGAGCTCCATCGGCTCGTTACTCTTCGTTTATATACGTCTCTGGGCTTTATTTATGGGCCTCACGCGGGGCACGCGAGCTACCGGCAAGTAGGACGCTTATTGCCTACTATAATAAACTCCATAGCCCGGGCCCGACGAAACTCCGTGTGGGCGAAATCGTTCCGAGCTACTCCGATATCGATGCCCTCCACCACTTCCACTTCCTTGGAAACGGATCGAAGAAGGTTCAACTCAACTTGAACTGGAAGACTGGAAAATTAAGCAGAAAGGTTAGCTTGTGAAGTCGCGGGTTTGAATCCTGTTGCATGGTACGTTTGAAGCTTGGCAAATTACGGCAGAGAAGCCTGGTCAAGAAAGTCAAATAGTCCTGCGTTAGTTTGACGCTGTTATTTCTTTATTTATCTTCAGAAGTTCATGATCACGTGCTCGAACGTGTGATAACGCAGCCGAAGGAGCATGAGATGAGGAAAATATTAGGAGGCTTCCATGTGACACTTTCAGCTGTAATTGAGCAGCTGATTGCCATCGTTGCGATTCACTTTGACACAGCAAACTTCTATGGAAGTTAACCAGTTCTTAGACCGACTGGCTACCCTGGGCTAGGGCAAGGGGTAAGACTAATAAAGTATTGTATAAAGTAAATCACACGAAAGGGGTGTAGAGGGGAAGAGAAAAAAGAAAGCAAAACAGAATACGACGATGATTAAAAATCAGAACCATCAAACTAAGTGAAACAAAAAACACCCCGTTCCGCCTTGATAATTCAATTTGAAAGTATGTGATTTCACATGTATAAATCATGATCGGGTTAAAGCAAGACCATAGTCTGGTACACCGAATTAACTATGACAGTTAGGGTATTATAAATATGTGCGTGATTTCATTAACCAGTTTTTATTACGCTCCGCTTCCTTGAGAAGCCAGAATCAAACCCGTGACCCGGAGCGATACTATGCAGGCAATCCTCATGCATATAAGCGTTCATCTTTCGATCAAATAAGGAAGACTATAAGCCATAATAGAAAAGTTACAACATATCCACGGAGTGAATGATAATGAGTGGGCCAAAGCTTCGTAGGGTTTTGTCTGTAAACGATGAATCCTCTGTCTGTCTGTCTGTCTGTCTGTCTGTCTGTCTGTCTGTCTGTCTGTCTGTCTGTCTGTCTGTCTGTCTGTCTGTCTGTCTGTCTGTCTGTCTGTCTGTCTGTCTGTCTGTCTGTCTGTCTGTCTGTCTGTCTGTCTGTCTGTCTGTCTGTCTGTCTGCACCTGCTGAGTGAGTTACAGAACTAAAAGGTCTCGTACCTTGAGAGACATGAATGTACAGGCCCATGGCTTAAGGAACTTCGCACCAAAAAGAAAACATTCAGCATGGCAAGATTCGACATCGCCCACCCGCGATACAAAAGTGAGTGTCGTAACCATTCAACATAGCCGTGGCACTCCAGAGCAGTTCACTGCAGACCGAAAAACAATGTGTCCATTGTGTTCGTACCAAGCTCTAACCACGAACACAAAGTAGAAAAGAATAGCCATTCGTAGAACGAATGAATAGCGTAATGGCCGCTTCACGCCCACTACACTGGAACGGCGGTAAGGATACGCCTCACCTACGCAAATAACATTCCAGCGGACTTTCTTCTTGCTAAGTACACATGTATTACCTAAGTGACCATCCCAATGAAGCGGGATGTTTAGAAAGTTAATGGTCCTGCGTTTCCCTGTGACAAGCGCGATCTCTAGACGAGCGTAGCATAGCCCTGTATTATTTAGTACCGCGATGTGGTGAGAAAGGGAACTGATGGTGAGGAGAATGTAACGTAGGAGGGGATAGCGAGTATAGAGAAACAGAGAGATCAAAAAAGGAAAGAAAAAATATATGTAAAGGAAGCGAAAAGTAGAGCAAAAGAAATGGCAGGAAGAGAAAAAAGATAGACAGAGAGTGAAAGATGCATATCTATGATCACTGAGTGTGAACAGGCATTTTATGTAGTTGAAATATTCTGAACATTATTATATATATCCTGAACCTTATTTTGAACTCACACTGAAATATTGAATCAGCACTGACTACATGTGTAAATATTGTCCCCTTTTGTGGAGTTTCCACTGCAAAAAAAATAATGATGTCGGTACAGAGTGGATATTTTTATTACGATATGTGAAACGCAGTATCGTGACTGCGACATTGAGGACTGAAGCTGAATGTGCCACATGTTTTGGACTTGAAATGGTGAGAACAAAAGTTGCAGTATGGTCAGTGGCCTCTAAAAAAGTTCGTCTGGGTGCGTTTACTCATATTCTTTTCACGTTGGTATAGTCTGTTCGCGGCCATATTAAATTCGTATAAATATATGTATCTCGATCTGAGCATCAAATTTATCACTTTCTTTTGCCTCAGGATTATTTGACGCCAAATATTTATTTAAAATGTCAAACGGAACGATAATGTAGCAATACGTTCAAATTTTCGAAATTTACTGTAACGACTTCCTCTGGAATTTATGGAACTTGTAACGGTATAACCTTTTCCAAGATTGGGAAGGAACGAGCCTTCATTAAAGTTTTAGGGGAACGTGCCCAACACTGATTATCAAACATCGGTGGTGGCTACTGTGACAACGTCGAAAAACGTATTGGTTATTCTAAAAGCATCCGTGCGCTACACATACAAAGGACAGTCCTCACATCATTTGCATAACGTTGAGTATGCGTATTTTCGCAGGCAATGTGATTTCAGGTGGCTCATTTCTAAGAGAATAGATCGTGTTGCCTCAAGCAGTGAAGAGGATGGAGATAAACTCGTTGTTGTGCACACCTTAACTAGTAACGGGCCTCGACAGTTACGACTAACCAGGGTAAACCGATCAGTAAAGTTCAGTGGATTCGATTATTATTACAAAACGCAGATCACATACGAGATGTTGCGTCGTAGGGCAAACACCTCGGATCTGTGTTATCAGGTATGCACAGGTTGGTCGCCAGCTATCGAATCGCGTTCGAAACAATGTTTCAGCTTTACTAATGTAGCCAGCTGCATATTGCCACCTGATATGCTTGGGTGAGATCCGGGAGTGGAAGAAGACAAAGACGATCTGTCTGAGCTGCTGCTTGGCTAGTCGACTCAACGAACCCAATAAACCAAGTTTGTCTTAAGAAACGTGACAAGACTGGTGGAGTTGCTGGGTACAACGTCTCTCGATCCACCCGATGCCCAAGACCCCGTCCAGCAGCCGGAACACAAGCCCTGCACCCGTGGACACTCCTGTTCACAGAGTAAGCCGCCGCCAACGAGGCCTACCACCTGAGACACCAACCACTGACGCAGCGACTATGACTTCGACACAAGATCCCGTGCAAGCTCCGACACCTTCCACGCCGATCTACTGCACCGTCCAGAACCCGCTCATGCCTAGCCCCTTTCATGGAGAGCAGCATGAAGATGTTGACGACTGGCTGAGTGAGTTCGAACGTGTCGCAGCGATAAATTACTGGGATGATGCCGCGAAGCTCCGGAACGTGTACACTTGCCTGAAGGACGGTGCCAAGACGTGGTTTTTGAACAGGGATGATGTTCTGACATCTTGGCGCGAGTTCCAGCGTCGCCTTCTGGAGACCTACAGGAGTCCCGACCGCCGCGAACGAGCGGAGCGTGCACTACAATCACGCATCCAGATGCCAAACGAGACCGTCTCGATGTACGTTGAGGACATGACACGGCTTTTCAAGCGAGCGGATCCTGCTATGGCAGAGGAAAAAAAGTTGCGCCACCTCATGCGTGGTGTGAAGGAACAACTTTTTGCTGGTTTGGTGCGTAGTCCCCCTAAGAGTGTTGCTGAGTTCCTTACTGAAGCGGCAACAATGGAGCAAGTACTGCACCAACGGTCTGTCCTGTTTGACCGTCAAGTGAATGCTGCCTCAACCCCCGACGAATGGATTCGCGAGATCATCCGATCTGTCGTCCGGGAAGAAATGGAAAAGATGTACGGGACAAGACCAATCGATGTTGGTTCTATCACCAGTGTCATCCGTGACGAGGTTCAACAGGTGTTGCACGCCCATCGTTTTCCGCTGATGTCGGTTGTTCCGGAAACGGCTCCTGTGTCTACTGACAGTCGCCGTCGTACGTACGCGGAAGCCTTGCGGTCTGCCACGCCTCGTTCTGGTCAAGGAGTCCCGACCCAGCCAGTGCCGCACGTCGCGATCCAGACAGTGCCGCACGTTCCGCTTCAGACAGTTCCATACGTCCCGATCCAGACAATGATGCCGTCAGTCGCGATTCAGTCGGCGCACGCTGGTTTGGACATCGATGGTCGCCGTGCACCGACGCGCAAGTCTGATATCTGGCGTACGCCGGACAGACGACCCCTCTGCTATCATTGCGGTGAGGCTGGTCACATTTACCGCGAATTCCCATACCGGCAACTTGGCCTGCGTGGATTTTCCGTCAATTCACCTCGTCCCCAAATTGGTCAAAGGCCGAGAGACATCGAAGAATATCTCGCGCAACAGCCTGCACCCGTTACACGACGTCAATCACGGTCACCATCTCCGAGGAGACCCGCAGCCACTGGGTCACGTTTCGATGTGACGGCACGGGAACGCTCTCCAAGCCCCCGTCGGGAAAACTGAAGGCAGCGGCCTTCGGGTGCAAGGTCGCTGGGACTCAAAGTGCGGAAGACCTCCCATCGATGCTTGCACGCAACACGGAAGACATTCAACCAGAGAATAATCGCAGTACCGAAGGAACGCCGAAATCCACATCTGAACCCAGTGACCGCGTGTCACTTGACATACCTGTGCTTATTGACGGTTTTCAGGTCAATGCATTGATAGACACTGGTGCAGACTATTCGATTATCAGCGGGAGGCTAGCAAAAGATCTCAGGAAAGTGATTACGCCGTGGAATGAAACGCGAAATCGAACTGCTGGAGGACACGTTGTAACACCACTGGGTCGCTGTACGGCAAGAGTTAAAATTCGTGCGTCAACGTTTGTGCTCAGCTGCCTCGTTCTGCGCGACTGTTCACGTCAGCTGATTATCGGCATGGACTTCCTTCGGGAATACGGTGCCATCATAAATCTCCGTGAACGCATCGTGACCTTCTCGACTCAAGGCGCAACAGATCGAGACGCTGATAACTGCCGTAGACCTGCGCTGCGTGTTGCTGATGACAGTGTGACGCTGCCGCCCCGAGCGACCGTTCCCATCGAAGTCATTTGTGAAGACCTCGGGGACGGTGACGTGGTGGCTGAAAGCAACCTATCACTTCTGCTACTCCAAGGTGTATGTGCTGCCCGAAGTGTTGTGCGTGTCCGTAACGGACAGTCACAAATACTAGTTACGAACTTCAACTACAAGCACCGTCATCTTTTCCGCGGAACCACCGTAGCCTATGGAGACCCTGTTGCCGACGTCACGGAGTGCTTCGCGTCCGAGGAAACGCATGAGGATGAAGAATTCCTAGACCACATCGACATTAATTCGACGCTGTCAGACAAGAGAAAGGCTGCACTTCATGACCTTTTAAAGGAGTTTCGGTCTTGCTTCGCCTCTTCTTCCAAAGTCCATCAAACACACCTCGCCAAGCATCGAATTATTACCGACGATGACGTCCGCCCCATCCGGCAGCAGCCTTATCGCGTTTCTTCCAAAGAACGTGCGGCTATTCAGACACAAGTGAAAGATATGCTCGATGACGGGATTATTCAACCATCCAGCAGCCCTTGGTCCTCGCCAGTCGTTCTAGTGAAGAAAAAAGACGGAACGCTGCGATTTTGTATTGACTACAGGAAGCTTAATAGCGTCACGAAAAAAGACGTTTACCCGCTTCCACGGGTCGACGACTCTCTCGACAGATTACGACGCGCGAAGTATTTTTCGTCCATCGATCTAAAGAGTGGCTATTGGCAAATTGAAGTGGATGAACGAGACCGAGAAAAAACTGCGTTTGTGACTCCAGACGGACTTTACGAATTCCGTGTTCTTCCCTTCGGCCTCTGTTCTGCCCCAGCCACTTTTCAGAGGATGATGGACACAGTTCTCGCTGGCTTGAAGTGGCAAAGCTGCCTTGTCTACCTCGATGATGTGGTTATCTTTTCCGAGAGCTTCGAAGAACATCTGAAGCATCTGAGAAAGGTTCTGGACGCCATTCGCACAGCTAAACTCACGCTGAAACCCCAAAAATGCCATTTCGGCTACGAAGAGCTGAAATTTCTGGGGCATGTCATTAGTGCGGATGGAGTGCGACCTGATCCAGACAAAACTGCTGCTGTCGCCGCCTTCCCTGTTCCATCAGATAAAAGAGCAGTACGCCGTTTCCTCGGCTTGTGCGCGTATTATCGCCGATTTATCGCCAACTTCTCGAAGATAGCTGAACCTCTTACGCGACTCACTCGGGATGACGTGCCTTTTACTTGGAGCGCAGAACAAGATGCAGCGTTCACAGAGCTACGGCGGAGAAAGCAAACAGCCCCTGTTCTTGCCCATTTTGATGAAGACGCTGCTACAGAAATTCATACAGATGCCAGCAACGTCGGACTTGGCGCTGTCCTTGTACAACGACACGGTGGCGTTGAACATGTAATAGCTTACGCCAGTCGCACTCTTTCTCGAGCCGAGACCAACTATTCTACATCGGAAAAAGAATGCCTCGCAGTTGTGTGGGCGACGACCAAGTTTAGGCCTTACCTCTACGGTCGTCCCTTCAAAGTGGTGACTGACCACCACTCGCTCTGCTGGCTGGCAAATCTCAGAGATCCATCCGGCCGTCTCGCTCGGTGGAGTTTGCAGGAGTTCGATATTACGATTGTGTACAGGTCAGGGCGCAAACATGAAGATGCCGACGCGCTTTCTCGAGCGCCTGTGGGGCACGCTGTCATTGGCTCCGAGGATGAAGATGCCTTTCTCGGAGCAGTCAGCGATTCCGAATTTATGTCAAAACAGCGGGCAGACGACGAATTACGCCCAGCTATTGATTCCCTGGAAGGCCAGAACTCTCAGGTCCCTCGACACATTGCTCGCGAACTGTCCTCTTTTTGTCTAAGAAGAGGCATTCTTTACAAGAAAAACGCCCGTGGTAGCGACAAAGCCTTCCTACTCGTTGTTCCTACCGAAATGCGGGACGAGATCCTCCTTGCGTGCCACGACGAGCCCACGTCAGGACATTTGGGCTATTCGCGAACTCTCGCCAGAGTACGCCAACAGTATTACTGGCCGCGACTATCAACAAGTGTACATCAATACGTGTAAGGCTGCCGTGAGTGCCAGCGTCGCAAGACTCCGCCTGTGAGACCCGCAGGCCTGCTCCAGCCGATCGCACCACCACAGACACCGTTTGACCTCGTGGTAATGGACCTTTTTGGACCCTTCCCTTTGTCGTCCTCTGGGAACAAATGGATTATAGTTGCGACAGATTATCTCACTCGGTATGCTGAAACAAAAGCGTTACCCCGTGGCACATCCTCTGAAGTCGCGCAGTTCTTCGTGCACCAAATCGTCCTACGGCATGGTGCCCCGTCATGCGTGATTACGGACAGAGGGACGTCATTTACAGCACGAATGATGGAGGAGATTTTTAAATTGAGCTGCACAACTCATCGAAAAACGACGGCTTATCACCCGCAATCGAATGGACTGACAGAGAGGCTTAACAAGACCATAGCGGACATGCTGTCAATGAACGTTGACGTACAACACAAAACCTGGGACGAAATTCTTCCGTAAATCACGTTTGCATACAATACGGCAACGCAAGAAACAACGCGATTTCCGCCTTTCCGACTCGTTTACGGACGCAACGTGCGAACCATGCTCGATGCTATGCTTCCGTGTGACCAAAGCAATGAAATCGCTCCAGACGCTGAGGAATACACTCAATACGCCGAAGAAGCTCGTCAGCTAGCTCGCATAAACACCAGTCGCCAACAAGATGAAGACGCACGACGTTACAACCTCCGCCATCGAAACGTCTCCTACCACCCTGGGGACCGAGTGTGGGTATAGACCTTGTCCGGCGACCAGGCTTATCCGAAAAACTCCTAAGCCGTTATTTTGGACCGTACAAGGTTCTTAGACGTGTCACCGATCTTACCTACGAGGTATTTCCGGACGGCGCAGCGTCTTCTCGTCGACAGCTTCGGCCCGAAACCGTGCATGTCGTTAGGCTGAAGCCGTACTTCACACAGTAGCCCTTGTGGTTCACGTTTTGCGACAAGCCGTGACATTGTGCTGCTGCTGCTGTTCGTGTTCTCCGGTGTTTTTATGCCTTTTGTTTTTGCGCTTGGCGCATGCATTGGCGCAATTTCCTCATTTGCGCTGCGAGTACTGGCACTCTCCCTCCTTTGGTTCTCTGTATCTGCGTGTGTATGCCTTCATTTTTTTTCGTTACAAGCATCGAGTCGATGCTTTCAAAGGGGGCACTAATGTTACCTGATATGCTTGGGTGAGATCCGTGAGTGGAAGAAGACAAAGACGATCTGTCTGAGCTGCTGCTTGGCTAGTCGATTCAACGAACCCAATAAACCCAAGTTTGTCTTAAGAAACGTGACAATATTATAGATATCGCATTCAAGGTGGTAAACGTCAGAACTCTCAGAATTCAGATCGCCCCTGATGGTTACTTGAAGGCCAGTGGATGAACTGGTGACGGGTTGGGTTATGACACGGTTATGATGTGTGCACGCATCTTGCACCGTGACTTACACAAGGCGCGTAGTTGTTTTGCTTACGGGCAGTGAGCTTAATAGAAAGGATATTGTGGACGTTTCTTAATGATCTGCAAATGATCCTGGGCTCTTCTAGAAACACAACTTCTAGGTGTTCATTTTGTTCTAGTACGTAATAGTGTGGATTCAAAATGGCAGTGATGCTTGGGACTCCCTGCCGCGGTGGTCGAATTTCGACGGAGACGAAAGGTAGAAACCCATGCACTCTGCGATGTGAGTGCACGTTAAAGAACACCAGATGGTCGAAATTTCCGGAGTCCTCGACTAAGGCGTCTTTCATAACCATATCGTGGTTTTGGGACGTGAAATCCCAGATATTATTTTTATTATTTTTGTTAACTTTGGGGCTATTGCGGCTTTGAGATTTCTGAACAGCGGCCTGCGAATCACCGTGAACTAGAAACCGATTTGCCTGATGCATTCCCTAATTCCTCATTGTCGATTTGTAGAATAAATACGAACATTGTGAGAGATTTTTAAAGACATCTTACACTTGCGCCCTTCGCCCCCCCAAAAAAGCGGCGTAATATTATCATCGTCAGCCACAGCATAAACAACGTCGTCATCACAATCATCATCATCATCATCATCATCATCATCATTATCCTGAATGAGTTTGCGGATACGTGGCGAAATGTAAGAGCGGTATTCAAATTTAATTCTGTTGTCGAGTCGAGTTAAACTATGTCTCACCGACAGCTATTGCTGTATCGTCTACAATCCTTTCTGTAGCCCTGGCACGTCCAATCCAATCTTGCCCATCATGCGATCGTCCTTGTGCGCCAGAACTTTCGAGGCGCGCGCGTCGGTGCCATTGCTGCTGCTGAACGCTCCTCTCCCTATCTGACATCACTAGACCTTGTAAAGAGAAGTATGAATTCTCTTTTTCATGTCAGACCTGCGTTTTCGCTTCCACGTCGTGGTCAGCCAGTCGTGATAACTCCCTGTGCTGCAGTGTTTCTGTCTGTGCTGCTTCGCCCTGCGAAAGTTCACACACTCGTGGCAGGTAAAAGGGAGTGCTCGCACTTCATTGTTGTACGTGACGGGAAAGTTCATTACCCGCTGATTTGGACGTTTTGAAAGGAAACGTCAATTACGCAAAGCATGGCCTAGTCAGCTGTGGAATGAAGAGTATTTACCCAGAAGTTACTTTAACGCGATAGCGTTAAAGACATTGTTCCGCAGAAATTCTGATGTCGGCTTCGTTGGTCGTGAGCGAGAACTAGAGAACAAAGCAAATAAATAAATAATAAAGATAACCTGGATCAGAGTGGAGATCAAACCATTGCCGTCAGGGTTCGAGTGGTAGTTGAACGCAGGTCGTTTACTTGGCAAGCGGATGTTCTACCACACGGCCACTCCCGTACTTGTGAACAAAGTTAAAATAACTTCCTTTGCTTGGAAACGCAGTGAAAGTGGCAATGCTTTACAAACACACACGTCCTGTATACATGTATCACAACATGAAATATTGCAGTAATAATGCGTCGTAAAAGTGTCCATTGCAACCGGGTGTCAGAACATGTGATTATACCAATAATGTGATGATTTAAAGCCGGTAAATAACTAGAAAAGGCACACGTCCTTCTGCGCCTGTTTTCTTAAGGCCGCGTAGTGGGCGCATAGCAAGTTCGACAAGGTTTTATGCCTTAGGTGCTTCAGGTACGCCCTAGGAACAGGTGACCGCTGTCGCGTTTAACTCTTGAAGGCGAGGCTATAGGTTCCAAACCTTTTGCACTTCTTTTGCACATTAGTCTTTTGTTACTACCCAGGATGCCCAGCGCGCTTTCAAGCTCTCTTTTTAGTTGCTTTTTGTGATATTGACTAAGCGTGTCTTCTTGCTTCTCGTCTGCATGAAAGTACTTCCTTTATTCAAGTACAAAACAAACTAAAGAAAGGTTTTCGCATTTTATCGTGACCTGCGCGGAATTGTTTCGGTGGCTTCAACAAATGTAAATTCAGGCTGGTTGCTTCTGCCGAGTTCGCGAGCAAAACGCACGCGCTATTTAAAATGAAAAAGGATTACCAAGCAGCGTAATGCATAAGATTACAAAAATTTCTCGTGCAGTAATCATAAAATAACTTGGGGGAGTTCCACCCAAAACGTTCTTTCTTTACTGGCAGTAAAACTGCAAGCATCGAGAAGTTTTATTACTAATTTCACCACTTCACCATCTTCAGATATTTCTTTTCTTCTCACTTGTCTTGACACATTGTCTTATGGGAGTGTTTTCCTGCTATGAAAATATGCAGCTTAGAGAAGTGTGGCTTATTGCGTTCAAAAAAAGTTCTGCTCACCCAGCAAAGCTCAGCCAGCCAGCGATATTAGCGCATGGTAACGTCTCAAATTTATTTAGATTGTGACCGGACCAGCAGCAAGGTTTCTCGTCATCTAATTAATATTGACATCTAAGGAACAGAAATAAGTTATTGTCTTTCGCGGTTCCGGATGGTGTGCGGATGCAGCCAGCAATAAAGCTTAGCAACGAAGTTCTTGTACTTATCTTGTGGCTTGATATACAATGCACTCTGCGGAGTTGGTGCTGTTTCCTTCTATAGTCTCCGAACTCTATACCTTACTTTCCATACAAAGAATTCCTGCCCTCAAGCTTAACTATGTCTCACTGTTGAAATTCGAGACACCCTGAGCAAGAAAAAGACTCATGGGGTTTCTTAGCATTCGCATAAAATGCCTTTCATTATCTCCTGTCATTATCTTCTTCTTCTCAGATGGTCGTGCAGCCGGCTCTGCAACTAACGCAACTATGTGCCGAGTCACACGAAATTCACACCAGATGTCAGCACCAGTGCGGAATCTCCGGGTGTCAAAACGCGCTCGTGTAGCCATGTTACTGATGTCGCTCTTTTTCTAGCAATTAGGAGATTCTGCAGCCACACACTTCTTTTTTAATGATAAGTATAAAATAAGTATGAAAAACTAATTAACCTATAGGGCTATTACAGCGACACTCACGGCGCGTTTTTGCCATCCCTGTTGTCATCATGTACCACCATATATATATATATATATATATATATATATATATATATATATATATATATATATATATATATATATATATATATATATATATATATATATATATATATATATATATATATATATCGTCTTAATACATAAGAAAGGAGATGACAAGGACTTGAAGAATTACAGGCTGATCAGCTTGATCTCTGTAGTATACAAGCTATTTACAAATGTAATTGCTAACTGAGTAAAGAAAACATTAGAATTCAATCAACCAAAGGAACAAGCAGGATTTCGAACAGGCTACTCAACAATTGACCACATTCATACTATCAATCAGGTAATAGAGAAATGCTCAGAGTATAACCAACCACTATACATAGGCTTCATAGATTACGAGAAGGCGTTTGATTCAGTAGAAATATCAGCCGTCATGCGGAATCAGACACTGCGGAATCAGGGCGTAGATGAAGTATATATAAACATTCTGGAAGAAAGCTACAGGGGATCAACTGCTACCATAGTGCTTCATAAAGAAAGCAACAGAATACCAATCAAGAAGGGTGTAAGGCAGGGGGACACAATCTCCACAATGCTATTTACCGCGTGCTTACAGGAGGTTTTCAGAAGCCTAGAATAGGAACAGTTAGGAATAAGAGTTAATGGAGAATACCTTAGTAACCTGCGCTTCGCCGATGACATTGCATTGCTGAGTAACTCAGGGGACGAATTGCAACTCATGATTACGGAGTTAGACAAGGAGAGCAGAAAGGTGGGTCTTAAAATTGATCTGCAGAAAACGAAAGTAATGTACAACAACCTCAGAAAGGAGCAGCGCTTCGAGATAGGTAATAGTGCACTTGAACTTGTAAAAGACTATGTCTACTTAGGGCAGGTAATAACCGCAGAGCCTAACCACGAGATTGAAGTAACTAGAAGAATAAGAATGGGGTGGAGCACATTCGGAAAGCAATCTCAAATTATGACAGGTAGATTGCCACTATCCATCAAGAGGAAGGTATATAACAGCTGTATCTTGCCGGTACTTAGCTACGGAGCAGAAACCTGGAGACTTACAAAGAGGGTTCAGCTTAAATTGAGGACGATGCAGCGAGCAATGGAAAGAAAAATGGTAGCTGTAACCTTAAGAGACAAGAAGAGAGCAGAGTGGATTAGGGGACAAACGGGAGTTAAGGATATCATAGTTGAAATAAAGAAGAGGAAATGAACATGGGCCGGGCATGTAGCGCGTAGACAAGATAACCGCTGGTCATTAAGGGTAACTAACTGGATTCCCCGAGAAGGGAAGCGGGTTATAGGGAGACAGAAGGTTAGGTGGGCAGATGAGATTAAGAAGTTTGCGGGTATAAATCGGCAGCAGCAAGCACAGGACCGGGTTAACTGGCGGAACATGGGAGAGGCCTTTGCCCTGCAGTGGACGTAGTCAGGCTGATGGTATATATATATATATATATATATATATATATATATATATATATATATATATATATATATATATATATATATATATACCATCATTTCTTATGTCATTTCATCAGTTCTGATGTGCTATCTGCAAGTTAACTCAATATATATATATATATATATATATATATATATATATCCCGAGAAAAAGTGCTTTGTTCTGTTTTTTCCTTTTTTTCTTGGGAGGCATTTAAACTCATTAACATTTGAGCGTTGTTTTTTTCGTACGAACGAGCGTAACTTATCAGCTTCTTTACTTCACAATAAAACATTACCTTCCTATATTTCATAGATTCTGATATTAGTATTAGCGCATGAAGTTTTATTTTTGTTGTTGCCGTTCTTTTTTTTGTTGTTGAGGTGATCTTTCAATATCTTATGCAGACGCTTTACTTCGTTTCTAACGGCACCGCCGCAGTTGCCGAAGCCTCGTTTATTCCAGGCAGTGCAATACGTCCGCATCAGTGGGCTTCCTTGTTCTCACTCGTCACGTCCCTACGGGTCTCCGTGCCGGCCTCTTCAGACGACTTTCGAAACCTTTGTTCGCGCTTCGTTGTTTACTGCCGTTTTTGGCGCTCGATTTCCTTACCTCTGATTTCTCTCGTCTTTTCTGACTTTCTTTTTTTTTTGTCACAGCCGCGTACTCAGTACTGCCACGGCCCCTCCCTTTCTTCAGTCCCCTCCCCTTTTTTTTATTCTTCGTCACTTTGTACGCAGTGCTCGTCCTTCCACCGCGAGAAAGCCGTGGCAGTAGTGGCCGGTGCAAGACGTATTCTCTGTGGCCGTCATAAACACCGCGAAAGAGTCGAGAGGCAGGAAGCAGGACGGCGAGCCAGGAAGGACAATGCCAACAGCAACCACGCTACGCACGTACTACATGAGCTAAGGGCTTTGCCGCGCACAAACAAGCATGGTAATGTGTGCCCAACGCAGCAGTCACGAAATGTGCGCCGGGAAGCAGAATACAAGCAAACGCCGTAGAGTAAACGAAGGATGCTGAGTTAGCGGCCGCGCTCTCCGCTTTTTTTTTATCATGTCGATGAAATACACACCGGACAGCCCTAATCCTTCGTACCTTTCCACTACTTCAGCTGGGCTATTTGTGGTGATAGAACGATTGAAAAAAGCATAGGATTGTCTTGAAGCATGACAAGAAAATGCTGAAAATTTTCAAGAAAATGGGGTGGAAGGTGGAGGAATATGCACGAAAATGTTGGGCGCAGGATTGGCAGAGAAGAAGGCACACAAGAACAGAAGTAGGAGAACGGCATCGAAAAGCAATTGATGTGAAACGAAAGGGTTCTTCGTATGGCAGAGGTGAAAAGGCGGGACAGGAAGTATGGGAACAGCAAGAGGTAGCTGCAGCATTTTCTCTTTCTTTCTTTTCTTTTATTTCATTCCTTCTTTTTTTTTTCTTTTGCTTTCTGAGCACGTATTCGATCCCTCCACACTGCTCTGTAGGATCGCCCGTGCTTCATTTTCTCTTTTCGTTTGTGTGTGTGCGTGTGTGCGTGCGTGCGTGTGTGTGTGTGTGTGTGTGTGTGTGTGTGTGTGTGTGTGTGTGTGTGTGTGTTTGTGCGTGCATGCATGCGCGTTGAAAAAAAAATGTCGACACGTGTCATTGTCCCGAATATAACGAGGTAAAATTGGTGCCGTGCCTCTCGTTATGGTATCACCTCAAACGACACATGTGCTAACCTCACATATACATACGCTGGTCTTTGTCATCGCCGTTGTTCCAAGCGTTCCCACCTCTTTTTCCCTACGTCGCTTCCTGCTCCTGACCAACTGCCACTGCTACACACACGTCTGCAAAGCTAGGTGTTCGCCTACGACTGTTTCCTACTTCCTCTCTTTTTTTGTCTTTTGTTTTCGTTTCCTGTTCCGGGCCTCCCAAATCTGTACCGCCAGCACGTGGAACAATCATCGTTTTACGAGACGCAAGCTCGTCTGCGGTCGGAACGAATGCTTCCGCCTCTCCGTCCTCGTACTTTGCGTCACTTCCTCTTATGGTAAGCACCCCTTCCCCCACAAAGCCCCTCGCTCACTCGCACCCTGAGATAAACCTATTTGCACACCTCTCTGCGCGGCTCTGCCACAATGGGCATTATGTATGCCGTCGTTACCACACACGGGTAACGCTGTCTGTTCTCGCTATATCCTCGCGCAGCTCCTGCGTTCTCATGCCAAGCATCTCCCCAACGGATGGCACGCTTGTGTTTGTCGTTACGCTAAATGTGCTGGTCCCCAACGCGCAGTTGCGGAATTGACGGTATCGCAGAAAAGGTACAGGTCCTATAAACGACTGTGTGGGATGCGTGCTTACTTTTTTCGTCCAAAGATAAGCGCTACTGCGTTAGTGCGAGGCTAATCTTGTTCTGTTTCCCAATTCTAAGGGCAAGTTTGACAATATTGTGCCACTCTGTGGCTTTGCCATTTAAAAATCGGTTTTTCAGGTGATGCTGATGAGGATCATTATTATTATTATTATTATTATTATTATTATTATTATTATTATTATTATTATTATTATTATTATTATTATTATTATTATTATTATCAGCTTCTGTTAGTCCCCTGTGGGGCGAAGGCCCCTCCCAAAGATCTCTAGTTAACCCTGTCTTATATGCGAGCTCAACCCAGTTTATCCCTGCGAACTACTTAATTTCGTCACTCTAACTCTCTGCCTTCTCCGACTGCAAATCGTAGGGTGTTGAATCATTCACTGTTAACCTTGATTCCTTTTTCTTCCCATTCTAGCTGAAATACTTCCATAAGCACGCGGTGAACAACATTGGGGATATCGTCTGACTCGTTTGTTGACCGCAATTTTAACGATTTTCTTGTGGACGCTTAAGGCAGCTGTGTACTATTTATAGATGTCGGCTGTGGTATTAACGCAAGATTTAAGCGCTGGTTGTTTACATAGTGCTTTTAAAGCTGCAGATACCTCTTCTGCATCGAAGGCCTTTTCGTAGTCTGTGAAGGCTAAATAAAAGGGTTTATAATTATTTCCTGGGCTTTGCGGGCCGAAACCAGTATGTGATTACGGCCACAGCGTAGCGAGGCATCCGGGATAATTTCAATTACATAGAGTATCGGGACGTGCACCAACATCGTCCAGCATTTCCCCTTCATTGAAATGTAACTCCCGTGGCCGGGATCAAACTACTGACAATGCTGATCGAAGCTACAGCACGTGCGAGTGCCGTGGCACGCAAAGGTCAAGTATCACCAATAGCCGCTCCTGGGTCCTTACTCCTTCCTCTGCGACTTTTATGATCTATATCACGGGTTAATCTTCGTCGATACGGTCATGGTATAAAGGTCGTATTGGTTTTCAGAATAAACCCCGTATCAATGCGCACTTTTATCTTTCATAATGTATCAGAGGATCCTATACGAAGAACAACGCACGCTATAGAACAAGGTTGCACTTTACAGAGGAGCACACGTGGAGAAAAAGGCTTCAAACTGCATGTTGTGGTACATAGACTTTTTTTACAATGGGCCTGCCATAAGCTGGCATCTACTTGCAGAGATTGAACTCAATAGCAGTGCAATTTTGGCTAAACCAGCGCATACCTGAAAAGTCGAAATATCCAAATGGCTGATTGAGCTAGTTGGCGATTCCTTGAAATACGAGCGCCGTGACGCGAAGAGTCGGTTCGGTGTTTAAAGTCGTCACATAGATTCGGGAAGATATCAAAGTGAAAATAAAACATAGAATTAAAACAAAATGTTGATTAGGACAAAACTCAGAAAACGAAGCAACGAATACGAAAGAGACATGACAGGACTGGCACTTGCAACTAGCATTTATTTGAAACGAAACCCACGGTAAACCCGCGCATCGATCTCATCCATGTGCACACTTCATCGCACAAGAGAACGCGTAGGCCAAATTTGAAACACGACACTTGAAAACAGATCTATGGTGTATCAACGTGCGTCGAAAGAAAAAAAAAACACTTTTTCTTTGATCCACAAAGCTTGGCAGCTGACACACTAAACAACTGCTTGCTTCGTCAATTAAGCCTGGATGAATTCGCGTTCCAAGTGAACTGCCTTTTTTCTTCGAAAAGTAGTCTTGTGAAATAAAGGAATCCAAACACATTATTTGCAACGTTATGCCATGTGGCTAAGTAATTCCTTCCTGACATCGTTATTGGGATGTCAGCATTTTTGTTGAAAGAATATGAAGCGGCTCCTCTTTCGGTGCCCACCGATATAACATACACTTGTTTTCAAATGTTCGTTTGAAAACCCACGCAATTCATCGAGAGATGACGTGTACGTATGCATGACCTTTATGCGCATGCTTTTCTTCCGATGCTCGTTTAATATAAAGGTCAGTTACATCTAAAGCGTCCATCTCGTCGTATGTGTTTCGTCTTCGTCTTTTGTACTTTTCAAGATTTTTCATTCACGAACCGGCTCACCCAAACAAAGACATTTTGTTGCAAATTATCGAACTGTACGTGCCAAAACCATGCTATGATCATGAATATAAAGTAACCGTAAAAACCCAAGCTATATGGAAAGAGATAACATGAAGCCGTTTTGTTGTCAGTGTATTTTTTGACCAAAAAGTGACGGTGCGACTACGAATAACTCGTTGTTCGGGCTCGTGTATTAAACTCGTACAAGTTGAGTGCACATAAGGACACGGAAAAAAGGAAATACGAACACGCGTGTAAAAAAAAGCTCGAAGAAATACCTTTTGTTGAGTGTGAGACATGTGTTGTTTACTGCGTTCCTCTGTCTTGTGGCCACGTTTGTATTGGACAGACCAGCCTCTGCTTTGCTCAGTGGGCATCGTAAGAAAGTAAGAAACATGCCACCGCACTGTTTTCTGGCCCAGCACTGTCAGAGTTGTGCATGCAAACCAAATTTAGAGGAAAGCATTGTCGTGCGCAGAAAATAGTCCTAAATGACTGGGCTAATCAATAAAGCAGAACAAGTTGATCGCTTCGTCGATGCATGCGTTAGCAACAGCTCACTATCTTTGGTTACGAAGGGATTGCATTTTTTGCGCATGGCGTGTTAAAACCCTCTCTTTTTGTTGCCTATGCACGCTGTTTATGTTGTCGATGCAAGTCACGCCTCGGTGTCACTGGTTGTACTGTCTTTGAAAAAAAGTTTACGTGACCATTGTGCGCAAGTATGTATATCAATCTGTAGGCTAAGGAAAACTGTTGTGGCTAGTAGCAACAGTGTGTGCATGCCTCCTCCTTTTGTTCGTTTTTTTTTGTACGCTCAACTCGTACAAGTACGACTAACCAACAATCCCGCATCGACACTCTATAGTAACGTAAACATACTTGAAAGCAAAACGTTTCGTGAAAAACAAAGGGAGAGGGGGGAGCGCGACGGCTCCTTCAGATTGAAGGGTATGGTGTTTAGTGTTTGTTCTCCTGTGCCTTGCCAAGGGATGGTCATGCAGGACCTCAATAAAGTTTTTCATCCATCCATCCATTCATCCTAAGCAAAGATTCGTCAGCATGGCTGCCCTGTGCCGTTCCTTTTTGTGGCCAGTATGATATTGCGGATATCTTTGATAATGATTAGTCGCCAAGTGGCCTACACTCGCAATGATATATTATTATTAGGCATGCCGTAGGTGATTAATTTGTGCTACCACGAGTTTTTGAACGGACATTTAGATCTATGTACGCAAGACTATTTGCATTCTGCTCCGTAGAAACGAGGTTGCCATCTCAGTGGATCAAACCCACTTCCTTGAGCTTGGAAGCGCGACAGCTTAGCCATTAGCCTTTCCCGGCGAATCGCTTTCGGGGTTCATGGAAGTCCGTCCTTTCCAAAGTACTCCAATACATTTAGGTGGAGAGCATTCTAGGGGGCCAGGCTGTCGTACGCTGTCGTTTGCTTTCGTCGTCACTTCGTGTAACGCAGCCAAAACTATAGATACAGCATATCCACCTGTAGAATATTGAGAGTGATGATGATGATGATGATGATGGTGATGATGATGATGATGGTGGTGGTGGTGGTGGTGGTGGTGATGACGACCATGACGATGATGATGATGATGATGATTATGATGATGAGTGTGGTGGTGATGGTGGGGATGACGACGACGACGATGATGACGACGATGATGATAATGATGATGATAATGACGATGATCATGCCCTCAGATGAATGGCGCTCACCCACAAAGGGGCACGGGCCGAGAACCGGGCGGCGGAATCGTTAAATGAAACTAAAACCAATCTGAAAAATTAGTTTAGAGATCCAACTGCCAATAAACAAAAATGATTGTTGAGCAAGCGGTCAAACCATCTCTTTTTTCCTGACAGATATAACTACGAATTATAAACTAAAAATCTGAATAGGTTAGCATTCACTAGCACGGTAATCGTTTTGTTGCCTTGATGTAGTCAAACACAGTGGAGAAGACACCCCTGTGGCAGTAACCAAATGAAGTGCTGCCAAGTGATTAAAGTACTGGCATATTACTTGTATTCCTAACTTCTGCAATTGGGCTTCTAATTTTTTTTCCATGATAAAAATAACGACGACAGAATATTGAGAGTACACTCACGGCAAAAAAGAGTCTTCTTCCCTTTCTTCTTCGAAAGCTTTGTTGATGATATTACGTGTGGGCTTCAGTATTACGGCTAGGGAAACATGGCAACACAAACCATGTATAAAAATTGAAAAAAAGAGTGAGCGATAAATATTAAGAGATAAAGAAAACAAAAAATTTTGAGGGAAAAACGTAATTTTTTTTTTTTGGACAATACTGGTCGAGATTTTGTATACCCCAAATTGTGGTTATACAGCGCTTTCTAGATGAATTACGCGTTCAAATTAATGGTGTTCCTTTAATCAGTACAACTAACAATGCTGTTAAATCAGAGTTTGATGTTATGTTTCTGAAAAATTCTGAATTGATGCCGCTCACTTTTTTAGAAGCGATATATCAATAGATTATCTGGCACATACGTCAATACAAGCAGTCATAGTGACTGATGCGTCACAAAGTGAAGAAAATTAAGGAATTGGCATTTTTTTCCTCCCTTAGACTGGTTCTTTTCGTTTCGCCTTCTATATTTTGTGCCCATCTTTGAAGCAGAGTTTTTTGCGATAATTCTAGCTCTCCGTAAAATAACTGATTCAGTAGTTCCGCAGTAATTTTAATGGATTCTCTATCAGTATGGGCCTCTCTTACTGCAAATGAGAACTCGCATGCTCAGAATGCTTTAAAAGCATTAGTTCCCTTCCATCTCAATCGCATCAAATTGTCTGGGTTTCATGACATAAGGGTATTTATATGAATGAAATGGCAGATGCGCTGGCAAAGTCATCTTTGAATGGGCCTGTCATTGAGGTATTACCGGCATTTAAATTCTTAACAGGCACTATATTAAGAAGAAAACTGCTGTTAGAGAAATTTTATACACCTTCACTAACAGCCACACCATAATTCGAGCCCTTGTTATACCATTGGAATAGTAAAATATGTCAAATGCGAGGAACAGAAGTCGCAATCACTAGACTGCACTGTCATATTCCGCAGCTAAATTTATAGTTACACACAGTTGGCCAGGCAGCCTCCCCTCATTGTCCTGTTTGTGGAGTAAATGAGTCAACTGAACATTACCTCATTTACTGTATTAAATTTTCTGCCTCACGAAAAAAAAAACACTTTAGGTGCCGTTTGCCACCTTCTCGGAATAGATTTAAATGCTCAAAATGTGCTTTCTTTCAGGGCTTTGTCTCTTGGCCACAGTGACGGGAAGACTGTTGACGCATTGCAGGAGTTCATCAAAAGTTCAAAGAGGTTTAACTGTTGAAATCATTCTTTGGTAAATTTTGACCTTTCCAAATTCACATCAAATCATGTACGCCGCTTTATCGCATTACACTACAGATTATTCACAATTCGACTATCAAACTCGTCATGTTGCATTTTTTCTTTTATTTCTCGTAAATAGATTAATCTTAACCTGTTATTAAGGAAGTAATTTATGAAAACACTCTGGTTCTTGGCCAGTCACCAGCGTCGGTGTGTGCCACATCGTCAAGGATCTTGATTTGACTTGTCTTGACTAAAAAGGCTGCCCGACACGCCATACTCGACTCACTACGGCGTTCGAAGCAGCCGTCCCACATTGAGCCGTTTCGGAGAACCCTGACCTTTCGCAGACGGTGGCCGTGTCGACTCTGCCAGTGCCATGGGTGCATCTTCGAGTTCCTGTTTGGCTGTCTTCGTTGTCTGGTTGCATCCTCCTAGGGTGTGCGGCCATTGCGGGTGGTGCTGACTTGAGCTCAGCTGACTGATGTCGGTCGCGTCTGCCGGACAGGCAAACTCGGCCTGGTCGACATTCCTCACTATTGGTAATGTGACGAGGCGCTGTCAGTCATTACAGGCGGTAGCATGAGGCTTCGCAGTTCCAGGGTGTAGCGACGGGGATAAACAGCACTCTCCACCAAATGTGACGAGGTTTATTAGCCGATAACGACAACGGCAAGGCAGCGTGAAGAACCGTCAAGCAGAGATCAGCACAGCAGCGAGCCGAAGCACGAGCCGAGAGAGCCGGGCGTTGGCGATGCTGCTCGCCGCAGGCACATCTTCTTTTTCACAATAATTAATTAATTGGTCTTTTCTTGCGCAGCGGTCTCAGCAGCATTCCGGTGGCTCTGGTTTCAGCAAATGGGGTTTTTATTCACATGAAAAACCCCAAAAACATCCCGGAAGAGCTACGGAAGGTGACCGAACACTTCCAACTTATCACCGAGGTGCGACAGTTTGGTCGTGGAGGCATTCTGGGCTGTTCCCCGGATCAGGCCTGCGTATCAGATCTGCTAAAATGCACATCGTTTGCCTCTCTCCCGGTGAGCCCTTTTGTCCCTCCTCACTTGGCCTGTGTGAAAGGTTTGGTTCGTGGGGTAGACTTGAGCATGTCTCCGTCCGAAATTCTAGAGTTGTTTTCTGCTGCAGGCGCGGTGGCAGTTGCTCGCTGTTCACGTAGCGCTGACAAAAATAAGATCCCGAAAAAGTCGGTAATAGCTACCTTTGCTGGAACTACTAGACCAACAGAGATAAAAGCGTGGCCACTAATATATCGGGTCGAAATGCTAACTCCGCGTCCAGTGCAGTGCCATAGATGCTGGCATTTTGAGCATAGCATAAAAGGTTGCCGATCAGTAGAGCGGTGTCAAATGTGTGCAGGACAACACAACTCTAAAGAATGCACAACTCAGGAAAGGTCTTGCTGTCTCTGTGGTGGCCCTCACCCTTCTAATGATAGCACATGCCCTGCGAGAGCTCAGGAGATTCGAATATATGGAAATAATTGAGCAAAAACGTTGTTCAAGACGCGAAGCTCGAATCGCCATCGCAGAGCGCTCTCGTGGGTGCGCAGCAGCTGCGATCCGTAATAACCATGTCATGGACTCGGCACTCTCAGACGTGATAGCCTCGACCGTTTAAAAAAACAATGACAAAGCTATTGGAGAACCTTTTTGTGACGCTGACGGAGTGATTTGCTCAAATAGTAAATGCACAAATCGCTCAAGTCCTCATGAATGTTATTCATCCACATGCAGCCTCTATGCTTTCTTCAGCTAAAGAGGTGAATACAAGATGTGTAGAGACAGGGCCTTCTAAACACAGCCACCCGATAACAACACCTGTTGAAGAGTTATATTCAGCAAGAGCTGGTCCATCGGACTGCGGCCATAAAATAATCCCCATTGAACATTTGGATTGGGGCTCTGATTCAGGTTCGCAGGACTCAAAAATGGAATTCGACTAAAAAAAAAAAACGACGGGCGTCGCCACAAAAACTTGGATCGATCTCCAGTGAGTCCTAAAGGAAAAAGTAAAAAATATAAGAAAGAAATAGCATCAAAATAGGATTTTTTTGAAAGATAGCTTATTGCAGAAGGCAGTGAATGCTGCTGGTATATCCTCAAAATAAATTGATTAACAATTTTGCAGTAGCTTTGCCAGTCAATTTTTTCCGCAACTACTGATTTATTTTGCCTTTGTAATCAGCATTCCGCAGATGTTACAGTGTTGCAAGAAACTTGGCTCTCTAAAGAGAAAATCTTTCATCTTAAAAACTACCGAACAGTCCGCTTAGACCGCCCCTCTCGAGGTGGTGGTTTAGCAGTGTTTATCTCTTCGAAAATTGCGTTGCCCACCGGGTAAAAGTTATCAGTGAAATGATGAATTCAGAAAGTGAAATTTTAACATTAGATATCTCTCTTCTGGAACACCTTCCTTTTTCATTAGTAAACGCTCATTTTCCGTTAAATGTTCAAAATTCTAGTGTTTTAGATACCGTAATTTCGTCTTGCAGTAAAGACATATTATTGGTAGGAGACTTCAATTCTCATCACACTTCATGGGGATTCAGAAGAGATGTGAGTGGAAAGCGTTTGTGGGATTTTGTTGCTAAAAGTGATTTAACATGCATTAATCAGTGAACGCCCACCTTTGTGTGCAATCAGTCTCATTCTGCGATTGATCTGATTATCTGTAGTCCTAGCCTCTGTATTTCTACATGGTCTTCTTTGAACTCGGGTACAAACAGCGACCATTTTTCTATATTGTTTCAGCATGTATGTCCCGTGACTTCACAGTAATCGGGCAGCCCACTTCTCACATCAATTTCAATACACATGAACAGACACTGTGTGTGGCGTTGTCAAAACGAACCTAGGAAAATAAACAGCGGAATGTTATCAACTTGAATGATGTTATAAAACAATATTTAAATAAAGCTAAATTCACAGTTCAGGTCTCTAAACAACGTCTTTTGAATCATTGGAGGAACTCTGATTGTTCAATTTTTTATAGGCTAAGAAAAGCGGCATGTTGAAAACTGCCCTATAATCAGTGCCATAGAAACTAAAGCGATTATGAATACGCAGCCGCAGTTTTTAAGCGAACAGTTGCAGCTGCGAAGGTCAACTATGATAGCCAACGTTCCGAGTTACTTTCAAAGCCTGGTCACAGGAAATCACTTTTCAACTTCCTTAGAGCCAAAAAAAAAGTAAACCCATCACCAGCAAACCTCGAATCGATAGTCTCAAAGCCAAGTCCCAAAGTCTCAAAGCCAAGTCCGCTTTTCTGGAAAATATCGCTCAATGGCTTGAAAGCCCCTTCACGGCTGCTTATTTTTACCACTCGCCGTGCTCTCTTAACGGCGATGACTTTGAAGAGGTTACAGTATCCTAAATAGCACAAGTAGTGAAAATATTGCCAAATTCTGCTCCAGGTCCTAATGGAATAAATGCATCGGTAATAAAAAAAAATCCGCAGATCCCACGTACCTGGGAATCAACGTTATGTGAAGCATGCGGAGGAAAGGTAACCGTGTTGAATTTTTTTCTTGAGCGACACGTCATGAAATGACGCTAAATAATTGTACAAGTGTTGCACGCACAGACATATTTTCAAGAGTTTAAGATGTTTATATAACCAGTTGTGTGCACTTGAGCAACGATGCCAACTGGAACATGCGTATAAGCAACGCCGGAAGCATATACGGAGCGCTTATGCTCGCGAAGATGCTGGCCCTGAACACTGCTACATAAATCGATTTCGGTGCACGGCACCTAACCAAAACTTACGTTAACCTGACGTGACGGCCGTATCAAAGGATCGCATATATGTCATGGTTAAAAATTGGGTAGAGAGCACTGCAGCCACTATTGACGTTTCACGAAGATAAGGGTCTACTTGAACAGTATTTCTGAGACCTGTCGTAGCTCTGTTGCAGAATGATCGAGTGCTACGCAGGATGGTTTTGTTCGATTCCTGCTGGGACCCTGAAGTTTATTATTTGCATTCATCGGGGTGTCAACACTGCCTATGTCAGGTTTTTCTTATACTGCGATTTATTCAATGCCTTCGTTGGATCGACGCTACCGATGTCGGGTTCCTTAACATTCGATTGATTTGTGTGGTTTAACGTCCCAAAACCACCATATGATTATGAGAGACGCCGTAGTGGAGGGCTCCGGAAATTTCGACCACCTCGGGTTCTTTAACGTGCACCCAAGTCTGAGCACACGGGCTTACAACACTTCCGCCTCCATTGGAAATGCAGCCGCCGAAGCCGGTATTCGATCCCGCGACTTGCGGGTCAGCAGCCGAGCACCTTAGCCACTAGACCTCCTTAACATTCACGCGTTAATATTGCCCCTTTGGGTTCTCGTCGTTCCTGGGTCAATCACCTGTGGCACATACTCGCATACCAGCGGCACATACCCGCCCGTAGGTATGTTCCACTGTCTGGCGGAAAGTGTTTGACGAGGTATGCGACTGGATTATGACATTATTCATGTCTTCACCAGCGCGTCATATTCGTCCAACCATCTTACCCTCTCATACTAATTTTGGTTCACGACAAGTGAAGGGGGTGGCCTTGAAAGCACGCAAACGTAAGCGGCTAGATATATACGCTCAAAGCCGCTGAAGTTCGCTAAGAAATGCTTCGCATTTAATAATCTATATAGTATTCCTTCAGGATTCACTTGCAATAGTTAACCACTCCATTAGACATTCGTGGATTCCGCTTGAGTGGAGAATTGCGAAAATTATTCCTTTACTTTGGATAACACTAGGCCTATTTCATTCACATCTAATCTGGTAAAACTAAACGAAAGAATTCTACACATTAGGATAGACAACTGGTTGGACGAGAACACAATTTTAAGCCCACGCCAAATTGGATTCAGGTGTGGCTGCTCCATTTGGTGTGCCTTTGTTGATTTGGAAAGCAGGATACAACTAGCTCGTTCTAAGAAACGGGTTTCCGCCTTTAGATATTGCAAAAACATATGACAGTGTGGAACACAATAAACTGCCCCGCCGCGGTGGTCTAGTGGCTAAGGTACTCGGCTGCTGACCCGCAGGTCGCGGGTTCAAATCCCGGCTGCGGCGGCTGCATCTCCGATGGAGGCGGAAATGTTGTAGGCCCGTGTGCTCAGATTTGGGGGGCACGTTATAGAACCCCAGGTGGTCGAAATTTCCGCAGCCCTCCACTACGGCGTCTCTCATAATCATATGGTGGTTTTGAGACATTAAACTCCATATATCAATCAACACAATAAACTAATAAGTTCGCTAATGCACGTTGGTTAATCAAATTCCTTCGTGGCATGAGTGTACTCCTATCTAAAAGATAGAGAATTATATTGCTCTCAATCTGACGTGTCTTCTTCAAAGTATAAACAAACTAGAGGTCGCCCACAAGGTTCGGTACTGTCACTATTAATATTTAATATTTTATTGTGCACAATTATAGTACAAGTGTATGTATACGCTGATGACATTGCATTTTTTGCTACAGCTTAATATATACATACACTATATCAGATGCTACAGTTCTATATGAACACTCTGGACACATGGTTAGACGACAATAATCGATCGTTAAACATCCGGAAAAGTGCAATCGTATTTTTTTTCCGATAAGTGTTCCAGTGCATATTTCCGTACTTTACTGACAGGAATTTATCCCGTAGGTGGAATCGATTAAATACTTAGAAGTGACTTATACTGAAAACCTAAATTGGAGTCCGCGTATAGAAAATATGGCAGCTAAAGGAGCGGGAGTGCTTGAGATGCTTCGTAGACTCGGCAATAAACGTTCTGGTTTACATCGTGTTGTGCTGGTCATGATATATTGTATGTATATCCGCCCAATATTGGAGTTTGTCTGTGTCTTGTTTTCTGGAGCACCCGCTTACAAAATTAGACCACTGGTACTACTAGCATGCGAAGCATTACGTTTAAGTCTTGGGCTTCCTTAATTTGTCGCAATTATTATTTTTTATAAGGAAGCGCGCCTACCTTTTTTTTTCGTGCTAGGTTCCAAGTACTAGCAGTTCGTACCTTCTTAAAAATATGTGCATCCCCGCAGAGTAGGTCGCAATGTGTTTTCATTAATGAGCTGACGTTCTTTCTTAACCAACAGGGGTCTAGATTAAAACGTCCACAAGTCATCGTCATACAGAAGCTCTCGAAACCTTACAACTTAACCTTCGTGAGGTACTGGTACTAATAACACCTATTCAAACAATTAAAATAGAGTTTGACAATATATTTTCTAATAATTGCAAAAGTCTTCCCAGTAGATACCCAAGTGCCATTTTGAAAGACCACCTGGCAAGATTAGACATAAAGATTGTAATAGCAACTGATGCTTCAGTTTGCGAAGATAAGGAGGCGTCGGAATTGCTTCTTCAGTGTTGGGTTTGTCTTTTTCAATTCGTTTACTCCATTTTACACCCATATATCAAGCGTAATTACTTGCGATTCTCTTAGCATTACGGAAATTGTCTCAATAAATAACAGATGCTATTATACTTTCAGACTGCCTGTCTGTGTGTAGTTCATTAACTGCGCCTAATATGTCCAATGCTTTAAAAGTATTTTACGCCCTCGCCCCGAACATTTATGACTCATTCGCTTGGTGTGGATACCAAGACATGAAGGTTTAACCCTAAATCAATAAGCAGACACACTCGCAGTGGTCTCACATAATTAGCCTATAATTTCTAAATTACCGACGCTAGCATTTATCGCCGTGGCACGCTTTGAAACATTTTTCATATCAGATCATTTTGAAAAGTCTGGCTTGGCAGCAAACATATTTTTCTCATCTTAAGTATCCTTAAAAAAATTGATGGTGCTCCTCTAGAATGGCGGATATATCAATTATTGGATATACCAAGTCCCCCCCCCCCCGCCCCCCTGAATTTTTATCTACACAGGTCTGGTCTGGCAGTCTCCCCCTATGCCTCCACTGCAACGAGAGTAAATCCCTTCATAATTTCTCTTAACATGCAGGCTATACACAAACCAAAGGAAGAGACTGTTAGAAGAACCTCTCCGTAGGTTGTCTCTAAATTTATTTCTTCCGGTGATCCTTTTCTTTAGAGCGACTGAAAAGAGATTTAGCCACAGGAACATTTGCAAAGCCGTATGCGATTTTCTAAAGGCAACAAAAGAAATAGAGTGTTACGCTGAGGCATAAATTCACTTTATTTCAAACCATATTAGCTTGCTCGTTTTTATTACCTCTCTTTTATTTCTAATCTATCGTTTACCAATTGGTTCTTTGTTTAAGCATCCTTATCTGAATAACCCAGCTGGTACAACAATTTGATCTCACAAATGAGGCACCGTCCGTTTCATGGCCGATCCCCCGTGGTGGGTTGCGCCAGGACTCTGAGGAACAACCACCAAACCATTGTCTTCAGAGTTGGTGCCACTATAGGGCGAAACTGCCTTGATTTTTCTACTACTCGCTTCAGTCGAGAGAGGGACATAGTGCCTGATAATCGCCCCCAGAACCTTGTGCCTGGTGGCAGCAGAACGCCAAAGTCACGGAGGTTGTTGAAAATGCATTCAATGAATCCATTTCGAAAAAGACAAGTAGGCATGTGATGTAAAAATTGTTTTTTTTTTCTTCTCACTGTGAGGGCTACTAAAAATAACTAAACGAACTAAAAGGAACTAAAAAGGGCGTTGCCCACGTGTAAATCGCGAGTTAAAAGTTGCAGAGAGAGAGAGACAAAAATCAACCAATATGTGCTAATGGTATAAGTTAAAACGCCAAGTCGCTCGCAACTGTGACGGCGTGTGATGATAAACTTCTTGTATCACAATTCTTTCCAGTACTTCTCGATGTCCGTCACTCCACCGCTGTTTCTGTTTCTTGAGCTGAAAATGATGCAGCAAAAAGGAAGAACGAAAAATGTTGCGTAGGATCAAATGACAGTATTATATGAACTTTGGTCAAACCTGTCAAAATCTTTTCTTTCGATTTTTCATTTGTAAAGCAAACATAATTTAGCGTGCCTCTAAAAATAAGATAACTATGTACATTGATATTTTATCCGGCACTGGCAAAAGTACAAATAAGCCTTAACTATCACTTAACTGCGATAGTTGTATGGCTACCTGATCAATTTATTTCGAACAACATCATTTACTTTCTCATTTCTGCAAACCGTGCTACTTGGCTTTGAAAAAGTGCACTTTAAGTTCATATGAAAATGCCCTCACAAATAGAGAGAAACAAAAGTACCAAACGCTAACTTGGTTCAAAAATATACAAATACAAAGTATCACAAATATAAGGAGGATAATAGCACATAATTCAATACTTGTGAAATAAATTAGATGCATGATGCAAATTATGTACACTACTTGCTGAAAGTATAGAAATCACTTTGCGAGGGTCCAGGCCTGGGACCGAACCTTCTTGAGGTATCCCAGTAATCAGAGCTAGAAAACGCACCAGTCCCAAGTTTTTTACCACTACTGAGCAATAAAAAATATTCTATGACTAGGTAAGGGGTTGAAATGCGACTTGTAATCGGTAGGTGCTGGCTTCTGAACTTTTGATTAGGTCTGCAGCTGCGTCGCTCCTTTTTGCCAAGCCGTAACGTAACAAAATCTGCCTAGTTACCATCGAAGACACGTTTGAACACTTGCACTAGTTTTCTGAAATGCAAGCTGTTCAGTAAAACCTACCAGAGGTTAGGGTAGGCTTACATGAGGTGGTGGCATTCTGTCTTTCCAATCTACAGTGAATGCGCCTTTCCCAGAAAAGGCTGGCCATCCAGGTCACCATGAAGACGGCGTTGGTGATGGCGAAAGCGATGTACAGCGGGTCGTAACTGCCGAGCACGTCACGCACGTAACCTGCGATGAGCAGACGCATTAGTATGGAGTTTCAAGAGCTAATCGAATACGTCTTCAAATAGTTAACGACAACACTTTATTAACCGCGTTCAAAATTCACGTGCACTTCAGCCGTGTGAGTCTGCAGGTTGCAGAGAAAGCCAAGAAATATATCACTGCATTTTCATTAGGAGGCGCGCTTTGACGAGTGCATATTATAACCCAACATGTGTGATGCTGTTCTGTTAACTGGCACGCCTCTAAGCAGGTTAATGTTGGCTGATCTTGGCAGAGAGTGTAATTAAAGGTAGTCAGCGTAATTAAAACCAATTCTGACACATTTACAAAATGTCACCTCACTTATTTTCTGCCTGTGTTTTTTAGGGGCAAAACTCCTAAAGCCGTGGGAATGTGCATGCATGTCTGTGACCGGTTCGTAACCATGAAGTTGTATAATTCACTCAGTAGGTGACACTAGTGTGAGTGACAGACAGACAGACGGACGGACGGACGCACGGATGAACTTATAGAAGCACGGACGCACGGAAACGCTTCATCCCACTCATCATCATTCACTCCATGGATATTCTGTGATTTTTTTTAAATGAATCATTTACATTTCCGGCTGACACACCGAAATATTTTGCTAATAAAGAAAACATTCTATATAAAAGTGTCTTTGTGACTCACCTATTAGCGGTGGCCGTGCTAAGCACAACAAGCCGGCGATAAAGTTCATGACCCCCAAACTGAGTGAGAGTGAGTCCTGCTCAACTCGTTCGGAGATCATGACGGTGCTGGCGAAAATGCGACCGCCGCCAGACGCGCCGACCAAGAAGCAGCTGACCATGAGAAGCCAGTACTGCTTGACCAGCGCTGTGGCAGCGAGCGCCACGGCCTGGATCCCGAAGCCCCACATCATCAGGCATTCCGCGCTCATCAGCTGCGCAAGAGAATGAAGGCAGGGTATATTTTAGCCACGTCCGTCTAGGTAAGTGAGCTCGGGAATAATACGCGAACCACATTAAATTGACAATTCCGTACTGTCCTGTTTTAACTGTCTCGCTGTGAAGAAGTTGAGGTTTACGTCACCCCTGCTAGTCCATTTCTATCAATTGTGCAGCGAAAAAAAAAGCCTATACAAGCCCCCCCCCCCCCCCCCTCCCGCACACAAAATTAAAAAATAGCGAAGAAGCATATAGCAAGCTAAAATAAACAAACATAACTAATACGGTAATGTCCAGTTCGCTTCGAGGTGTTTGCTTGACAACACGTCATAGTGAAGGAGACGATAGATAGTAAATAAGGACTACTGTGTTGGACAGACATAAAAGACTGAAGTGAGCGCCTGTTAGTAAACGTGCGACCTTTGGTTCAGCAGCGGAGCACCATAACCATTGCGCTACCTCGACAGATGGAGCAACCTGGGTCCTTGCTAAATCAAGTGTGCTGTATCAGCAAAAGTATTTGGACTCGTGCTTTGCATGCAGCCCGAGACGCCTTCTCTCTGATTTCAGAGAACATTAGCTGTCATTACAAAACACAAAGAAATCGACAAGTACACTACAATTCGTTGAGTGCTCAACAATAGTCATTCAAATATAGTCATTCTTCGTTGAGTTGTAATTCTTCGTTTCTTTCACACACTTCCACTAATTCTCTCTTCCTATATCATCGAGGCCATATATAGCTGCTGTACCAGCAATTTTAACGCCCTACCCACATATTGTGGTATGTTGCTATAGAAACAGCAGCTATTGCTCCGCTTCACTACGGCTAAAAAACTATCGCCTAGTAGAAGCTCCCAACATAATAATGCAGTAGCATCGCGTACGAGGCACAGCAAAGAAAGAGTGGATTCAATCACTCATGGTTTCCACACTAACATTACATGAAAACAACAAAAAAGTACTCGAGGAACGCGAACAATACTATCAAAATAAAGATCACTATTCCCCCGCCTTACGGGCGTAGCAAATCGCATAAGCTTCTAAACTGGTGTTCTCACAAACAACATTTGATAACACCCTTTGAAAACGAGGCATCCCGAGGATCGCGTGAGTGTAATTACACAACAGCAACGATACCGCGTACCGTGTGGTGCTAGTCAGCGTGCCAAAACAGCATCGATAGTAGCATAACTCTTCGTTTCCCTAAACAACAGAGCGTGCGCTGCGCGGGGCAGTTGTTCACGGAAAAAAGTCAAGTGTGGCGCCAGGAGACAAAAGGCATGCCGGGTCGCTTTTGCAGAGACAAAGACCAGACGCTTAGACGCAGAAGCACGTCTGGTACCCATTTCGTTCCTTGTCTCTGTGTCGTCGTTTTCTTCTCGCGCTATAGCTGTCGTCAAGTAACGTCTAGTTTGCTTCGAGGTGTTTGCTTGACAACACGGCATAGTGAAGGAGACGATAGATAAGTAAGGGCTGATTGATGATGATTGATTGACTTGTGGGGTTTAACGTCCCAAAACTACCACATGATTATGAGAGACGCTGTAGTGGAGGGCTCCAGAAATTTTGACCACCTGGGGTTCTTTGACGTGCACCCAAATCTGAGCACACGGGCCTCGACATTTCCGCCTCCACCGGAAATGCAGCCGCCGCAGCCGGGATTTGAACCCGCGACCTGTGGGTCAGCTGCCGAGTACCTTAGTCACTAGACCACCGCGGCGGGCCATAAGTAAGGGCTACTGTATTGGCCAGACATAAAAGATAGATGTGAGCGCCTTTTGGTAAATCCATACATCCCCCCTCTCTAGATAAAGTGGCTACCACGTATCAATGGTTTTTTTTATTGTTTTCCATGGATGCCCACCTGTTCGGTTTTCTGAATGAATCAGCACTGTGGAGCTCTACAAGTTGAGCATCTAAGGTAGTAATGATAATTGGGATTTTATGTCAGAAAACTACGATATGATTAGAGACGTCATAGGAGAGGGCTCTGGGAAATTCTAGCATTTTGGGGCTCTTTAACAGGCAGTGACTTCACACAGCCCACGAGCATCTGGAACTTCGCCTCCATCAAAATGTGACCGTCGCGTGTGGTATCGAACCTGCAACCTTTGGGTCAGCAGCGGAGCACCATAGCCACTTCTCTACTGCGAAATACTGAGCATACTGGGTCCTTGCTAAATCAAGTGTGCTGTATCAGCAAAAGTATTTGGACTCGTGCTTTTCGTGCAGCCCGAGACGCGTTCTCTTTGATTTCAAAGACCATTAGCTGTCATTACAAAACATAAAGAAAACGACGAGTACACTACAATGCGTTGACTGCTCAACAATAATCATATAAATATAGTCATTCTTCGTTGGGTCGTCATTCTTCGTTTCCTTCATACACTTCCACTAATTCTCTCTTCCTATATCATCGAGCCCATATATAGCTGCTGTACCAGCAATTTTAACGCCCTACCCACATATCGTGGTATGTTGCTATAGAAACAGCAGCTATTGCTCCGCTTTGCTATGGCTAAAAAACTATCGCCTAGTTGAAGCTCCCAACATAATATTGCAGTAGCATCGAGTATTAGGCACAGCAAAGAAAAGAAAAGAGTGGAATCAATCACTCATGGCTTCCACGCTAACATTATATGAAAACAACAAAAAAGTACTCGAGGAGCGCGAGCAATACCACCAAAATAAAGATCACGATTCCCCCACCTTACGGGCATAGCAAATCGCATAAGCTTCTAAACTGGTGTTCTCACAAACAACATTTGATAGCACCCTTTGAAAACGAGGCATCTCGAGGATTGCGTGAGTGTAATTACCCAACAGCAATGATATCGCGTACCGTGTGGTGCATGGTCAGCGTGCCAAAACAGCATCGATAGTAGCATAACTCTTCGTTTCCCTAAACAACAGAGCGTGCGCTGCGCGGGGCAGTTGTTCACGGAAAAAAGTCAAGTGTGGCGCCAGGAGACAAAAGGCATGCCGGGTCGCTTTTGCAGAGACAAAGACCAGACGCTTAGACGCAGAAGCACGTCTGGTACCCATTGTCATGGATACGCTTTACTTGAAACATTGTTCCGTGCACGAGCCTGAGTTAGCTGCCGTGTTCTTATACGGTCAGCAGTGGGGCTTACAAAAATCATCGTATGGACTTATTTCGGGGAGTTATTTTCGTACATGTTGCTGGTTGGCGTCGTAAATAAAACACAGACTTATTGCGTAGAACTGTGGCGTTATAACTTTGAAAATTATAAATAAACTTTTTTTAGAACTGAGAACGTGAAGGGAGCAAGTTTAGTTTTTATTTCGAAAATATTTTAAGGTACACGATGTGTTAGCAACGGAACTACAGTAATTTTCTTAGCGCTCCATTTCTCATAACCTTCAGTTGCACGTACAATGCGCTGCTTCTGCAGCATTACATGGATATACGCACGGACGCACACATGCGCGCACACACACACACACACAGAAGCCTTGACATTTGCGGGATAATTTTTTTTTCGAATCCAGACCTCCAATTATAAGCACTCGCTCCACAGTCCAATCTAATAGCACTTTGACGCAACCTTATTGCCAATGACATGCCTTAACTTGGAGCCCCAAACACACGAACAATTGCGCGTAAATGACACTATACGTGGGCCTTAATGACGTTCACCCAAGCCATTTTTTTTAAACGTCATAGTGTTTACGTCTCTCTCGAATACTATTAGCTGAAAACGGCAGAAACATGTACTAATTTTTTTTCGACCAATATTTTTTACCAACATTTTAAAAAAAAGATTCAGTAGCTTAAAGGCGCACTCTCTGCAGACGGAGACTCTCTTGGTTTGCATCGTACAGCACAGCACAACAGAAATTTGTAACTATTAAAGCGATACCCTTAGGTTCCTCCTGGAAAATAAAATTGACCATCGGCGTAAACACGATGGTGATGAAAAAAAATGGCACGTGATGGTGTCACCGCATGACGTCATCATTACACTACAGAAGCAAAATTTTGTCACACCATGAGATTACCATGGTGCCATGTCTCACGATAACGTCCCGCATGACATTGTCGTGTGGTCATACATCAGCCGATTATTGAGGCAGCGCGAAACCAGTGTAGGGGCAGAAAGCCTGCAGTGCATCTGGTCGTGGAGGATGTGTAAATGTTAAGTTCAGAAGGCTTTTAGAGGAGGAATGGAGCGGATCGATACATTCACTGAAAATATTAAGAAATATTGCTTTCGCCTTCGAATCCGAGTTAGGGTGATGCATAAGAGATCCAGCGAATTTTAGGACAGCGGAACTGCGCCGAATAGGGGCATTCTTTACATTCTGTTCATTAAGATAATGTACTAGAGACAATGGGTGCAGGGACGTCCCATTTTGTAACTTTAATATGATTTGCGAAAGCAAAGGTGCGAGGGCGGTTCCGCTCCTAACCTTGAAGTCCAGCAGGAGGCCCGTGCCAATGCGCGACACCAGGTCACCGAGCGCGACGGCAGTGACAAGTGCGACAGCCTCGTAGCCCGCCAGCCCGTTGTCCTTTCCGAAGTCGACGGCTGTTAGGAGGAACGATGCTAGCACGAGCACGGAGATGGCCCGGGACGCACTGATGTGTGCGAATGCTACGGTCACCAGCGACGCAAGGTTGCGCTTGAGTCGGCTCCAGACTCCGCGGTTCTTCGCCAGCAAAGGCTCCGCCTCGTCATACTGGTGGTCGCCGTGACCCGTCCTGCGTTTGGAGGCGGCGTTTTGCCTATTATAGCAGAGTTGATAAAGCCCAGCTGAAACAGGAGCAGTCTCGTCTGCAGCCTTTTGAATGAGTGTGAGGGAAGAAAGTGAAGCAAAGCGTAGACATGTATAATGTAACAAGCTGGCGGAAAAGGAAAATGAGGGTGAGGAGGCGAGAAGACAGGAGGGCATTATGGTAAGGCGTACCATAGCTATGTATAGTATACAATAATATTATCTGGATCTTTTATCGTGCATTCACATCCCTCAGTGCGCAGGCCTATACCATTTTGACTCCAACGAAATGCAATCTCAGCGGTAGGGGTCGATCCCGCGACCATTCAGTCATCAACCATACTTACTGTTCCACCTAGGCGAATAACCATGTAAGTATAGTATAGCAAAGTGTGGAAACTGAAGGGAAGTTGATAGGAGCGAATGGGGCAGACATGGTGTAGCATTGTATAGCCGAGATGAGCGGATCGAGGAGAGAGACAAGTTGGAGGTTGGGGACATGCAAGTGGTCAAGCAAGGACGAGGTTTCTTCCGTGCTAAACCAAGTCCATTTTCGCATAGTTTTGCATCACCTTGAATTTCATCGCCGAGGCTTCCCGCCAGCTTCACCGTAGATTTACCTTTACGATGTTAAGCCAACCAGAGCCACGCTGGATTTTTTTTTTTCATGAGAGTCTCGGTTAGACAAGAACAAGGACGCACTGCCAGCTTGAGAGAATCTGGCCACCCCATACTCATACCTCTGTTAAACTGTGTGAAAAGTGAGAGAAATAAGACTACAACGCATTTCGCATGAAAATGTAACATTTCAAAACTACGAACATTTCCTTTGAAATAGCACGACACTATTCGTTTCATGGCCCATACCTCATGGTGGGTTGCGCCAGGATAAAAGGGACAAACAAACAAAAATGCCATACACCAAGACAAACACGCAAATGCATATTTACATACACCCTGAGAGACAGCAACACACGTGCAGTCGCCGTAGGAGATAACAATGAGGTGTCACGAAAATAGACTTGTTATGCCGACCCAATGTCTCCTGTGGTTGCGTCCGTCACTTGTTGTATAAGGGATCAGGGTGCGAGCAGAACGTTTTAGATATTGACTGCTGAAGTCATGATAAAGTATGTGGTAGTAGTACTCTTCTCACAAATGGCTTCTGTAGTCTTCTCGAATTATTGAGAAAAATATATAAAACGATATTTCTATCTACTAGCTGCGTTTAGTAATGTAGCGAGCAAACACCGAAGCACTAGTTTCTCTACACCTAAAGGCGATACTGGGTTGATATTGTCACGGTGTCGTGACGGGGCTGAAGGCAGGAGACTGTATGGTCAGATCAAACTGTTTATATGGGCAAACCTCTAACCGGTAAACGGAAAGTCAGGTTACAGTGAGCTTCATCGATTTACCAAGTCCCGGATCACTCGCCAGTGGCCCGCGGACATCCTCGGCTCATAGGTGGCTACGTCACATGCCCGTGATCTTAACGTCCCGAGCCAGCCCGAGTGGCCTCAGGCCATCTGCACTATTGATGCTGGCTGCATCCGCTATGGCGTCTGCTCTGCCAAGCTATGCCGTCTGCTCGCTCCATAGCTATGACACAGGCCACAACGCCGACCCAATCCAACCTAAACCGCAGTTAGTAAGTGGATTATACCCGTTTCTGTTGTGATGCAACTTACTGTAAGTGAACTATACTAGGGCGCATGCGCATCGTAGTTCCACCGCTGTTTCTCCTAAGGAGTATAACGCGTGTTTGCCCGACCTTCGGCAATACGCACATTTTCGACATGGCTCAGAACACCGTTGACAAGAACTGGGTGCGCAAACAAGGCGAAATCCAGAAACATGCGAGAAGCGGATAGAAAAGCAAAGAGAGAGCAGGGGCGCGTAAAAATTTCTGTGTCTAACTTAAGATGGCCGCACTGGCATGCATTCCGCGCTGTCGGCTGCCAGCTGCCCTATTGCATCTCTCATAATCATATTGTGATTTTGGGACGTTAAACCCCACATATCATCATGCCAGCTGCCCTAAAGTTACTGTATATGCAACCTTTGGGATGTTACTGTATATGCTACCTAAAGGTAGCATATACAGTATACTGTATAAAGTTATAACTCTAAGCTGCCCGAAAGAAATCGTTCGGACGGTCCCAGGCCGCAAAAAACGAACATACGTCCGAACGATCCCGGACCAGTGGGTGGAGCTTCTAGTTGGTCCCAGAGAAAAACGAATGCGGCGCCGGCGTCCGGGGCCGTACGGAGCCGTACGGGACGTGTATATCGATGAAGCTCAGTAGCACACTTGCACTGATAGCGGTGAACGCAGCGTCGGCCGTCGATGAACTGACAAGCGGCGAAGCGTGTTGGCATTTGTGCACTCGCCATTTATTGATTGATATGTGGGGTTTAACGTCCCAAAACCACTATATGAATATGAGAGACGCCGTAGTGGAGGGCTCCGGAAATTTAGACCACCTGGAGTTCTTTAACGTGCACCCAAATCTTTTGTGCACTCGCCATTGAACATTCCAGCATTATCGCTAGAGGCGACGTAGATTCAAGAATAATCTGAAATGCTCACGAAGTGGGCGTAATCTCAACAAAATTATCTACCGCAGTCCTGAAGCTTCTCGAACACTGTAGGCGCGGTTTGCGCTCAGAATCGCGCGGCAGCAAAACATGGTATTAAGGAAACTTGAGGAAGGAACGTGGCATTATTTGCCGTCAGATGACAGCGTCGTACACCAGCGCCGAGCTATAGACGCATGAACACTAATCATTTTGTCAATTTTCGTTAATAATTCAGCTCTATGCGGCTTGACTGAAATGTTTCTGTTCCACCGACTTGACACCTTTATAAAAGCGTCGTCCTACCCGGTACACAGAGACTGCCCCATGAACACCCTTAAAAAGTGAATCCGGCTACATTTCTTATTGTAAGCAGGCACAAGCACGCATTTTTCTCAGTCATCTGCTGTCTACGTGGACGACGGAAAAGGTGTTTAGTGACTGTTTTATAGTTTTTTGTAACATTTTCTTCGATTACAATTTTAATTTATTTCTGCTTCTGACAACAAAGAATAAAAAATTTGGCAGATGCCACGTACAGTGGCAATTGATGATATGCGAAGAAAGAATAAGGAAGGTTGATAGGTCCCTCTAAAATCAGCGCAACGTTATGAGGCAGACGTAAATTCTCCCGTACGTGACTTCCATGTCATGATTATCATGTTTGGACGTGCCATTTGTCTTCACCGTCCGTTCTCGTCACGTAATACTAATTTTGGAATATGTGAAGCTAGTGAAACGGCCACGAGCGCATCATGAGCATGGCATGTAGTCATGTTACATGAAACGCATCTCATAATTATCATGTTTGCACCAGTCACATACATTTGTCATCTATTCACGTTCCGTAGTACCAAATTTAGTATATGTGAAGCTAGCGAAACGGCCGTGAGTGTATCATAAGTTTTGCATGTAGTCATGTTACATGACACGCATGTCACGATTTTCATGTTAGCGTCTGTCGATCGTGTTCGCCATGCAGTCGGGTCGTATACCATACCAGTTTTTCAACATGTCATTAGACCAAAACCATCCAAGAGCAGCGAGACCACAAAATGTAAATCTTGGCATTCATGATCATCAAGCTATGGCTAGTCAATTATGCTAGTCATACAGCCATGTTATGTCATAGTTATATCAATATATATCTATCTATACCTATCTATCTATATCTATCTATCTATATATATGTATATCTATCTACCTATATCTATCTATATATATATCTATCTATCCATCTTTATCAATCCATATCTATCTATCTATCTATCTATCTATCCTTATATATATACATATATATGAGAGGACTTCGCTAAGAAATGCTTCCATTTGAAATTCTTGCACAAGGGGTTGTTGCACAACCGTGATGACAACCGTGATGTAGGCTGCCGTGACTACGACAAATCGACTTGTCGAAATGTTTTTTATCCGAGCGACATTGCCCGTCAAGTATTTTCTTGTCTTCAAGTACCCATCTTATCATGAAATCCTGCGTTGCTAAAGCCAACAAGTGAGACACACAGCACATCAACATATTATTGTAATCCGACTCTTGTGCACCCCCCCCCCCCCTTCCACACACACACAAAAAAAGCCGCGTGCTGGTGGTACACTTTATACTTGATTGATTGATATGTGGGGTTTAACGTCCCAAAACCACTATATGATTATGAGAGACGCCGTGGTGGAGGGCTCCGGAAATTTAGACCCACCTGGGGTTCTTTAACGTGCACCCAAATCTGAGCACACGGGCCTACAACATTTCCGCCTCCATCGGAAATGCAGCCGCCGCAGCCGGGATTCGAACCCGGGCCCTGCGGGTCAGCAGCCGAGTACCTTAGCCACTAGACCACCGCGGCGGGGCTACACTTTACACTTACTCGTTGAGAACCGCAAGTGAAGCTACGAGGTCCTTGGAGCAGGAGTGAGCGAACGAAGCTGTTTGGAAGCTGCTTCTGCGAGACCTGGCGTTGCGTGACGGAGCGGCGACTTCGGGTTCGTTGGGCTCTCCGGACGCCGGCACCCGATTGACGAAGATGCAGCCGAACAGCATGTTCAGCTGCAGGGCTCCGAGCACCAGGAGTGCGACACGGAACTCCAGAGCCTGGCGCAAGGCCTCCGTGATGAGTGGGGATACGAAGCCCGACACAGCAGTCACGACGAAGAGCAAACCCATCGCGGTGCCCCGATACCTGACGAAATGCCGGGCCACCACGGTGAAGGGCAGCACTTCTTCGCACGCCACTCCCAGTCCTGTAAGGTAACGTAGGTGTGTGGTAGGAGCATTCTTCTATGTGAGTGAAGAGATCGATCGTATAAAAGCATTTAGTGTCATCATCTAAGCATTCTCGATGAAACTGCTATTCGACGCTGCGCTAAGGTGTCAGTCTAAAGGCTTATTAGCGACTTATTATTCTATTAATATGGAAAAGTTACTTTGTAATGGCCAGGTTAGTTTAAGGGCCGACAAAAGCAATTAACATTGTGCAGCTGCGCATGTCGCCCCTAAAAATTCGAGTGAGTACGTCACAAACTCCATATTAAATAATAAATAATAAATAAATAAATAAATAAACGATTGTGTCATAGTGGTGACTTTGCAACTGAACTTGCAGTAGGCCTCCAAGGATGGTTCAAAAAGGGCCACTTACAAGTGCAGAAACGTTCCTTTCTTTGCCGCATGGTTTATGTGTCCATCCGGAAGCGAAGTCGGGATAGTGATTGAGTGTGCGACGTGAAGAGGGTTCGATTACGCTATCACATTATACTTTTGAACGCAAATATCAAGAGCCCACAAATTTTTAGGGGCAAAACTCTTTATAGCGGCACCCGTTCGTCCCCCGTAGGATGTAACAAGTATAACATTTTGACCTCCAAAGTGGTGCCGGTAAGAGACTTCATCTGTGCGTTGTTGAACAATAAAAAATAGTGCTCAATGTACATGTCAATGGCTGCTAATGGGGAATGAGAGACAGGAGCATTCGGCTTTTAGTTAACGCGCAGGCTGCGATCACCATTAGCAGCCTTTGGCATGTACATTGAGCACTATCTGACAAGAAAGGGTTGCTACGTTATACTCGCTGGGTGTAACCTCCTTAGCTTTAGAAAGGTTTAGCGAGCGTTGAGCCGCAGTGCCATGAATACAATGAACTTGTATATACCATGAATGAACTCGAGGTGGTTAAAAATGGGAAGTAGATACGAAGCGGAAGCCGTAAGAAAGTAAAAGCCGAATTCTCCGCCTCTCATTTCCCATTAGCAGCCATTGGCATGTACATTGAGTACTATCTGACTGAAAAAGTTTGCTACGTCATACTCGCTGGGCGTAACCTCCTTGGTTTTCGAAAGGTTTAGCGAGCGTTCGGCCGCAGTGCTATGAATACAGTGAACTAGTATATAGCATGAACTCGAGGTGGTTAAAGGTGGGAAGTGGACCCGAAGCGCAAGCCTTAAGAAAGTGTGCGTGTGCCACCTCTCGTTTAGTCCTTGGAATGTCCGCTGGATTGCGGTGCTTCTATATTGGGAATATATGACGAAAAGATGCGAGATGGTGGTACTTGGAGTGTTGAATAGATGGACGAACGGACACATAGACAGATGCATGGATGGACGCATGAACTGACGCAGGGGCGGCTGCATGGACGGACGCAGGGACGGACGCACGGACGAACGCACGAACAGACGCACGGACGGACAGGCTGATGGACGTATGGACGGTCACACTTACGGACGCATGGACGGACGGAAGCAAGAACGAATGGACGGACGAATTCTTCGCCCCACTCTCCATCATTCACTCCGTAGATATGCTGCATTTTTTTTCGTATCATTTTTTTGCAAACTATCTGGCAAATAAGCCGTAATTCTATGAACTCTGTAAGGATCCCATGTCAAATACACAGAATATAATTTCACACGAAACATTTCAGTTAGGCACCTTCTTAGTGTCTTCACAACAATTTTCACTTGGCCTCGTTAGTTTTCCATTAGGAGCATGTTCCCTTTTTGTCCATTTTATTCAAGAATAACAAATGAAGATTGTAATCGGCACCATAGATGTGGCTCACAACTCTTACCGTAAAAAACTCCGTACAGTATCACGACCATCAGAAGGCTGTTGGCCAGTGAGCACATCATAACCGACAATGCGCACAGCAGGGCACCGCATATTAGCATGGCGCGCTCAGACATACACACGCCCAGAACGCCGTAAACGGGACCTGCGGCGCACAAAAAAACATTGACACACTTTTAGATCCGAAGTCGCCCAGAAGAAGAGCGAGCCGATAAGAAAGTGTGACATGATAAAAACAGCTGTTTCAGATAAACTCATATCAAATTACTGATCAATTCACATTTAAGCCCTTCAGTGCATGGTGGCATGGGAGCGAGTGAAAGTCATACAGGGAAGCGGCATGAAAATGGTAGCTTAAGCAGGTGGACCTTTGCAGTACAAGTGAATTGAATAAGCCTAATGAAGTGAGTGAAGGTTGAAAGAGAGGAGATAAATTTCCAAATAATAAGATGAGAGAGAATGAAAATGACCGACTAATATGGATGTGAATTCGACATCCTGTCTGCCACCCTACATGTGGGAAGTGGGAGATAGAAAGTGAGGAGCAACAGTAGGGAAATAGAGAAGTCTATGGGCAGTTCACAAGTGTGGTGAAGCATACCTTTAGCTGGTAGGTGCAAAACGGGGCATAAAAAAACGGGAGATCAGGTACAAAACGAGCACTGCGTGTTGTGTCCCCTCTTTTCTAAGTTCTTGTTAAATTGCACTATTTGGCCCCTATCAGCTATGAATTGCTTTCAGCTTTCTGTTTTCAATCCTGATTGCTATAGCGAGACCCTGAACAAAAATTCATTTACACATATACATGGTCACATGGCTGAACGGTACTGTGTGCTCTTGCGCTCTTTCTATATGCTCTTTAGTGCCTTTAATTTAGTGCCTTTAATTTAGCGCCTTTAATTTAGCGCCAGAGAGCAAACCGGTTACATCTAACAGCTTAATCACTTTGTGTATCTCTGTTTACCTATTTCTTTCTTTCTCTCTCTGATTCAGAATTCAGTACTTTGAAATATTTTGTTTGTCGAGTGACTTGGAGGAGGCGGTGTTAACCTATAGGTACTCAAATCGCTCATCTACATCCTATCGATAAATTAAAAGAAGAATGATATAAACAGCTACAACAGAGAGCATTGGCTTTTTACGCCAGTCGTCAAAGCCGCTCTTCCTCGCGTGCGTGGCTTAGTAAGCGGACAAGACCAACTGCCAGCCAGCACTCACCTGCCAATTGTGAGATGATGATGGCCAGAGTGAGGGGCCAAGAGGCATCCTGTCTGTTGATGTCCAGCATGTCCATGAAACCGATGTAGATCACCGACTCGGACTTGATTAGCATCATCGCCACGAACACATATATAGACGCGGAAACAGCTACAGGCCAACAGGCCCGAGAATCTGGCTGCGCCATCATTTAGTTGGGTCTCGTCCTCGACAGTCACAGCTGCGAAGAGCAGATAGCAGTGACGAAACTAAAAACAGGTGTGAAAATGAAAGTTCTTTCTGCGATCGTTCAGAAAATATATTTTAACGTAAACAATAAGCATCCGTAGCCGTTTAGGCAATTAAAGTTACCGTTAACAGCAGTAGTTAAAGGAACCGACAATGCCAGAACGTGCGATGAGATCCTAATAGAATTGAAAAGAGAATGAAATGTAGTGACATGTTCCAACATTCTTATCGCGTTGCGACTAGGATTTATATTTTACCGCAAAAGATGTTTCGAGATCAGAACACAGGGTCACGTGCGACGCCGTGGTTGCCCGCCGCCGCCGGTGTCCGTAACCAATATTGAACAAAATAAGAAAAAAATCCATAAATAAAAACACCAAGAACACAATGGGATTCGAACCCGAGCCTGCTGCGTGGAAACCCGGTATTCTACCACAGAGTCACGCTGGTGTTTGAAACTAGTTTGAAAATCGGGAAAAAAATCGCTCTACTATGAAGTATCAAAGCTTTTTAAAACAGCAAAAGAACATCCAGGCGTCACACAGTGCGAATTGCGTAAAGTGTGGGTCACCCAACTATCCAATCCATTACAAAAGCTTGTACCAGATCACTTATTAACCGTGGCGCAAACCCACTTCAGGCATTATTGCGCAATATTCCTAGCAATTGTTTAGTGGACGCCACGCTTCTCCAAAGAATGGTGAAGGATAGCCTATATTCTATGCCAGCCTACTGCACAAACATTATGATTATTTATGACGTAGCGGGTACCCAGCAAGCGTGCTTGTAGCAGTTACTGAGAGAGTTGAGAAAAAGCTTCGAAACGCTGCTCTTCGAGCTTTCACTGTGGCAGTGCTGCGCAGGCCTGGCGTTTTTTTTCTTCTTTTTAGATACTGCCTAAATTTTTCAAAAAAAAAACTTTTGTCGCGCAGCATAGCCTTGAAGCTGCATTATTTTTTTATTTATTTATTTAGAAAATACTGCAGGCTAAGAATAGCCCAGGCAGGAGTGGGGGTGGTACAGTATGTGAATATGACCCAAAAAAAAGCAACAATACAGGAGGTACAAACTAACAGGTAAATATACAACACATTATGGTACAAGATCTGAGTTACTTCAAAAAAATTTTCAATACACCTTAACACGTTTCCGGATTCAAACATATGGAGTCGATCACTTTGCTCAACGTGGTCGCGTACTGCGATGCAGTCGTGCGCGGGCCATTCCTCAAAATTATGGTACGTATAATATTATTCAGACCCGCTCAATTCTGTGCTGCTTACGACGTAAACGAAGTTGCGCGGTGAAAAGCGGCGCTGCCGTCGTGGCCGCCAGTGGACCGAGACGAACCGTGGCGCAAGCCAGCGGAGTGCACGCATCCGCAGCAAACCGCCACGCTCGAACATGAACCACCCGCAAGCTCACAGTTCGCAGCATTTGAACATACGACTTCATATGTGCTGGAGGTAGAAAAACTCTCATTACAAATGTTTCGTGGTGTTGTTTCGCTTTATCATTCCGGCATCAGACTCACTGGTTGATAAAATTTCCTTTGCGCCAAAAAAGAAAACGTGGTTGCTCTCTAACCTAAAGAGTATTGCATAAAAATCCAAAAGACTACGTCCTAGTGACAGTTAGTCGGGATCCCACACCGCATGTTGTCTTACCCTTAGTAAAAAAGCTCCCAAGTTCTTTGATTGCTATACCTTAAGGGCTGGGCTGTCTTCTTTTCCCCGACTGTAACTGTCAAGTATACAACGCTAACTACTGATTGATTGATATGTGGCGTTTAACGTCCCAAAACCACCATTTGATTATGAGAGACGCCGTAGTGGAGGGCTCCGAAAATTTCGACCACATGGGGTTCTTTAGCGTACACCCAAATCTGAGCCCACGGGCCTACAACGTTTCCGCCTACATCGGAAAATGCAGCCGCAGGAGCCGGGATTCGATCCCGCGACCTGCGGGTCAGCAGCCGAGTACCTTAGCCACTAGACCACAACGGCGGGGCTACAACGCTAATGATACGTTACATGCTGTAAGTACTCCTCTTTCGCGATTCGAACCTCACGTGAAAGTATACACTGAAAATATACGGCTTTCGTAGTCAATCGAACGCAGCATTCTGTGATGTGCGTACTCCCGAAAGTCACTAATGCTCACGTAATTCGATGTTTACGCTGTGGATCATCTGTGAGTCACTAAGTTAAAGCTACCAGAAGCACGTCACGCATGCTCTTCGATTGGTGATCGAGTACGAATAAGAAGACATTTAACGAAATATCTCGTTCTTGTAAACATGCGTTCAAGGTGATTAAAGTGTTTGGGCTTTTCAGTCTTTCCTTCATCGTTTTTCCTCTAAGTCTCGTGATGACACCGTTATAACCTTAATTCCACAACAATTTTGCGCTGATGCGTCGTTCATTAGATCACCTCAGAAAGGAACAACCCCCAACGTCATGCTGAGAAATAACGCTGTAGCAAGATAGCTATAGCGCACGGCTATTACTTAAGGGCGCTTAGATTTTGAAGCATCCGGTCTGATCAAATTTGCTTAAATAATTCAGAAGTCGTTGATAGCAAACGAAAAGTGAATGTAATAAGCAAGAACAGAATCGAGATTCAAATCGATGACAGGTACCGCAATGTCATGACGAGATGTCAAATTTCCGGCTTTACGTGAATTTGTCTGAATTACGGGTCTTGATCAAATCAACTTTACTAACTTCAACGTCGTGCAAGACAGTGTTGTGCAATATCTCCAAAAAGACGTTATGGTACGTAGCATTTCACATTGAATCGATGTCATTAGCCAACGTTACGAAGACCTCGAGTGCGTGGTCAGTTCGGACTCTCATACGCAGAACGTACGCTACAATAATGCAATACGATTGGAATAACTAGAGATGCGAGTTCAAATTTTTCGCAATTATCAAAACCTGATTTCTTACCGAAATGAATGCGGTGGCATAAAGTATAGGTGATCACACTGATTACCTTGTTACCCAGTACAATACATTATAATTGAACTAAATATGTAAAATCTTTTCGTGTTCGTAATCGGCAAGCGGAAGGCTTCCAACCATTTCATAGTAAACTGACAGCGACATGAAGTCTCGTTGCACAACACGATACAGTAAAAACCACGCATTGAATATAGGATTCAGAATATTGGCTGCAGTGCTTGAAGTGCCGATCACAGGATTACGCTAAGTAATACTGTTCTATTACATGAACAAGAAGTGCAGAATGCAGAAGCTACTAGGTCTCCGTTCAGTGGGAGCCGTGAACACTTACCATGGATTGAAGTTAAGTCCTCGTGCGCTGCCACCACTAGGGTGAATGGAAGACCAAGACGATGTCGACGAGAAGCTGAGACACCAGATTTCGGGGGCGTGGCGCGCGCTCTGCAGTGTACTGCCACACTCGCCGCTGTCTTTGCCGTAGGCCCCCCCTTCACACTGACACCCTCGGTAAAGCGAAACCCTACAGACAGGCCAAATCACCACTGAGGCGCCACCTCCGAAAAGCGACGCAGTTGCACCAATCGTTCCCACATGCCTGAAAACAGCATTATAGTGTCGGTGAGACTGGCTGTTTCTTTACTACTTTCGTTGTATCAGACCTACGTGCCAAGCATGTTATCAAAAAAATCAACCTACGTTAAGAATTATAAGGTGGCTGCGATCCCAAGAAACAGCGGGAAAACTGAAGCCACTAATCGGGGAAAAGCCACGGCCTGCGGAGTTCCCGCTGAGACGTATCTGGCTCAAACAGCCTGTGCCGCTCCGAGCTGGTGTCATCGGCGTCCGATTTCAGATGCGCGCGCGCTATCAGGACCACGGGAGACTGTTTACAACTTGTACTTGGTCCGGAAATGGGGTGCACGCCGACCGACGGCGGCCGCAGACGACAGTCTCACCCAGCGTCTTTGGGCTATGCACAGAATGTCAGCGGGGGCGAGTTCGATGGACACGCGGGTTTCTTAGCAACCTGCCAAAAGCTTCTATCTCGTTTCGTTTTAGCTTGTTTGCTGCACATCTTATCTGGCACCTTGCTCTGCAGAGCGATTCGATAGCGGCTCTTCCGGTAACGCGGCTTTTGTGAAATGGCGGTAAAATGAGGGAGAGAGGAGGAGTGGAGGAAAGGAAAGAGAGAGAAATCTCAATGTTGTGACGCAGCTCAGGCGTCTTATACTCTGACACAAGACCGAAAAAGCAACCGAAAAAAAAAAACGGGAGGACGTAATCTGTTTTATTGTGCGTTGCATCGCGGGTGAAATCAGAGGGCGTATAATGATATCACTCGACAAATAGGTATCACTGTTGGCGCGCAAGAAAAAGAAAAAAAAAGTTTCTGTGAAGCGTTTGCCAGTTCGTTCAATCTCATGATCTGTCTGTCGCAATTCCTGCGTCATCTGGAGCTACTAATCTCTCCGGCGCACTTGCAGCAGTACGTTAACTTCCACTCATTACATTTAGAGTTCAATTTATTTTGTTTCTTTCATTTGTTACACTATTGCGAGCCACTAGAGCGGGCGTAAAGAACAGCTTCAGAGGAAGCATTCCCATTTTATATTGCAATTTTAATTTTATTTTGCGTGACCTTCTTTCGAAGAAATTAAAAGCGACAACAGAACTCTGAAACTGCTGTTCCTACACTCGCCATGTTTTACGAGTCATTTAGTAGGTATGCATCAAGCCGTTACTAGTAAAGACGTTCTTGAGATGCTTCTGGAAATACTGAGTGCACTGACCAATCAGCGTGTGTGTGTGTGTATGTGTGTGTGTGTGAGTGTGAGTGTGAGTGTGAGTGGTGTGTGTGTGTGTGTGTGTGTGAGTGTGAGTGTGTGAGTGTGGTGTGAGTGTGTGTGTGAGTGTGAGTGTGTGTGTGAGTGTGTGTGTGTGTGTGTGAGTGTGTGTGTGAGTGTGTGTGTGAGTGTGTGTGTGAGTGTGTGTGTGAGTGTGTGTGTGAGTGTGTGTGTGAGTGTGTGTGTGAGTGTGTGTGTGTGAGTGTGTGTGTGAGTGTGTGTGTGTGTGTGAGTGTGTGTGTGTGTGTGTGTGTGAGTGTGAGTGTGAGTGTGTGTGTGTGAGTGTGAGTGTGTGTGTGTGTGAGTGTGTGTGTGTGTGTGTGAGTGTGAGTGTGAGTGTGAGTGTGAGTGTGTGTGTGCGTGTGTGTGTGTGCGTGTGTGTGTGTGTGTGTGTGAGTGTGAGTGTGTGTGTGTGTGTGTGTGTGTGCGTGTGTGTGTGTGTGTGTGTGTTTACAATAACAACATGTTCCTTAGCCGGAATCTAACTCAGTCCTTCTGCGTGGCATGCTGGTGTCCTACCACAGAGTCACACCAATGCCTGAACGTAATCCGGATAAATATTCTAAGCAGTTTTCATGCTGCGTAGGGAGTGGTGTAACACGTAAAATTGCATGGCAGAGGCTTGGAATTGCATCAGGTGGTAAACACGTGAGTCGCGTGCGAGTGGGTGTAATTAAAACCCGATCGTTACGGAAAGTTCTCGCATAGTTAATACTCACTTTCAGCAACAGCACCAACAAAATTTGCAGCTGCGAATGCGGCTGGCACCTTACGAATGCGTAGTGGGCCCTAAGCGAAATGCATCGAAGAATAGTTAAAACAGCGAAAAGGTATTTTTTTGTTTCTTGCGTGACAGCTAAGGTGTCAATCGAGATGCGAAGGTTAATTAGTGAATTAGAAGGTAATTTGAACGGGGCTCATTAAGCTGTCACATTCTACTTTTTTCTTTCATTCAATTACTTCAAAGGTCTCTGTCGGAGTATAACATGAGAGAGGCGAAAGTGAAACACTCTTGAAGGTGATACTCACGCATCCAACAAGTTTGTTTTTTTTTTCTCCTAAAAATTCACGCACGCATTACATGAACAAACAGCGCATTTATCCTATAAAATATTTGTGTAGGAAGAAACACAAACATAAAATACCAAAGTATAGGAAATGCGAGCCATATGCGCAAGAGAATAAAACCATATGCAAGTTCCGTAAAAATGCCTTTGTTAGCGTAGCAGAAGAATTCTAATTTTCCAAGCAGTCCTGTTACAGAATATTTGAAAAAACAGTACACCAAAGCAAGTTAATATGCCACGCAGTACGTTAATAATATACCCCTCATTTACGTATTAAAGAAAATCATCAGCATGTACAGTAAGAGGCTTACCGATGGCTTCCAGCACACAAGTTGTAACCATATGTAGCAATCTGGTCTTGGGTTATCAAAAGTTACGGCTCAATTTTCTTTGATTGAAATCAATCGTGGACCCTTAGGAGGCGTGGTTACGGTCTTTTGTGTTGTGGCTTCGTCATGACGCCGTGCATAACTATACGCAGCTGCTGTACGCAATTAACCGGCTTCGCAAGGAATGCTCAAGCGTAGCATGTTCCCATTATGAATCCCACGACAGAGTTCGCGATGAGATTTACAGCGCGAACGTTCAGTCGATTTTCTGCTTCGTACTTTCTTTCTTCTTTTTTTTTTTGCACAACAACGTGCGCTTACGTTCATTCACACAGAAAACCCATTACTGCTGGATTAAACTAAGCATGACTTTTGCATTAGATTTTGATGTCGCCTCCAGCGCTTATGACTATTACCCAGAGATTATGACATGGACGTTAGATTAATGTATAAATTGTTCTCGTCGTTTGAATACTAATTAGAGGCTTTCCGACATATTGGGTGGCTTCCTCTACCGGCTACAGTTGCGTATTCATCGTGCCGCTGGCGAAAGTATTGCAGTGAGCCTTTCAATGACCAGTAGCTCATTATACTTCACTGAAGTAGAAGTTCATTGGCCGTGCACTATTCTCACCGTCTCCGCTTTGCCATCAAGATTAATTGGAAACCAAGACATCCGGTACGTATGCACGAAGCCAAATAAAGATGGCTGACTTTTTATATGTCTAGCTTCTTAAGTAATAGCTCCAGAAAGCTGGGCATTGTGGAAGGCGGGCGCTTTCTAGTTAAGCCCATTGCTTGCTGTAGAGCAATTATCGTGACGACGTTGTTTAGCGATTGACTGCAGTTGCTACATAAAGTTAAGAACGTGCTGCTGCGATTCACCGGAACCAATACATGCTGTCGATCATTGGCGATACAACCACGGTATGTTTGATTTTAACAGACGAGGTAAGTGTCGTGCGCGTCTTTTTTTTTTATTGCGATAGCAATTATATGGACCCTCTACTCTGGATTTCGCCGTCGGCGTCAGCGTCGTGCACCGCATATGTATACGTATGTATATGTATCAAAATGAAAGAAAGGAAAAAAATTCTAAAAAAAGACTCCCACGCATGGAATCGAACGTGGGACCTCCTCGTCGTGAATGCGAGGCGTTAGCCACTGAGCCACCAAAGGTCGCCTCTTTTAAAATTTCTACGGCAAGCTACTTATGTCTACCACTTACCGCTGTTGGCGGGCATCTCGGGGGCGAAAAGGCCGGGGGTGGGGGGGGCGGGCACTATCGTGTTTTTTTGGAATATCAGCAAGATGGCGCAATGAGCGCGTGGCAGCTCTCATCTCTCACGCGCACTTTGGCCCGCGGAGAAGAGGGTAGTGGCAGTCTCTCGCGCGCCCTTACCTCCTATTGGTGAGGACCATGAGTCTTGGCTAGCGTTGGGCTTGACTGAAACTATTCTGTTGTAGTTACGGGGTACACAAAAGTCACGGCATTCGTCGCACAGCCTCCGTTAGCGAAAAAGGCATGCTTTTCAGACACAGCGAAGTAACAACTGAGACGCTTCTTCGCGCTCATTTTTACCTGTGAGTAGGTTTCGTGCGTCATTTGTGCGCAAAGAACGTGGGGCACGTTTCGATCTGCTTTCCATTCTGCGCGTGACCTTCAAATTTGTTGCTGTCGCGTTCATTGCTTCGCCTTTGCGGAAAAGCTGTGACATTTTTGCTATTGATTGATATGTGGGGTTTAACGTCCCAAAACCACTATATGATTATGAGAGACGCCGTAGTGAAGGGCTCCGGAAATTTAGACCACCTGGGGTTCTTTAACGTGCACCCAAATCTGAGCACATGGGCCTACAACATTTCCGCTTCCATCGGAAATGCAGCCGCCGCAGCCGGGATTCGAACCCGCGCACTGCGGGTCAGCAGCCGAGTACCTTAGCCACAAGACCACCGCGGCGGGGCGACATTTTTGCTAGTGAATATAGTTATTTTTAGAGTATTTGACATCAAACTAAAAATTTTGTCTAATTTTGCAAAGATAAACATCATAGAAAGCAACCACGTTCAGCCGCAAAAAAATTCTTTACCGACTGAAACAAAATAAGATCTTGCATTTTCGCGGAAATTGAATACGCACCAACGTACCACGTTTGTCGAGAGTGTATAGAGTGCCCCGCCATGGTGGTCGAGTGGCTAAGGTACTCCGCTGCTGACCCGCAGGTCGCAGGTTCAAATCTCGGCTGCGGCGGCTGCATTTCCGATGGAAGCGGAAATGTTGTAGGCCCGTGTGCTGAGACTTGGGGGCACGTTAAAGAACCCCAGGTGGTCTAAATTTCCAGATCCCTCCACTACGACGTTTCTCATAATCATATGGTGGTTTTGGGACGTTAAATCCCACAAATCAATCAATCAATGGAGAGTCTATAGGGTGCATGCTGCCTACGATTGCACGTCCGATGCGGGCTGTTTATATCAGACATCGTTAAACGACAAACGTTCTAACACCCTGTAAACGTAACAGAATTCTCGTGAGCACCATTCTGAAATCCACAGTGTCATGTGAACATCGTAAATTGCATTAGATAACCGTACGATGTAAAAGATCAATGCGCAGTATGGCTGGTATACTTCTGAGGAAGGCTCTAAATATTGCAGCTAGATGTCGTTTATTCTCAGGTTACATTTTTGGCAAGGCTGTCACTATTAGTTTGAATGGCCGTTTCTTCTTGCCAGTGTAACCAAAAGAATTTTTCTGTAACACTAAATTTCTAGCAGGCGCTGGGGCCTTGACATTCATAGAAGATTACAGAGAGAAGACTTTTCGTAGAAAACTAAACACAATAAAGGCCACCAGCGTGAGCAAAAAAAACGGACATTGCACTTAAAGACATCATCTTATATAAATGTAGATAGAAGTGACGCTGTCAGCGAGGAACATGCATGCGGTAAGCCACAAAACAGCATTAAAATTCACGCAAAGTTCGTTCATACTGACACTGTAAGTGTTTACAGAGAAGGCGGCTATGGTCACGCCAAGAGAACTGCGCAGAGCAAGTTTTAGTATAAAATTCTGCTTCTAATACAAGGAATTTAGATCTACGCAAACCTGAGTGGTGACGTTATTCAACCTGAATGCGTGTGACTTGCACTTGTTCAATAAGACATACAAGATAGCGGTTAAGAGAAATCTTTCCCGATGTGTGCGTATAGACTGCGCTAAAAGCTTTGAGATGACGAGGTCTGAGAAAACTACGTTTCTCAGTAATCTACGACTGTATTCGGTCTGATTAGACAAGAATGTTTTTATAACACGTTATAGAACAGGCCGCAAGTCTAAATGAAAGACTGCCTATCGATGAATCTATGCAATATATTTACTTTTAGTATCAGATATTTGTAACATCAGCATCAGTATCGAAGCGCCGTAAACATTCAACGTTCTCTTGCGTGCCGTGACCTCTAATCTTTCGACGTCGCCTTTAAAGAACTCTGTTTTAGGTCGAGCCAGGCGCGTGTATATTGGTGTGCGTACTAGAGCGAGAAGACTGGGACGCCACGTGCGCACAACGTGGGAACATTGCGTTAAGCCTCGTTTCTCATTAAACTGGGTTCCTTCGACGAGGCAACATAATATGAACTTTAATGAACCGAAGCATTTGACCGTCTTCAAGACCATTAAGGTTGAGAGGCACGTTCCGGAGGCTCTGAACCAAGAGTCGTTCTTCAACGCTAATGGCCTGCCAAAACACAATAGAGCCATTAGCGGGACTGGTACGGCATGACCAATAGGTACGGCATGACCAAAGTAGAGACGAAACACCGTCAGACACTTTGCGTATGGTGAGGGTGGTCACTGACTTTCACTCAACTTTCGTAGGAAAGTGTGGTATGATCAGTTGATTGAGCTGAAAAAAAAAAACAGAACATGGCAACATAGCGGTCACCTTCCATCCAGCCATCTTCGGCAAATCCATAAGGCACTATGCAAACATGTTTAATGAATAGCATCGTTACGCTTGTGTATCATTTCCTTGTTTCATTTTCAATACTTGCGCATAATAACGTCAGCACGTTAGTCAGGGCGCTAGCTTTACGAATCGCCACCTTTATCTCAGCCAGTACTTGAGTCATCACTCATCCTAATCACTCTGCGCAGTTACACTTCAGCCACGATAAGATTCTCCGCGAGACACGGAGCGATAAGACAGAAGAGCGCGCGCCTAATCTTCCTTGTTAGTTATCACGTATCGCAAGCAATTCCTGAGCGTTGCCGATGGCATGCAGCAAGAGCTAGTTGACCCGCATTGGTGGCTTGGCGCCTAGGGTGTTCCGGTGCCACAAGAACGATCCAAGTCAACTGTTCGTTTCCCTTTCCCGGTGATTTCGTTTCCTAATGGAGGAAATGGGCAAGGAGATTCGTGCACTTCTAATTCCTATGTTCTTGTTCACACTGTACGGTGCACTTCATAATGAGGGTTTTACATGTAAAAACAGGCATTTTTTCAATTATTTGGTTCTCGCAAGACTCCGTCGAACTGTCAAATATAATTAACATTATATGGATAAGACAAGCTTCTAGCCTAGTCGAGTATACCGTGTTTAGCATCCAAGTTTCACACCACTACTACTTTTGGCGAACCCCCCCATTTCTCCAATTTCCCATTTTTCTTTTCACGGCAGCTGGGCCCTCGCGTGAGAAACCTTCTTATGTTTGTGGTATTGTTCTCAATATGATTCTTTTTTTTTTCAGAATCATCACATTGAGAGTGGTATTTCAGTAAATTGGATGCTTGGGCGAGTTTGTACGCCGCACTTTAATTTGAAACAGCAATGTTGCTTGTGTACTTATTTTTTTGGGCCATTTGTCTTTCAAGCTGTTTTTATTTCAAGCATTTCTGAAAAGCCATCACGCGGTCGCAGCACTTATACTGGCCATAGTTGCTTGCATAAAAGCAGCTACTTTTCCTGTTCTCCTCTGTCACAGTTAAAGAGACATGCCGCAAGAAAGAAAAGAAACAGCAGTGTGCACTAGTTCAAACAGCGATAGTTGAGCGCTCTCTGAATCATGCATGGCTCTCGTAAAAAAAAACGACAGCATTTTCTCTCGGTAAGCTAATTTTAGGAAGCTGCTGGTGAAAACGAGCCACTTTTTTTAAAGTTTCCTACCATTAGAAATTAGTTACAGTGGTTTCAAAGCGTTCCTTGAAAGGCTTGGCTTTCTTTGTTAACGTGTTCTGCAACAAGGCCGTAAAGAAACAATCCTTGAAAGGGTCTCGCTATAGAATTCATGCAAGTTGTTTTTTCTTAGTTTCTGCTGATAGCTGAAAATGAAAGCAGCCACAGCCGGTGGTTGTGTAAAAATTTTGAACAAACAATTAAAGAGCTGAGTTCTCATATCCATGCAGATTCCCACACATTGCGTATGACGATGAAACGCACCTGATACAGGCAACGCGTGACGATGTGGTTTAGGTGGTTTACTATATTCAACATTACTCTGCGTGTATTTACTTTTCCTTTGACGTGCTACAGCGTGCAAAATTTTCACTGACGTATTGTAGAGATGCGGCATAGTATAATTATCTTTCTAATTTCTTGGTACATTATTGCACTTCATATCTCTTTACAAGAGGGCGTACTATTTTGGAGACTCGACTTACTCCTGCCGTTTCTGCAGGAACTCTTGGCAAGGACGGTATATCATGATCATAGAGCTAACGGTCAATTACACATTCTTATCGCCTCAATTTTGTTATTTCACTTTCGGGTGAAGTAGTTTGCTAAACACGATCTTATTCGTGAAGGCAGTACCGTGCTCAACTAGGAGCAGTGCCAGTCAATGGGCTGACGCGTATGCAGCTATGACCCTACACAAAAGTTAACGGCGCTTTTTGTCGCTTTCTCTTCTCTTTCCTCTCTCTTTCACACATCTTTATACACCCTTTCCATTTCCCCAGCGTAGGGTAGCAAACCGGACATGTGGCGGGTTAACCTTCCTGCCTTCTGTCTTGTTCTTCTTGTCCTTCCTTCCTGTGCCTAACTATAGGTGTTAGACGAGGGGCTTCTTGGTAGCAATTGTAAAATACTTTCGTTACCTCTTTAAGGATGCTCGCTTCTAGCAGACAAATGCTGCATGCAGTTTAAAAGAGTCGTTTAATTCAGTTCAGGAATGAACATAGCACGTCTGACTGTACTACGATTTTTCAAGGTGGCAGACGTATTGGGTCAGCGCTGGCACTGGTTGAAGGTGACGGCCACTTCAGACGTTGCCACAAGAAATCCACAGCGCATGATTTCAAGATCGTTCATTGTTCCTACCACGAACGGTTTCTCCTAGACGAAAGCAACAATGAAGCTCGGTCGTTTACAGAGGAGCTAACCACGAACATTCTTCTGTTGCACATGGTTATTATTTCGTACTCATTATAATTGAACGCAGAGAAACCAAACAGAAGATTACGGACATTCCGGATATTCAGATTACGGATGTTCTCGGCCGCCACTTCTGTAGAGGTGGTACACGAATGACGGAGAAAAACAATCGCAACAACAAAACATTTTCATAGAAAGAGGAACCAGTGCGGCCCAAAACCGCCAACAAAAACAACTGCAGCATATAACTAAATAAACTTGGCATGGTTGCTGATACTTCCTAGTCGTCCACGTGGAAAAGTGACGAAGCGCGTACAATTAAATACTGAACAACGTTACAGTAAAATCCACAGTAAAATCATACCCACAGTAACCTCCAGGTTATTTTCGATCTTAGAAAACCAACTCTCCCCACTCGGCGCCCGAGACGCACCACACGAGGGTGTATATCAAAGTTGGAGAACGGAACGTGCAGCCGCTAGGCAGATAGCGGCGATTGACTTGCTGGTCGCTTGAAGATTGAGTTAAGATGCTGTAGAAGATCTAGTAGGCTGCGAAAAACTTGTATTTACAGATTGTATACAATTTACATATGGACGGACAATAAAATTACAAAAAACGCTTTTAAAATTAGCTGTCTTCCGTATAGGGCGACGGATTAACGCGGAAGTAGTCGTAGACATGACGATGCGACTATAGACACCCAAGATGCCGAACGGGCGCCCAATCACCGCAACGTATAGGTTACGCTTTTCACGTGTCTCAAGCCCGCCCGCATCTGAGAGCCACCGGAAGTAAGCTGGACTATGGCAAAAGGTTGTCGGCGATCTCGCGGTATAATAATGCAAACTGGCCACCTTAAAACGGAGGCATCTTGTAAGCGCGTGAGCAGCGTGCGGCCGGGTCGCAGTCGAACCGATGTGAGGGTTCCACCAGCCGGGCCGAGTCCTGGAAGAGACCCATTCATGCACAGGCCGGCAGTGCCATCAGGTACTGTCGACGAGGGTCGTCACAATGACGTTTCTCATCCTACCTTTTGTGTTGCGCACGTGGGGGTTGGCTTCTTTTTTTTCTATATTAACGGGAACTCAAAACGCTTGGTATTCTCAGTCACTGCAGCACCCAGGGAGGCATCGGGCGTGCATACGGTGCGTCTGCGGACACGGCTAATTCGGTCGGACCCGCTAAGATCGAGTCCCATCAAAGCAATGCTGTGAGCCGGAACAACTGCAGCGTAGCGGTCGGCACGCCTCCTAAAGCTTACCGCACAATGTAAACAAAAGTCAACGAAATACTGCCGCGCAACCAAGTCGTACCGTGGTCCTACACCTACAAAGCACTTGCATTACCCGGGATGGTCACTTAAGCAGAGGAGCTGGTACCACTGAGTATCAAATGTATTCTCTCGGTGCCTCAGACGCCAAGCAAGGTGTGAAAAGACAAATTGTTAGGAGAGTGGTGCAGAGAGCACTGGGCGGTATATCATCTGCGGTTATATTAATGTTTCGAACTTCATTTCACGAGTCCGCAGGCACAAATTGAACTCCCGAGGATAAACGAAACCAGAGATGATCTGAGGCAAAGACGAATGTCACTCTTCTTTTTTGTTATTATTATTATTATTATTTTTATTCGTAGCTATGTCCAGGAAACGGTCAAATCGATCCGGAAAAGTCTACGGGCTTGCAGCCGTAGCCGTTTCCTTAGTCGAAGGCATTCGTGGAGCCATAAACTTAAGGAGCTTCATAGGATGCAGTTTCCCGAGTTCGGCTGAAAGAGCGTGCGAAGAGCAGAATTCGAGCTGTAAATCGTCCGGGAATCCACAGCATGCAGCTCCCTTCTCGAGGTGAGAGTTGATTTTATATATTTCTTTCGCGCGATTTTCCGTAAGCATATCGGATTACATGCAGATAAATTGAAGTTAGTTGTTTCTTTTCATACGCATTGCGCACTCTTTCTTTGCATTATCAGGCGCAGGTAACATAAATCTGGAGACTTTGTATTTTTTTTCTACGCAGTCTGCCAACATTCCACGAAAATCTACGTGAGCTTATTGCTATTTTTTTTCCTCTTTAACTGTCAATATGCGGCTCCCATGCATACCAATACACTGAAGAAATATACTTGGAGAACTTTTTTTTTCTCAACACAGCACTCAATTCTAGCTTCAGTTGTTTGTTTCTGTTAAAAGAACACTGAAGAGAAGTATTCAAATACAATGGTATTGTACGATTCATTTGAACAATTGCGAAAAAATCCAACAGGTCCCATGCACGTACCTTGGGAAACTATGTTATGCGAAGCATGCAGGTGGAACGCGAGTGTGTTGTGATTTTTTTATTGTGCGAAACGTTAGGAAGTGTAGCAATAGATATATACAAATGCACACACAGACACACGTTAAAAGGCCACATATGTTTTTATATTAGGTTATTTACAGTTGCGCAACGATTCCGACAGCAACATAATGATAAGCAACACCAGAAGCGCTAAGCTGATATAAAGCGCGGGTGTTCTCAATGATGGTAACCTTGGACAGTGCTATTAGTCAATCAAGCAATGGTGAATCGATAGTCAGCGAGTGGCGCTAAACTACAACTGACTTTAACCCGAGGTGGAAGCTGTACCGTAAGAGTGCTATGTAGTCTTTGTAAAATTCGATGGTCAGCACTGCAACCACAATTGACGTTTCACTAACACTAAGGTCTATTAGGGAAGTATATTTCCGAAACATGGCCTCCATGGCTCTGTGGTGGAACGCTTGATCGCCACACCGAATGTTTGTGTTTCCTTCCTACTTTGGACCTGACATTTATTCTTTGCATTCATCGGATCAACGCTGCTAAGGCCAGCTTTTTCGCCAGACTGCTTGTACCGCGCGATCAATATTACTGCGATATTACGTGTTGTACTGTGAAGCCTGTATACGGGACGCGTGTGTGTAAAACATGGAAGTTATTTTCGCTTTATTTTCAAGCAAAGGCGTGGCTGTCTAGTGGAACACCTCCTTGCCACGCAAACAGCCTGGGTTCGATCCTTACGCACACTCAGAATTAGTTATTTTATTTGCATCTTTTTTTAGATTTCCCAGTCACGGACAAGATGTTGACTTTTCGCTCAGAATCGACGGCACTGGCGTTAAAATTTCTGCGAAGCGAACCCTTTATTGTTATCGTGCTAAAACTGTTTGCTCAGCACTGCAAACAGAGCTGACGTCTCACGAACAATGAGGTGTATTTAAGAAGTTATTTCGAGATCTGGCATGGCACTGTGGTAGAATACTTGATTAGAATACTTAATTGCCACGCTGTATGCTGAGATGCGATTCCTGCTGGGGTCCAGAAATTTATCCTTTGCTTTCGTTGGGTCAACGCTGCCGATGTCAGCTTTTTCTTAATGCTCACATCTATCTATCCACAAATATCTGGGCGCTCTCATGATCACCCACCTTAGTTAGGGATACACCAACGTTAGTACGACATGGTAAGATGGTTGTCGAGCACGACTCGCTGGTCATGACAAGAATAGTGTCACAATCTCGTCGCGTACGTCGTCAAACACTTTACAAAGCACAGCGGCACATACAAGAGGGCGGGTATGTGCCACCGATATGCGGGTATGTGCTACAGGTAATAGTTCATATTTACACAGGAACAGCGAGAACACATACGGGTAACTCTAACGCTTGAGCGTTAAGAAAATGCGGCCATAGGCAGCGTTGACTGGACCCGCATATCGGTGGCACATACCCGCCCTCTTGTATGTGCTACAGGCAATAGTTCATATCTACGCAGGAACAGCGAGAACACATACGGGTAACTCTAACGCTTGAGCGTTAAGAAAATGCGGCCATAGGCAGCGTTGACTGGACCCGCATATCGGTGGCACATACCCGCCCTCTTGTATGTGCTACAGGTAATAGTTCATATCTACACAGGAACAGCGAGAACACATACGGGTAACTCTAACGCTTGAGCGTTAAGAAAATGCGGCCATAGGCAGCGTTGACCGGACGAATGCAAACAGTAAATGTCAGTGTTCCACCAAGAATTCAACCCTAGCAATCTGCGTGGCAACAAAGCATTCTACTTAGAGTCACGCCAGGCCTCGGATATACTTTTCAAATAGATCTTAATGTTCGTGAAACGTCAATTGTGCACATGGTTGCAGTACTGGTTATCCGATTTTATAAACATTACATATGCACTCCTATGATACAGCTGGAATGTAGATTAACGTAAATTGTAAATAGGTGCCATCCGTATAAGTTCATCTGTATGGTAGTGTTGAAGGCTATCATTCTCGCACGCACCAGCTGAAACGCCAGCGCTTCAAATCAGTTTACCGGTTCTGTTGTGCCTAATATGTGGATGTTGGCGTAGTTACGCAACTGTAAACAACTGCTAACATAAAACACACGCGGCTCTTTGACATATATGTGTGTGTGAATTTGCACATATATTTAGTGCCACTTTATAGCGCCTCGTTAAATAAAATAAAATAAAACACATTCACCTTGCATTCACATGCTTCGCAGAACATTCGTTCCCGTACGTGGTATTTCCCACATTTTCATAGACAGCATATCTCGGGAAGTGAGTTGTCTGGTTGGTTTTTATTCTAAATCGTGATAATTTCTTGATGAACAGTGAGCCATACCATCAGAGTCCTTGCAAGGTGTCTAGAAGAACATTATATCTTGGGGGTTGTTATAGCTGCTCTCTGTGGTAGCAGACTTGACGACCTTCTGGGTAATCACCCAAATTTTCTGTTTCCCACAGCCTCGGTATCTGCGTTGATGCACTTCACGGTTAATACTCTGCTCTTCTTTGTTTTAAACAAAGCGGCAAGATATATGTGGTAAGATGAGCTTTTTTTATGAGGCCACATCATCTTGCGCTTCCTTATTAAACGCTCTTCTCGCTCTTATTAGCTCTGCATTAGCTTTAGGCAACTCTACGAATTATTGTTACTTGTAATAATACTCCGTTTTATTGGTCTGCTTTACTGCCATTTTCTATTTGTTCTCTCTTTTCTTCAGTCTCTCTCTCCTTCCCTATCGGTTCGGTTTAAATCAGAACGATGGGTTATTTCCCATGCTGTTTTTGTATCTAAAGTAACCAACTTTGACTGGTCTGAAAATGTTAAAAAAAAACAAATAAAGCTTCCCAGCCGATGCCGTAAGAACGTCAATACAAAAGGAATTCAGTTATCAACGTCGCTAGTTAGCACCTGATCCGAAATACAGACAATTAAAAAAATGTATTGCTCTGCAGAGCAATTCCTGCTCACCTCTTCGAATTAAGCGTTTGTTTTATCGATGACCAATAAAACTCCGCAAATATACGATAAAAAACACAAGCCTGAAAATAAAAGCTAGCAACACAATCAATTTATGACGAGGGGCTATAGCGAGAGACGGAAGCGAATTCAGTATATCTGAAAGGAATAACTAGGAGCTTGTCAAACTTGCTTTCTTGTTACCTCTCAAACTGCCCTGTGTTCCAATTTTTTTAGATTTGTTCTTGTTCATCGTTTTGCAAAAGAAACGCCTGGTATGAAGAGGCCAGTTCAGACAGAATTCCTGATTGCAGGGCTTTTTTTTTTTTTGAAGAACGTCGATCGTGAAGTATTCGTAAGCGAGAGGCAAAAGTTATAGGCTTTGAAGAAGTTTTTTTTTTTTCCTCTTTGCAAAGACGTCCGGTCCACTGACGTGCACTATCGACCACCAATCGATGTGTCTGACTAGAACCATTCCTTGTACACTTTACGATTCGTTGCGACCTGGAGATAACAATACCGAGAAGGGCATGGCACGAGAATGACACCAAGTTTTAAGCTCTTTTGCGTCTTCTCATGTGTAGGTAGTTTTATGCAGACACGCTAGCCTCTAAAGTTTCGCTTCGCTTCTCAGAATTCCCTCGTGACAAATCAGAGAGTAGCATGACTCAATGCAGTAGCCGAAATCGTTGGCACCCTGTAAAACTAACAACAAAAATCAGCTAGACCGAAGTCACAGTTTTTCGTTTCATTCTTTACCGTGAGAACCGAAGCGTGTAGGTGGCATATGTTCGACAGAGTGGACGGGTGTGGCTCGGAAACACAGCTACACGTAGCTCTTTTTTCGAAAGCCTCGAAATGTGTAGAATTCACGGATCTTTTTCAAGTCCGTGGCCCAGGATCGAAGGCTACTTTATTAGATGAACCAGCGCTTTCAATGGTAAAAAAAAAAATATGCTTGGGCACCTGAAAAATCCATGATATGCAAAGAAAGCGAAATGTAGACGATGACACGGAGTCGAGATACACTACACAAGCGCTCGTTTTCAATTGAAGTTTTACATAGAAAAAGAAGCCAATTCACAGAAGAAAATGTGTCAGTGATACTGCAAAAAAAAAATAAATCACTCGCAAATGTCACACACCAGTTCGATCCGAAGGAAGACGCGACACGAGACGTTGAACTTCCACTATCGGTTCGGGTGGGGTTCTTATCAGTTTCCCGAAAATGATATCTTCGAATCGACGAGGGCCAGCGACGGCTGACTAACACACCAAGATCCCATCTTTGCAATGTGAAATGCCTGATATACTTATCGGGTCATGTCATTCCAATTGCGAAAAAAGGCTAAGGTGCCAGAAAAATCCGCTGAGTGCCCGCCACCCCTGCAATATAAGTCCATGTGAGTAGAAAACAGGTGACCTTTAACTGTGTTTTTATGCTCAATGATGCGCAAGTGTAAACATTTATCTATCTGGTCAGCATAGACACGTCCACACAATAGCAAAATGTAATTAGGAATGGTTAGCGAATCTCGCAACTTTTAACATTGAGATCAGTTTGCTGCCTCATCAAAGTTCATTTTTTTTTATGAACGCTGCAGTCGCTAAGAACGAGCGAAATTAAGCGGATCAGACGAGTGAATGACACCATTTTTTGCAGACGCAGTTTTTTTGTTTTCTCCATGAACATAGAAAGCAAGCAACTGCTAATGTCAATTTATTATAACCATAATTGCTTGACGTTCACTATCACCTCCGATGATATCCTGAAATACCCTTTCGTTGACTTTTCCACCTATCCACGAGTCCTGTAATGCAAACCACATCGTTGGATCACCACAGAAGCTCTAAGTACTTACTGTGCGTTTGTGAGACCCTTCAATAAAAACAAACTCGCTAGTTGATTACTGCAGCGTGTAAGGTGGTGCTAAAACGCTATACTGAGAGTAAAACACTCTTTTTTTGTTTACCCATCCTTTGTGTCTTTTATCTGACAGTCCACTGAATTCGTGACTTCAACTTCCTCTATCTGCAGAGCAAAGACAGGCCTACCACTTAGGTCTCACATATCTGGCCTAATTTTCCCTCTTTATATGTGTGTACAAAAACTGTACTCTGCTCACACAAGGAAAAATCGTACATGCGAGTCACTCGTGGAGCTAACGCAAACAAAAGAGCGGGAACTTTGAGGGCAAACAAACTTCTATGAAACGAAATATTCTCAATTCTTACGCTTCGCGTCCTCTCGTAATCTAATATAAAACTTGAAAAAAAAAAGCTTCGGGTGAAATTGGTCACTCAGGCACAAAAATATTCATAGAAAAATCTTAAGAAGTATACGTAAAAAATAAAACGAAGCAATGGGTCTCATAGGCTGCCAGGCTGGGCACACCGTAGACGCTGAAAAATGAGCCCTATCACTGGGAAAATACGGCAAGCCTAGTTGTTTCGTTTGAGCTGATCTTCATACAATTGGTCAGTCTGAGTTATTTGTTACGTATAGGATCGAATGGAGGAGTGCACACAATCTCGAAAAGCACGGCTGCTGCGTTATTCCGAGCCTCGAACCACTGCTCTCAGAGCCCTAGCCTTTTCGCCGGTAAGCCTATAGCACACGCCCCCGTCTCTGAAGCATTCACCTTTTTTTCTCGCCTTTCTTTGAAAACTTCTCTTTTTTTTGCGTGTATTGCTCAGCACGAATCGATTTCCCAAAGCTGCACACACGCTGCCATGCACTCGTCTTGTAGACAACGAAGATTTCTTTTGCAAGATGTTTTATATGTACTCAAAAAGTATTGCAGTCGCTGCCAATGGCGCTACAAAAATAGGTTTTTACACTCAGCTGTCACTCGTGTAAAATTCACATGCCTGCATATAGGACCCTTTGAATACAACCTGCATTCGTTTTTGTTCAGACAACATCCGCAAAGTTTAGCCCTGCCACAAACAATCATATTTTGTTCGGGACGTCGTCGGCAGAATTGTGTACGTGATTTTTATTGGAAACCGATGCCATCTGATTTTTTTTCTTCAAGTGGATCAAGGCAATCGGAAAATTTGCAGCAGAATGCTGGTGTTGCGCACACATTAGACCTAGTGGCTGAGTTTCTAGAATGACCAAATATAGTGAAAGTTCATTAAATCCAAATAGTTTGTCCTTTTTTTAATCTTAATTCCAGACGTACCTGTTTTGCAGTGACTCGTGTTCGTTTTTGTTTGTTTTTAATTTTTATCAGCGTACATTTCTACTGTCATGATTACCGTGGTATGTGGGTCTTGTTACCGGGAAGATACTTTGGTGTTTGGAATGAGACCCACATAAGAAACTTCGTTTAATCTTCTCAAAACGCATATCTGTTATGCTGTTCTGCGCAAATTTTGTTCATGTCTTCCGGATAACTTCATTGCCACCTTCATGAATTAAGTCTTCCTGCCTTATCGATAAGACGTATTGTGCACATTTCAACAGGGGAAGTATCTATCTATCTATCTATCTATCTATCTATCTATCTATCTGTCTATCTATCTATCTATCTATCTATCTATCTATCTATCTATCTATCTATCTATCTATCTATCTATCTATCTATCTATCTATCTATCATTGCGGTATACGAAAGTTAGTATAGGAGGGTAAAATGGTTTGACGAATACGACCAGCTAGTTATTACAGGATTAAAATAGAAAAAACGTTTATTACACGGGAAAAAATAAAATGATGGTTAAAAGCAGATGGGTGGAGCCCCTAGTACAGGGCTTCACTGGCCTCAACAGCCCGCCGCGCCTGGTCCAGGAGCGCCACTTGGGCCTCCTTTTCCTCGCTGGCGTGCTAGGTCTCCCACCGCTCCATCGTGAATTTTTTCGGCGGTAATTGAGGCGTAATAATTTTGGCGGGCTTTAACTCACATTGCCATGTAATGTGAGCAAACGTTGGCTGTCCTCCACACCACGGGCAAGAACCGGCGTATGCGGTTGGGTGCATCGCATGTTTTAAACGCAGGTGTGGATATGTTTTTGCCTGCAGGGGACGCCACTTATGCTTTTGTAACAATGCCGTCACGTACGGTGTGAAACAATTTTAGAAAGCACAGTGGCAGATACCAGGAGGTGGGTATGTGCTACTGGTGTTTGACAGTTACATGGGTAATTTTAACGCTTGATTGTTAAAAAAAGCGGCCATTGGCAGCGTTGGCCTGACGAATGCAAAGAATGAATGTCATTTTCCCAGCAGGAATCGAACCCTAGAATTCTACATGGCAATCAAGTATTCTACCACGGAGGCACGACAGTTCTCAAAACTACCTTTCAAATAGACCATAATGTTCGCGAAACGCCAATTTTAGTTGAAGTGCTGACTTTCCAATTTATAACATTAGACATGTACAGCAACGATTCGTTTATCACATTGGGTTAATATCAACTGTAGTCAGGTGTAATCTGCTTAATTTTATTTACGTAGCAGTGTCTAGGACTACGATCCTCGTGAGCAGCAGCGCTGTATATTAGCTTAACCGCTTTTGGCGTTGCTAATATTCATGTTGCTGCTGGCATTGTTGCACAACTGTAAATAGCTGCTGATATAAAACATAAGCGGCTGTTCAACGTTTTTCTGCGCGTGCATTTGTAGATATCTTCAGCGCAACTTCGTAACAGTGTCGCTCAAGCAAAAAAAAAATTACTACACAGTTAACTTGCATGCACATGCTTCGCATAACATCGATTCCCAAGATACGTGGGATCTGCCGAACTTTTTTTCTGGTTCTATTTTAAGTATACGATTTACCTCCAGCCCAAATTAACTGAGCGTGCCATTCGCGAAAGTATAAAAGACAGAGGAGACGAGAAAAATGAAGTAATCAATCTTCGGGGCGAGCCACTATGAAAACTTATGCTCTCGTTTAACTTCGTGAAGGTGCATTGTGAGCAAGTGAATGGGTGGGCGACACTTGGCGACAGCGTTGGGGGTCAGCCGAGCCTCAGGCTCAGCCAGCCGATGCATGCCTTGCTGCTTCGTCCTTATTGCTAGGCGTCGGCTTCTCGATCGCCAGACGAACCAGATACACGCATATATACCACACAGATTGACCGTAGCCACTGCCAGAGGAGGTTAAACAAGCCCACTTTCTCCTACACGCCTCCTTTCTCTCCTCCTCCATGGTGCTTAGCTTCCTTTTTTTTTTTTCTCCGTTCTATGCCAGTGCTCCTCTTTTCGACTTCCAAGCACCCCCTCCCGTAGGCTTGGTTCTCTGACAGGCTTTGATTTATCTCGCCAATATCGCAGACCGGAGGCGTACGCTAGTTCGTAACAATGCGATTTGCTAACCTAGGCAGCAAGAGAGGCACGAGGTAGGTGCACAAAGAATTGGTGGATCGTTAAGCTTCGACTTCAAAAGTCGAACGCGATAGTGTCATCCTCTTCTTAGTGGCTACTTCAAACACTTAAAGCATACTTTTTATTGTGTGCTGTTACTCAAGAAGTTTCAATTGGGGATTACTACAATATAACCGGTAAAGTTGAATCTGGCCTGTGTCAATGAAGCTTTCTCATACATAGTCATTTTGTGTAATGGGTAGCACGCTTTAAACCACAAGCCATAATGCGCGGGAAATGTTTTCTAACTTGATATATGCACACGCGAAGTGGTCTTAAGGAAATACGCGCAATAACGTGCGTCCCTTTCGCAATGGGTGCCCGGCTTTAAACTACGAAGTTGCTATGATCACATGTTCTGATGCCCGATCAATCGTACCATGCATTACTACTGTGATATGACATGTTGTATTGTATATATTATTTGATACGTAAAGTTTAACGTCCAAAAACCACCATATGATTATGAGAGACGCCGTAATGGAGAGCTCAGAAACTTTCGACCACCTGGGGTTCTTTAATGTGCACCCGAATCTGAGCACACGGGCCTACAACATTTTTCGCCTTCATCTAAAATGCAGCCATCGCAGCCGGGATTCAATCCCGTGATCTGTGTGTCCCACGATGGAATAAATTTTTCTCCGGTAAAGAATTTCTAGAGATACTGTCATCTTTAAAAGACGAAGGCGCGGAACACAAGACAGAAATATACTGATGTTTCCGCACGCAGAACAGGAACCTTGTTTACAAATGTGAGCAAGGCTCTCTATCTGAGGGCCGAAACATCAGTGCAATTTTCTGAACAAGGCTCCCGTTCTGCGCGCAAAATCATGTAGTCGGCGTCCTCGTCTTTTTATACAAAATAATAGGAGAATATAACACGACTGAGTAGCTGTTTAGAGCCAATTACATCACAGCACGATCACAATCATCACCATTTTGAAATCTCGGGACGAACTCGCAAACGTTCTCGCTTGCGAGTGTTGTCTTTCGGCCACCATCACAAAAAAAAAAGCGTGACCTTATATTTAGGTCTGCCGGACTCGTGCCTCAATTTTCGTACAGGGCGAATGCCCTTAATACCGACTAGGTATTTCGTTTTCGCCGACCACTAGGCAGGAAGTGCGCTCGTACTTATTTCACGGATAGGTACCCGGCGGCAGAAATTGTTTGCCTTCCACAGCAGCGGTGGTTGCTCTACTATTTTAACAAAGGCTCTAGTTGGTTCCTGTGTGCCAAGTAAACCTTCAGAACATTATGGCGCCACTTTTCGGGATGAGCCCTAGAAAACGCTGAGCGCCAGGCCGGGCACTTCTCTTCACATTTGTAAAATAACCGGTACTTTTTTGTTTGGTACTGGCAATCGAACCCAGTGCCTATCACACTGGAAGTGGACGCTCTACTGTGTAGTGACCACTGCGATAACATATATAGCACCAGAGTCGGCTGGAAATTTCTCTTACGAGCAACTGTAACTTACAAACGTTTCGCGAACGCCCTTATGAATTGTAACAATACATTCGTTGCCGCCTGCTGCGAAAGTTGTTGAGATCGGCATCGTGAGAAACAGTAATTTCAAATATCGCTCTCTGCACGTTCTAGCACAACTACGAGTAATCCCTAGCCGCTCTTTACAGAGCAGTTGCAAATACTACTTCAGCGAGGTCTCCTCACAATCTTAATCATTACGCACTGCTTTAATTCCAGGAAATGTTATCAGCGATAAATGCGCGAGTTATATTTGCGCAAACCACGCGAAGCACCTGACTGAAACAGTAACCTTCACCATTTTTCCAAGCCCACTCTAATGTAGGTCAAGGTAATTTAAATTGGCGTACCGATAACGTTTTGTATGCTTGGCATACAGGTAGAAAGCGCGGCGAAAATGAGTGCACTGATTCCAAGCGAACGTAACGTTAGTGGAGAAAACGAAGACGCGTTTTTTTTTCGTTGCTTATTCGTTTCCTGCATATAAAACCTTTCATGAGGGAAAGGGGGGAGGGATGGTTAGACGCCATTTTGCACTAGTTCACTAATTCCATCTGTATGTTTTAAGACTCAGCCATTCAACCGATATGCGGTCCCGGTGCCAAATGATTGCCAGCTCGCTAGGAATTCGGCCATAGGAGTGAGAGAGAGGGTGACCTCATTTTCCCCCTTATCACTTCTGAACGACGCCTGCCGAAACAACTTGGTACGAAATAAATCGAAATAAATAAAAGAAAGAGTTAGGAAATGCTGTCATTGGAAGTGAAATGAAATAAAAAAGCTTAGAAACGAGTAAGCCGGGGGAGATAAACGCAGAGAGGACGCGATTACATGCTAAGGACAAATCGGAAGAGCACCGCGCGAGCCAGACACGAGAGGGACGTGGAAGGGAATATCACACGGTGGTAGGAAGTGGGTGCCGGAATTTCTAGAACAGGAAATGGGCTCTTCTCTACTTCCGGTTGATGGTGCTCTACGTGACCAAAACTTTAGTTTCTTCTTTCTTCCGCGGTAGGCCACCGCAGTGGCAGACGGTTCTACACTTTTTTTTTTCATTTATTCGTCCTAGCCGTTCTCTGAAGTGTGCCCTGAAGACCATGCGACAAACGTTGAAGTCCCCTCTTCCTTTTCCCACTTCTTTTCAAAGATACATATTTCGTGCGCTGAACACAATGCCGAAGACCGTTCCTGCTTATAGTTGGCCTCACAAGTTAAGGGACTACTTGCTCGGAGAACACAATGGGATTCGAACCCAGGTTCACTGCATGCCAGCCCATTATACTGATACTGAGCCACGCCGGTGCTTGGAACTACTTTCTAAACTGGTCTTAGGTAAGCTTGATGTAGGGAAAGGAATCACGTCAATATGAGTAATAAAGCGTTTTAGAACATCAAAGGAACAACCAGGCGTAACACGATGCAACTTGCGTATCGAGTGGGTCTTCCAATGCTCCGACCCATTAGAAAACTTGTTCTTGATCGCCTATTAGCATTGGCGCATACCCACTTCAGGCATAATTTTTTATCGTCGTCAACCAATGCATAAAAATTGCAGAAAATTTCTAGCAACATTGTAGGGGATACCATGCTTCTGCGAAGAATGACGAAGGCTCTAAAGGTAATGTGTGATTCACTATCAATTAATAGTTGCTTTGCCGATCCCCAGAGTGGGTGTCAGCCATGCTTTCAGGCCATCATCATCAACATTATCATAGACCAAATTCAAGATGCGATGGAGGAGCCAGTGAAGATGAAGAATGCACTCCCATGGTTCCAATGAAATGGTTTATTGAATACGCATGCATTCAATGTTTTCATTGGCTCTCATCGGGAGAATGAAAACAGCTGATGGAACTGGCAAAAGAAAGTAGGAGAGAATAGGCTGCATATTTGAAATCTCCTAAAGACGACAGGAAGAGTTTGTTTAGATATGGGTGCTTACTCGAGATCTTGGTAGCCAAAGAATATACCACACTTCCTCCATCTCTATATTACGCGGACATAGTTCTTTGTTGTGTAGTTGAAATGTCTACATTCTACTGCCCGAGCACTGTTGTATGACATGTGCTTCACAGTGCATTTTACTCAATCTGCGGACAATTGAAAGAGTTTATGGACCTGTATACTACTGGAAAGATGTACTTTTTATATCAAGTCTCTGACTATGCAACTTCTGAACAATGCTGTTTTGTACTCTGGTGAAATTGATCATGTGCTAAGTGCGATCAAATGACACTCGGCAACAAGCGTTGGGGGTGACTTCTTCACCGTACATGAAATTATGGCACAAAGCACACTTTACAGGAATATGTGAACGAGGTATTTTACACGGCTGCCAATGTTAACGCCATGTATTGCAGCAAGGCAAAGAGGTCGGTGAGTTGGCAACGACGCACAATTGTAAAGATCTACCCGAACAAGACAGGAGACAGAACACGAAAAGGACGCAGTGCGACCGTTGTAGCGCTTGTAGATGCCAGTCGAAAGAAGTGAAGTATTTTGTTGTCAATCACTGCTGTGGTTCGTATCAGCTCTTCCTTCGTCTTCGCTTTCACGATGTTTATCAATTCCTTCACTGCGATCAATACAAACATCAATACAATGGGAATATTGGTCAACCGATATTCCGCACGAATAGCCTTCCGAACTTACCCGTGAGCGGGAGGCCCTCAACGGAACAAGTGCATCCCAACGCCGAATTATTTCCCTAGCATTGCTCCATTCGTAGAGGACAAGATGGCTTCCGCATAGTTGAGCTTCCTGGTAACACCTTGGCAAGCATGTAATAACAAAGTAACCCTCTCGCGATTGTGGGCTGAAGTTTCCTGTCACGGCTGCAGCCAAGCAACAAGAGTAATAGGCGTCAAGGAGAGTTCAACAAAGAAAAATAAAGCTTGCAAAAGACAATTTTCCCCATGTGACAATGACGGGGGCAGAAAAATGATAAACGCGCCGGGCTATATGAAAGGGCACCGTGTCAACCTTGATGGAGATTGAGGTTGCGACCAGACGCGTGAAAGCTTCTTGTAGACGCTTCAGTGGCGAGATTAATAACCACAGCTTTTGTCGGCATCCTGGTAACGTGTCGCAAGGGGGGGCTCCATTATGTCTCTGCCTCCTCGCGCACTACCCTGCCATGCGCCCTGTTTGTAAGAACTAGATTTTTCTCTTATCCTGCCGAGCTACGGGTTACAGCCCTGTCCTGTGATGCGTCCGCCGCGAAATTTTGCGTGCCTGCTGGCGGTGCTCGATACTTGATTTTCTTGTTTGCTTTGCACGATGAACTTTGCGCCCACCTCTTGAAAAGAGATCTAATTTTCGCGGGAACAAAAGAGGTGGCCAGAAAAGGCTGCAAGCTGGTGACCTGCGTGGTTCATCACGCTAATGCAAAGGGATCCCTTACAGCATCTTCTACTGTAAAAGCAGAGAGCGTAACAAGCTGGAATATTTTGGCAACATCATCCTGTCCTTCCTGATATCACACAACTTCAACGGCTTTTCTTTCGGTGCCCCTTGTTACGATAATGTATCTACTGTGGCAAAAGTAGGATGGTTTTGTCTGGCGTGGGCGTGATACAGTATTGTAAGCGTTATACCTAGTCTCTGAAACTTACGCCTCTTTTTAGATAATTCCAGCTCGCATTATTCCCTACTTCATCTATTCCTTCTTTTTCCCTAACAATTCCGGAAACCATTTTTGTAGTTAGAGAATTTTTCATGTAATTTATAAACAACATGTTGAGGATAAATAAAAGTTTTCCGCGTTTTTTTTTATGTGGATATGCCGAACCAGCTTAGTTGCATTCACGAACCGTGAAAGAGAATTCCCTATCTTCTGTTTTGCGGTATCAGTCTCTTGATAGGCATCCTCGCTATAGCGTTAGTCGTGGCAAATGTGCCAACCTATAGTTTTAGTCTACTCAAGTTTCTGGTTGTGGATGCGCAATACAATGAAGTATTAAGCGCATTTTGCTCAACACATCCCGCAGGAACAGAGACACACAGAAAAAGAATCCAGAAGGCTAGGTATTTTACTGAGATGTCTTCAAGTGCGATTCGCAATTTTTAAATGCGAAGTATTGCTTGGCGTACTGCAAGCATTTTTGGTATCTATCTATCTATCTATCTATCTATCTATCTATCTATCTATCTATCTATCTATCTATCTATCTATCTATCTATCTATCTATCTATCTATCTATCTATCTATCTATTTGTAGAACCGAATTATGTATAAGCTTAAATCTACTTGTGTTCAGCAGCTGTTCCACCGAAAAGAGTACAATCTGCTTATTCAGATGTGTGCCTCATCGGGAATCTGAAGGAGATTAGTAGTGTTAGCGCTCCACGTTAGGTATGGGCTGAAAATCTCTCCGATATCTGCTAACTTTGCCCTTGTTTTTCACGCTGTTTCAAGTATGTCACACCAACTCGTCTGTTCGTCAACTTCAATCATTCAATTTATGAAAATTGTACAGCATGAAGAGGAACAAAAAGAGGCACGGAACCTACCCTGAGATTGTCAAAGACGTGGCAAACAAAATGCAAGCATTGTTGATAATTGCCCAAAGAGCCCTGTCTAGTACGTTATACTCCGGTGCATAAGCGGAGCACTCAAAGCTCTTCGTTCTGCCGGGTAGTGTTAACAGAAACTATCATCGTTATCTTGAATCGGCACGCACCTTCTTTGTGCTCTTTTTGCCCTCAGTCATCATCTTCCTGTTCTGTTTACATCGCAAAACGAGTTCGACGATTTCTACACCGTGGCTTATATTAACCCTGATGGGTGACAGAAGAAAACGAGTACAGAGCAAGAAAGAAAGAAAGAAAGAAAGAAAGAAAGAAAGAAAGAAAGAAAGAAAGAAAGAAAGAAAGAAAGAAAGAAAGAAAGAAAGATGGAAAGGAAGAAAGAAAGAAAGAAGAAGAAAGAAAGAAAGAAAGAAGAAAGAAGAAAGAAAGAAAGAAAGAAAGAAAAAAGAAAAAAAACTCTGTCGAGAATAAATTCAAGAGGTGGAGGGATTCGAATCTACGTACCCGCCATCAGGAGGCGAGCGTCTTGAGCCCCCGGCTATCCAGGTACGCTGTAGGAACATTGTATAGCTTAGAAGTACTTGTTGCTGGGCTAGTTGGTTCGTCATACTGAGGGAAACTTCTAGACGCCTATACCACCACAGGAAGAAAGACACACAGAGAAAGAGCGTCTTTCCCTGTGTATCTTTCTTCCTGTGGTGGTTTTGGGCGTCTAGAAGTTTCCCTCACGTAGTAAAGCCTTGTACAGCATCGTGTAGCAAAGGGGTAGATAAGGTGTGAGAGGGTTAGGAGGAGGGAAGGAGGAGGGTAGAAAGTAAATTATAGAATATGAATAATAAGAAACATAGGAAGTAGAGAGAAAAATGTGGAGAAAGAGAAAGAAATAGAGAGAATAGAAAAGGAGTAAATGGAAAATGAGTAAACGGTTAGGAGAAAAAAGATAGAGCGAACGAGAAAGCAAGTGAGAAAAAAAAGATAGGAAGAAAAGAAAGCGAAACAAAAAAGCGAGAAGTAAAATAAATAAATAAATGAATAAATAAGGGCGAAGAAAGATAAAAAAACGACTTGCGAGATAAATAACAAGAAACAAAAGAAGAAAGAAAGACAAACAAAGACTGTCCAACCAGCTTCGCACTTTCTTCAGGCTTGCACCCCTAGGTGTGAAGCATCCTTAAATTATTTTCTTACAAAGAACATGATATGCAGTTCTGCTTGAATTTCCTCGCTCGCAATTTCATGCTTTATCTTAACCTAATTATCCCTTTTCCTGTGTAGAGCGTATCATAACAGTATTCCCAGACACTGGTTTTTTTTTTTCAACCTGATTTTCTTCTCCCTTTTGTTGTGCTCGATCCCATTATCTATGCACGCACCAATCAGCCTAATGACGCACACCGCTGCTAATGTATCAACAACGAATATTTTTCTTTTTTTTTCATCTCTACCTCGCTCCTATTATTATCGATACCTTCGTTCACGTCAGCCCCCTGAACTTTGTTAGGCTACACAGGCACAATTACTTTCGATCAGGACTACACTAGTACGAGTAACACTGCAACAGCCTTCCCAGAAATCGGCCAGTGTACATACAGGCTTCGCTAACGCTGTGTATCATCTGCCGTTCATGCATATTATGCTGAAGGTAAACAGGCGAAGTAGTAGATGCTAATGAGCAATCGGGTAGGACTCTACGCCTTCCGCTTAACAGCATTATTAGTTCATTTTTTGTTAGTAATTACGGTAGTGGCACACGAGAAGCTACGTTCAGTTAATTTGCGCAACCATTTATGAAGCACCTATTACAGCCCTAATTTCGCTAGAGTGATGTGCGCGGCATGTCATAGGCGGGAGGAACCTGTTCACGTTCTTCTCGTTGTGTTAATTAGTTCATGGACTTACGGTAAATCAACCTTACTTGATTAAACTTACGAATATATACATGGTGAAGACCTCGCTGTCCTATACTATACTTAAAGGGGGGGTGACACCAAATTTCTGGAAAGCGTCTGCTTTGCTCTAAGCGTTTCTTCAGCTCCATACATGCACCAAGATTCGTGTATTTTCGGTAAATAGTTTAATATTGGTCAACTTATGTGGGCAATTTTCAGTTTTGGTTTCGCGGCACCGAGTTGGGCAGTGACGTCGATGCATAGGTGGTTGGGTCATGTGACCACACAAAGCTGTGACGCACATCGTGCTGAGTTTCATCTGCTCACGAACGCACGTGCCACACAAGCGCCAGCAAAACAAGCGCACTGACAGTCGCCATTCCAGCTGCAGTAGCATCCAGGCAGTTGCAAGGCAACAGGCAGCCAGAAGGAAACAAAGCGTTTATATTTACAACCTATGCACAGAAGGTGGACGAGGAACCCTGTCGACGCTAGATGCGCCGGCCTCTTTCAGACCCCGATACGCTGCAGGAGCAGGGGCAGCCCCGATGTTGAACGCGCGCGGCGTCTTCGACAGACAGGGACGCGTCGAGTGTCTCTTCGAAAGCACCCAGTGTCCTTGACGGACGCGCACATTTTCTCTGAAAGAGACGCCATCACACTCGTCACTACAGATCTGGTGTGACGTCACGCCAACTGCCGTTGCTTTTCCTATTCTGAAACGTCAGTGTTGCTGCGCAAGCGATGGGTCTAGATCGTGAGAGTGGGCATTCAGGTAAACTTTTAAAAGTGAATTAAAATATATTCTACGCGTTAGTTTTGTCCGACCCTCCGTGTAGAGAATCCTTGCATACAGAGAAAACCAACAGCAGGCATAGCCTCGAAATTCGGTGGTACCACCCCTTTAAATGGTTCAAAATCTTTTCGCGGACCTTCATATGGAGGTTATATGTAGTGTACAAAGAAATTAGAATTCCTTTGTCCGGGAGGCACTGCCACACTCAGCCTCCTTCCCCACCCTACCTCTCACTCGTAAACTTACGAAAGTTTTGTTTTCGCCGACGTTTAGGCTCCATAAAATTGTTACGTTCGACCACTGATGAAACAAACTCCTATCCCTGTGATAACACACACACACACACACACACACACACACACACACACACACACACACACACACACACACACACACACATACATACATACATACATACATACATACATACATACATACATACATACATACATACATACATACATACATACATACATACATACATACATACATACATACATACATACATACATACATACATACATACATACATACATACATACATACATACATACATACATACATACATACATACATGATGGTAACCATACATGCCGACATACTATCCAAGCCTACCGAGGTATTATCTCGGCAAAAGGGACCAGCACTTCGTGCTGGAATTAATCTAACTAGCCCTGGCCACGCATCGAAGTGTTCATGTTAAAGGTGCTGACGGCTGTACTTACCTACCTGCATTGTTGTTGTTTCCAGCTGAGTTTGATACTTTTACGACTTATTTGATTCATTGTTTTCATAATTTCTACAGTCCTAAATGACGTCTTGTTTATTAGGTCTACAACTGTATAAAGTTTCGTTTCTCTTTTCACTACCATACTAGCCGAATATGGCTACAGTATGTCAAAATTTCAAGTTTTGAAGGTGGGGGACATGTGGAATTTGTAGTCACGCATATGTCGGTAAGCGAAATTGCTATGATCACACTCAAGTCGACCCGTTGCAATCCTCTAAATTTCTGCATTAACACCAGACGATGTTGTCATGTCAAAAAAGAGAAGCGGGATACACAATGTGGGACGCGTATTCGAATGCCACAAGCACGTTGCTGAGATTATCATGAAGACTAATTTCATTACGATTTTGTTTAAATTTAAATGTCATATACAACTGTTACATGTTTCAAAAAGCGCAAAAATGAAGACGAATTGCACATGTGTGTCAGAACAAAGTTCGAGTGGCTTGTGTTGGGGCACGGCACAAAGATAAACAAAAAGCTCGTTCTTAAACGAAGTTTTCGGCGCGCAGTTTAAAATTTTGTGCCTTTTTCATCAGAATAAATAAATAAATGAATATCTTGTTGTTTTTAACCGCATATTTCACTCAACTGCACCGCTTTTTGAAAGCTGCCATATAAATTAATGCCTCGTTTTTACCTAGTAACTTCTTTAGACATTAATCATTATTTGCCGAACCAGCACCGTTCACTTATATTATGATCGCGATAAAAAGTAAAGCGCACATACGCCATTCATGTCCTATATTCTGCCATTCTAATCTTTTTTTTTTATTTTTCTTGCACTTTCTCTTATTAATCTTAACTTCGAGCTCTTGCTGCTGTGCTATGATTTGCGAGCATTGTACTGCGCTTCACGTAACAATACCTGTAACTTTTGTCTTGCATTATTTTTCACCGTATCGGCAACGTCCTCCTTGCTAAATCATCAATTCATTTGCATCCTTCTCCTTCCCTTCTCCTTGACTTCGCTCACCTGGTCACTTTTATCTGCGCCTTCCTTCTTCGTTTTTAATACAGTTCACTAACATTCATGCGCTTTCGGCCGAATTAATGAAGTCAATATTTTCTCGCGAACATCTTCCCAACCACCTCTCTTCACATTTTTTTATTTTTCTTCAGTGGCTAAGTTTCGTCTTGTTTGCCTTTAGGGAGCTTCAGGACTCGAGCTGCGTAAGCTTCTTTTTTCTTCGAATCTGCACACCTCCGTCTACACTCTTTGTCTTGTTTCTTTTGTGTCTGTTTCAAAGTTCTTCGTTATGCGTCGAAGTAACCCTGGACGTAATTGCACTGTCCAGCAGAAGCATGTTGTTGTTGCCACCACCACCCTCCGCACGCATTGCCCGCGAGCGAGACAAAGTCTTCAAATTAAAAGACAAGAACATCTCGTTAGACTGCTCTTTTTTTTTTCGTCTTCACACTGGCCTGCTACCTACAGGCTTTTCTTCGTGGTGCCTGTGTGCTTTAGCACCAACTAATTAGTGCTACGGCCTGGTTCCCACGCCTCAAACAAAAGCCCAAGACCGGCAACAAACTCCCGATACTACCATTATTTTTTCTTTCTTTTTTATTTGGCAGACCCTGGTAAAATCATTAAGCAAAACGCTGAACTTGGAAAAAGCCCACGCGCACCAAGAAGAGAGAGAGAAAGAAAAGGGAGAGAGAGCGTATGTATCATTTGAGAAGTGCATTGTTCTTCCAGCATGATTTAGGAAGCTCCGAAGACGTTGCGCTAAGGTGTTGCTTCTCCCTCACGTCAGTGGGGTTCAGGCGAGAAACTGATGGAAAAATAAGCAATTAAGGACTTTTCAAAAGTCTGTGAGTTAATTAATCACGGGCAAGAAAAAAAGCTGAGGCAATTATTTAAGTGCGGCGCAAAATGTTACTCTTTCGTGTGAATCCCCCTTGTCTTGGTTGCGTTTATTTAGCTGCTAATTTGCCACCGCGGCTAAACCCACCCACAGTGAAGGTCGGTGTTGAGGATTAACTTTCTTAATCATTTATAATAAAACGGCATGCTGGCGTTGCTTCTGAAAAAGGTTTTACGTGAGTAAATTTTCCCGAGCATTCCTGGAATTTTGGATAAGGTTATGAAGGAGCCACCGTTTAAAGAGGTGAAGTAAAATAGATGTCTTCCTAATCTTAATTGCTGTTGTTCGTATAACGGCTATCCCGACTGTATGTCGCTGCAAATAGTTTGAATTCTCATATAACCTCTTATGCTTTGTAATTCGTGATTTTTCTTTCGTTCTCATGCATTGATAGCATTGGTTCTTAGAAGCTGGGATACGCACTGCACACTACAAAGGCGATTTCAAGCGTCATGAAATATTTTGTTCATTCACTCCAGATCATAGATTTAATTACCGCATTCTTTCATTACGTACACAGAAGAAAGTGGGTAAAAAAAAAGCCCCGGCAGTCAAATGTTGGGACAATTGACTTATAATAGCATCCGTCATCGCTTCTGCGTCTATGCTAATCGTCTCTCATGCTATCAGCTAATGAGGACACAGCAACAGTCCAAGCACTCTGTTCCGTGAGAGAGGTTGTCTGTTGAGTGTATCCTAGTGACCATGCCACGTGAGCAATTTTTGGTCATACTGAGGGGACTCTACCGTAACATGTTCCAGCGGTGCTTGAATATTTGTAGCAGTAATTGCGATGCGGTAGCATTTTTCACTCACTGCGATGCCAACAATAGAGCCTGCAGGCTTGACGTGTAAGCTTAAACGGTCAGGGAACCATTAGAACGGGTGATAAGTACTTTGGTTCAGAAAAACCTTCAGGAACAGAATTTTTTTGTAGAAAGGCGGATATTTTACGCGTGCTTCGATGCACCAGCTTTCGCAAATTTTCTGCCATGGGGTTCAAAGAAGATAGCCTTGGATATCACGTAAACAGAATATCACTTCTTGTTTTTTTTTTAATTGTGCTGGTATCAGCAAGGAAGCTTACTGAACTTTTTTACACATGAGGAAATTATAGATCCGTCTTCTTATACAGCCTGGTTTTCTTTCTATTGCTGTTGTTGCTTGGAATAACATTATAGACGCACATTTTATGCCTACATAAAGCACCACTACTTGCTTTTTCCTGATCTATACAAATATTGTGAAGTTTTTCATTAATGTTTTTGCTTTTACTACCATGCCCGACGATCCTTAAACGTGCTGCATTTCTTAGCTTCCAAAAAAGCAACAGGAACCGCGGTTATCTCAATGTCGGCTGAAGAAAAACACTAAATAACGATAAAAAGATGGACAACAGGAAAAATGACTATAAGTAAATCACCACGCATTTCTCTGGTTCCATTGTTTTCTCCTTCTGCTAAAGCCAAGCTTGCCAGGCTGTCGGATAATAAATAAATACTAGCGGACGTAGGAAAACGAAAAGTTGGATCCTGCACAGTAAGCCTCGTGCCTAAGCCTTATAGGCGCATGTCAATTTCTGAGCAGCTTAGCTCACTTAATCGGGTTTCTCTCTCTCTCTCTCTCTCTATTTCTCTCTCGCTCCAGGGCGCACTACCGTTCAGCGATAGCTGACAAAGGACAAAATAACCTACTAGCACTAAAACACTAAGTACCGCGATCATTTCCGAAAGAGGAAACATGAGAACATTATTATCCGGAAGCCGGAAAAGAAAAATACTGTCTCAGAAAATGATGTGAACGGGGACAAATCAGGTCCAACGAGCACGCGAGAATGTTCAATGATGGCTGGGATTATTTGCCGACTCATTTTCCCAGTGGTGTTCTCCTGCAGCGAACAACTTGTTTTTTTTTTCTGTAAAGCGGTAAGTTATGGGGTTATGATTAGCGCAACGTGCGTGTCGTGGTGCGTTCATGTGTTGAAGACCATAAATTTGTGACATATATTGCAAGTTCTAATGTGCTGATGCTGCGATGTTGGCTCAGCTCCATCTTGGTTGCACCTGTATGCTTGTGTCAGTCAGTTGGCACATGAAGAGTAGCTGATAGAGATTGTGAATAGTCCACGTTGAGGCCGATTTGAGCAGCAACGTTATAGCATTCGCGTATTCAGGGGATTTTTTTTTCGCGGAAGCCTTAACCCTATTTTCTTAATCTTGCTTTTTCTCGTCGAACAAAAGTAGAAACGTTTGCTTCTCTAGGATCATCTGTCTCAAACTCTCACGTTCACTATTGCTTAACAAGTGAGCAACTCAAGCCAATATACGCACACCAAAAAACACCCCACACGCCAGAATTAGTTTCACCACTGACACGAACACCCTAACCAGTTTGTGTACAAGTTAAATATTGCCATGCGCTTAGTGATAGTGTGGCGTCTTCATAGACTAGGCTCCTGATTTAGTCTTTCACACTCCTTTTCCCCATCCCAACTGCAAGGTAGCCGATTGCAGATATTTTCTGGCTAGTGGCTTTATCTCTCCTTTATTTCATCTCTCTTTTGTTTTGTAACAATCGCTTCCTGAAATTTAATAAGTTCTGTTGTTTTGTTTTACTTCCGTAGAGCATGTATCTGTGGAGTATGTTAAGTATCCTAGATATCGACGTCTGCTCCGCAGATGATTTCAAACAGAAGGGGACAGAACATATCTGACGAAGAAGATACTGGTTGCTTTGCAACCTGGTGCACTTCAATGTACTGCATTGTTCTTTAATGGCGCGAGCACAATATAGACACCTTGTTGTCATCGTTGTTGTAGTCCGATGGGTATGGTGTAGCCTTACACAAAATTAAGCGCAAATGATAGTTAACGAATAAATACATAATGCAGATTATATAATAAATAATAAATCAATCAATTGATTGATTGATTGACTAAATGATTGATTGATTGATTGATTGATTGGTTGATTGATTGATTGATTGATTGATTGATTGATTGATTGATTGATTGATTGATTGATTGATTGATTCTCTTTGAGAGCCTTGACAACCAAGGAGCTTCCTAACTCTACAAATGATGAGCATAAATACTGCCGTTCCAGCAGTAAGCCGAAAAGTCAAACGGCAAATCAATGGCTTGCTGGGGTTTCTGACCACGGGCTTGACACAAAGCGGTGTTTTCATAGAGATGCGGTTCACCATGCGTGTCCGGCCCCGGCGCCAAAGCTCACCTCGAGAAGCCTCGATCAACAATGATGCGACGCGTTTTCTACTCGTAAACCTGTGGCGGACGACGCATGCTCGAGCGATTCGCCATCCCGTAATCCTGCCTCGCAGACACTCCTACGCAGCGTCGCAGCGTCCTACGCCGAAGCACCTGGAAGAAACTCTGCTACCAAGGACAAAACGCACCTTCAGTCGCCAACCTGTGCATCACCTATAAGCTCGGCAGCCAGAGGGAGAGTGGAGGCGAAATAGTTGGGGGGGCAGATAAAGCGAAAACGAAAGCAACTCCCGACCAAAGTAAACATTCTCCGCCTCTTCCTCTCGTTCCTTTCCGCACCACTGCCGACGCGCGTCAACGAGCACTCAGTGCCGCGAGCACTCGCCAACTCGACACCGGAGCGCACGTGCCCAAGTGCTGCACGCCGCAACGCTCCGGTGCGGCCGGGGGAGGGCGCGCCTACGCGAGCACCGAATGCGATGAAATGAGGCATGCCAACACTGGCTGGAGCAAAACACCCGCCGCCGGTGCGAGCGGCGCTGGCTGGGTAAACTTGCGCTCGGAGGCAGACCCCGTGTGTGCGCCGCGCTCTAGTTGGTTACCGACAGAGATGCGATGTAAGATGAGGGAAAGATCGCGCCGGCAGCAATGATGCACTCCAGTCGATGCTTTCTGCCGCCTCTCCTCCGGGAGTGGAGGGAGCGTGCTCTCTTTTTGGCAGTGCAGTCGACGTAAGAAAGAGGGGGGAAAAAAGAAAACATTACTTGTTGTCGCTCCCTCATTACATTTATAAGCGGGGCCATGGGTCTTTCCTTGTGGTTTTCGCTTCTGTTTTCTTTTTACATTATTTGTATGAAATATAGAAGGACATAAAAGAGGGCAGTGTCCTTGTTAGTAAAACATAAGTCGGACCGGTAGCGTGAAAATTCCTACAGATGACGACAGAGTAAGACGGGACGCAGCGCTATACTAACAAACTCGGGTCGGTTGCCTAGTGTGCTTCTTCGCCCCCTTCTTTTTCGGTTCACGCGGTGTCGTGTGCATATATACAATTACCTACCTGCAATAAACATCAGTTTGTTAGTTTAGCACTGTGCTCCGTCTTGTTCTATGGTCGTCTGAGTAAATTTTCGTGCTGCCGATCCAATTTATAGGAAGGTCTGTCCTAAACGACGCCAGCCAGGTCTTCTTTCATGAAAAGACACACTAGCGCCCCCTAAAAAATTAGAAAATAAAATGTATGTGAATTGAATACGATAAGTGACAATTAACCAGCAAAACCATTAGCAGAGTCTCACACACAACTAAATAAAGGCAATTAACGAACTTGCGATGCTCCGAAAACAAATCAAAGGGCACAAGAGATCCTGGAAATTCACGTGTAAGTTATCCTAATACTTGTACCGAAACGTAACAGATAGGCAACATCTGAAAATATTTGTGGCTCACTTTTCACGGGCGGTCTACATGTTACGGACAAAGTACCTGATATTGGCCTCAACCCCACTTGCTTGACTTGACGTTCGCTGTTGGTTACGCAGTGACGTAACCATGGCGTGGCACACTGAGCACGTGCCCCACTCCTCTCCCTCATAACAAGTTTCCGCTTACACCCCTAGGTCTAAGTATTTTCTAAGTAATGGGACAGTAATGCGATTACCTTACACCAGACTTTTGTTTTAATGCGTGGGAATATTAAGGCTACTTCTTTTGGAAAGTAACGCATTCGTATAAGCGGATAGGTTACGGTGTACAGGAACACGCGGTGGGGAATACGTGGGCTATTAAGCAGAAATATGTCCCCAATATACCAGAAGTTTAACTCTTATACGCCGACACTAACAAACACGCACGCATTTATGGAAGGCTTCCGCTTTCATCAATCGTTTTCACACGACATCTGTCGCAAATGTGATGAAGCAACACCCTAGACTGCCAAGCTAGCAGACGCTCCGCCAACCAAGTGTGAAACTTCCCAACACGAGCCCGGCTGTAAGCATGTCTCGCCCTTTTCCTCTCTTGAAAACTTGTGCAGCTTTCTTGTGAAACAGCGGTAAGGCCTTCCTCGACAGTCTGGAATGCCTACAGTCTATGCGTTGCAGACTGCGGCAGCAACTTCATCTGGTGCGTACTATCACAATAGAAAAAAATATGAAAAGTGGGAAGAGTACCTGTTAACTCAGTCAAACTGCAACATGCCTGGACTGTCGCTAGACAGAGAAGGAGGAGGAGGAAAAATTAAGCGAGACATCTGCTTTCAGCAGGCGTCACCTTAGCACTCGAATCCTCCTCCGGCTCGCGATCATGCACCGCATTGGTTGATATGTGGGGTTTAACGTCCCAAAACCACCATATGTTTATGAGAGATGCCGTAGTGAAAGGTACCAGAAATTTCGTCAACCAGGGGTTTTTTAACGTGCACCCAAATCTGAGCACACGGGCCTACAACATTTCCGCCTTCATTGGAAATGCAGCCACCACAGTCGGAATTCAATCCCACGACCTGCGGGTTAGCAGCCGAGTACCTTAATCACTAGACCGCCACTGTGGTTCCGCTCATGCACCGCATGTGCTCATCATTTGCCAGCCATGTCATGAACTCAGAACATAGGCGCAGTGCAAAAGTGCCAGCACAGCAAGATTTTATAGTGCAACGGTGACGCCAGCTGTACGTCGCTGTACGACTGAGTGAGAAACCACGATTTTCACTGTTCACGTTTCTTTGCATCTCTATAGTATGCCGCTACATTTGTACAAACGTACGCAGTGTGTGCATGTACGCGTTAGTCGTAATGTATCCTATTATCGACATACGACCTGCGAAAGAGTACCGCAAAGATTTCGCTCCACGTACAGCATGTATACTGCACGCAAATTACTGTTGTAAAGCAATATAGCTGGCGTCACGCTTCTATACTCAGAGTAAGTGTACTGAAGTGGTTCTAAGAGAGGGAAAAGAAGAGAAAAGTGAGCCCCGTAACTGTCAGCATCAGGGTGCGACACCTGAACAGTAGCTCACAAGGAATGGGGTGAGGAGGGACTAAAGGAGATGAATAAAGGTGTAGAGGAGAGATGCGCTAAGCTAGCGAGCGAGGACATATCGAGGGGATAAGAGAGATAGGAAAGATGGAAACGCGGTAACAGGAGGCCGAGGACGGGACACCACTTGCGAGAGCTCTTGTCGGCGTCAGGAGATGGCGTAGAGCAAGTCCAGTAGGTCGGAGCTACGCTGTCGTCGGAGATCGGTGTCAGGAGATGACGTAGGGCGAGCCCCGTCGGCCAGAGCTACGCTGACGTCGGAGATCGCGAGGGCACCACCGTTCGGCACGAAATCCAGCGAGCCACATGTCGCACCAACTCGCCGAGCTTAAATCGAGTAAGTGTACTCATTCGTACATTTCTGCTGAACTCGTAGTATTTCCTGTAGATTGTGGTTATGCAATGGCGGTGAAGCTCGGCGTTTTTTTTTTTTTTTTGCTGTGGGTGGAAATGTCTGAAATCTGAAAATATCGCAGTCGGACGATTCTCACGCAGTGTTTTGATCTTCACAGACAGTCCCGAGTAATATCATTTTATTGCACTTATTGTTTTCGAATCTAAACACGGCGCAGTGGGACCCAGACTAATTCTTGTAAGCGGGAGCGGATAAACACGTGCTTTCTGGCATTTCACTGTTCGAGAGCTACTACTTGCCATGTTAACTTGGCGAAACCGATACATGCCTTGGCAGTCCAGAACAAAATGGTGTCTGAAGGTGAGAGTATGCCGCCGGGAGCTTTGACGCCTGGGTGTGAGGTGGGCGTGCTCTGGTCTATAACTGCAAGCGCAGCCCGCGCATCGACCCGACGAAGTCGGTTGATGGTTGATTTAACGAAGATGACTCATTCTGAATGTCTCAGAGAAATATGACCCTTCAGTTCTTCTACCGCGTTTGGTTTCGGTTTCACCACTGAATTAAGTTGAATCTTATTATTTATCTGTCATTACCAGACGCCACCTTTTGGAAATCTCAAAACTGCAGTTCGCTGTTTCCACGAAGAACTTCGATTCTCCCCTTTTATGTGGCTGCCAAACACTTGTAGGAAAAAAATAATTAATTTTTCAGTCTAATTACTGTCTGAAAGAATGTAACCATTTAGCATGTCTGCGGCTACAAAAGAGGTAAATAGTACGACATCAAATATACATCGCATTTCCGTGCTTTTTGAAGAATTTGGGCACACTTCTTGAAAAAAAAAACAGGATTCGTAAACGAACCATCTGAAACGTTCTTGGCGACTATGCGGAAAGCAGGTGAATGTGCATCGAAACGTGAAAAAAATAGAAGTACAGTGTATTATCTTACCACCCGCGTGACCACCACGTCTTTCAGTTTCACATGGAAATGGCGCTACGCAGTTCCTGAGCGCCACTTTCGTGCTGACACTCAGGGACATAGGGGATGCTAAAGAACTTTTTTGTCACGCTTACTGGCAACTACGCAGCAACGAGATGTAGTAATATTGCGTTTACAGGTTTAAAAATGTCTTAAGACATGATGAGAACAATGCACAGAATTGCTTTATCACAAATCACATCACGAGTAACAGTACATAATGCTAATGGGAGTGAATAACAAAGCGTGATTGATTTGTTTTCTAATAAGCAGCATAAATAAAAGGCACACCTATTTATAAGTTTATTGCAGGGAGATTTTTTTTCAGTGTCTTACGTTTTGAGCACTTTGGCAGCATTAAAATCACCCATACGGGCAAATTTTTTTTTCGTGCCATGATACTGTAGGAGGTGAAATGGTACATTGAAGTGATCGTCCAGTCGTCTACAACAAAATCAGATATGGTCGAGAGCAATGACCATGATGTTTGCCGTGGTACGACAAGATATAGCTGTGAGCGTAAGTTCAGCATTAGTTCAGCGCTGCGCTAAAAGAGAAAAACAGTTGTCCAGACCAGGATAACTTTGTTTAAGGGTCTTGCATCGTGTAGTACCATCATGTCAATGCTAACACGCGCGAAATGGCGCAACCATATACGTCACTGTTGTTGTTGAATCACATTATCGTTTAAACTAATCTTATTCGACGAGTCATTTTCCTTCCCGAACATGTTATTCGTGGACATGATTTTCCTGCTGAAGAAGGCTCCCGTCTTATTCTTCTCAAAAAAATGTATGCAGTTATTTCCGTTCCATCTTCCTCTGTTATCTTCCTTCATATTTCCAAATGGTATTGTACACTCTGCTTTATCGCACTTTTACTAGGAATTCTCCACAATGTCGCACCAACTAACGTGAAGCTCATATTTTTTTATTGACAGAAAATATTTTCGTCAAGTCGAGAATGACGAGACGCCATCGTCTCGATCCCCAGATTAATGATGACGAACGTTAGGAAGCTCGATTCCACTGCCCGTCATCGGTTCTCCTTCCCCAGAAATTCGTTTTCGTGCACCGAAGAAACCGGGATTGTTCTCGCACTAAAGCCACTGCACCAAATGATCGTGATCCGCAGTAGTAGTATATGTCTAAGCACGCAGACCGTCTCTACTCTCTTAATCATTTTATTTTTTTCTCCATCACTCTCGCTGCTTCCTGCCGTGACACCGAAGAACGCTAGACTCCACTTTCAAAAGTGCTAATCTCGTATGAAGGACATGAGTGCGGGACAAAAAAAAAGCAAGGAAGAAAAAGAATCGTAGGCGACTGACCCCATTCTGAACAATCTGCGTTATGACAGTTTCTTTTTACTCTGTTTCTTTTTGCTCGAGGTGCGCGAAAGGGTGGTTATTGCTAAACGTGACTGAACTCGAAACAGAGTCTCTTGCGTTCGACCTTGCACAAACGCCGCAGAGCCCAATCGTCCTGAGTATACTCTCGACACCGAGGTCGTTTTGAATGGAGAGTATCCGTATATAAGATCTCTATCAACACAAACCACCGTGCACTCAAATGCCAATTTTCTTTCGAGCCCATATCTGTTACTTATGAACTTTATCGTTTGGCACGTAGTGGCATTGCTTTTTTTTTTTTGCTGTGACCAAAAATTCATGATATTCCCACTTTAGAATCCTGCAGGAAACACTTAAGAAAAAAAAAGCTCCTTGGAGAGTGACTGTGCATTTTATTCTAGTCACGGGGCCCTCAGACACGCAACAAAGAGATGCGCGTCCTCTAAATGCATTCATTCCTACGGAGGGCTAAGGACACATTTAATGTGGACCGAAGCGTTCAGACACTGCAAAGGTCACCTTGCTTCTTTTCTTCTTTAAAGACTACACACTCTCAATCCCGTGATCCATATTCACCACGTCATACTTGATGGTGTTTTTTTTTGTTTTCTTTTTTCACCCAAAGAGCGTCGTCTTCTCACTCTTCTACTAGCAGTGTCTTACATGTCCGCTAATACCACAATGCCCACGTGACCACTGAGACTAAGCCTCGCCATGGTGTTTTAGTGTTTATGGCGCTCGACTGACAACCCGAAGGTGGCCGGATCAAATCCCGGCTGCGGCGGCTGCATTTTCGATGGAGGCGAAAATGTTTCAGGCCCGTGCGCTTATATTTAGGTGCACGCTCAAGAGCCCCAGGTGGTCGAATATTCCAGAGCCCTCCTCTACGGCGTGCCTCATTATCAAATCGTGGTTTTGGGACATTCAACCCCAGATATTATTTGTGTTAACCACTGAAAGTGAATGTCATTGCCTTTTTATATCAAGCGGTGGTGATGTCTGACGGTTTCATCAGTCAACCGTTCGTGACGTCTGCGTAGGAGAACTGACAACAGGCAGTGTAAGCCGGTTTTCATTCAGAAACCAAATTTCGCGTGTCACATCAGGAAGCAAACGTCGCTCCAATTCCGCTTTCAAAAACAGATGCTGCAAGGCAGATTCGTCAACTTGCCCGAAGTTTCACGGTGAACGAGTGGAACGCACCAAACACGACATACCGGACTAGATGAACTCGACCTTTCACTGCAACTTCAGCCTCTATTCGGCCTACATCAACGCGAAGCTTCGTTTCTCTATGGCTTTTGGGTGGGAGTTGCTTTCGCTAAAGCAATTACCCCGTTATTCGGGACACTGGCAGTATGATATCCGATGTTGGCGGCACCGACAAAAATATTGAACACCTGCTGTGCCAGTGTTCTTGATTTGTCTCAGAGAGACAAGTACTTGCCAATGCACTGCGGTAACTGGATGATCGGGCACTTTCTGTGCAGGTGCCATTAAAGCTCTTTGGGCTTTTGGGGGACGACGGGCTTGTGTGAATGCCTCCGACTTGCGGGGAAGTTTGACACGCTGCTGTGAATTCGCTGCCTCTCTCTCCATTTTTTATTCTCTTCCCTCCTCGCGATTTTTCCCCTTTCTTGTCCCCTGCATTAATCTCCCAGTGTAGGGTAGCCCACCTGAAGTCTTACTGGTTAACTTCCCTCTCATGTCCCTTTCTGTTTGCTTGCTCTTACATGGAACTAATAACAGTTAGCAGTGTGTAAAAAACGTCTATATGACGATTACTAGTATTGCAGCAAAATAAAGCGTCGTCCGTTAGAACCTTTAGAATCTGTGACCTGGTTTTGTGTCCTTAGTGGTTATTGCTAGACACTGTGGCAACCATGCTGAAATCAGTACAGTGCTTTTGAGAGGAATGGCGAATGAGTAGAGACATGCAACAAACGGTGCAACGTCCTTCGACAGATACTGCGCTGAATTGAATTCAATATTTATTGCCACTTAGCCAATGTTTTTTCCCCTGAAATCACCTTCCAACATGTAGGGTAGCAAACTGAACGTATTGACAGAGTTAGCAGTTTGCCGCCAGGATGGCACGACATAGTCAGGCGATTCCTCTGCGTTTAGTCATGTCCCCCAAGAAAAGTTGTAACAAGTTTGGCTGGAATAAATCATAATCACCATCATCATCATCATCATCATCATCATCATCATCATCAGCCTGACTACGTCCACTGCAGGACAAAAGCCTCTCCCATGTTTCGCCAGTTAACCCGGTCCTGTGATTGCTGCTGCCAATTTATACCCGCAAACTTCTTAATTTCATCTGCCCACCTAACCTTCTGTCTCCTCCTAACTCACTTGCCTTCTCTGGGAATCCAGTTAGTTACCCTTGATGACCAGCGGTTATTCTGTCTACGCACTACATGCCCGGCCCATGTCCATTTTCTCTTCTTGATTTAAACTATGATATCCTTAACCCCCGTTTGTTCCCTAATTCACTCTGCCCTCTTCTTGTCTCTTAAGGTTACACATACCATTTTTTTTCCATTGCTCGCTGCGTCGTCCTCAATTTAAGCTGAACCCTCTTTGTAAGTCTCCAGGCTTCTGCTCCGTAGCTAAGTACCGGCAAAATGCAGCTGTTATATACCTTCCTCTTGAGGGATAGTGGCAATTACCTGTCAAGATTTGAGAATGCTTGCCGAATGTGCTCCACCCCATTCTTATTCTTCTAGTTACTTCAATCTCGTGTTTCGGCTCTGTGGCTATTACCTGCCCTAAGTAGACATAGTCTTTTACAGCTTGAAGTGCACTATTACCTATCTCAAAGCGCTGCTCTCTTCCGAGGTTGTTGTACATTACTTTCGTTTTCTGCGGATTAATTTTAAGACCCGCCTTTCTGCTCTCTTTGTCTTACTCCGTAATAATGAGTTGCAATCCGTCCCCCAAGTTACTCAGCAATGCAATGTCATCGGCGAAGCGCAGGTTACTAAGGTACTCTCCATTAACTCTTATCTCTAACTGTTCCCATTTTGGGCTTCTGAAAACCTCCTGTAAGCACGTGGTAAATAGCATTGGAGAGATTGTGTCCACCTGCCTTACACCCTTCTTGATTGGTATTCTGTTGCTTTTTAGATGCGGAGCATCTTATACTCGCGCCTTGTAGTGCGCCGTCCGCACCGCTTCTCGAACATTCGACAGCTGACGCGCGCGCATGCGCCGTCGCGCCGTCGCCCACTCTTCCACCATCTGTGCATCCCTTCCTCCTCTACACACCGCGCGCGCTTCACTCCTCCACCATCTGTGCACCCTTCCTCCTCTACACACCGCGTTCGACATCTCCTGATTCTCCAGTGGACGCGCATGTGGCGTCGCGCTTCGAGAACATTCAACAGCTGACAGTGCATGCGCCGTCGTGCTGTATATATACTCAAGGTCGGCGCTCGCTCGCTCAGTTGCCGCTCGTGGGTTGGTTTGTACGGCGCGTCGACGTCCAAGGTCGCGGTGAAATGAATTCCAACGAATCCACAAACACAATGATCGACGTCCCTTCGACCAGCGCCGCCCTTTCGCATACGTGTGTACGTGTTCACTCATTTAACACCCCCTCCTACAACCACGTTAACCAATTTAGCCATCGACCCAAGTAAGTCGCAATTTAACACCCCATTTCACAACCACGTTAACCAATTGAGCCATCGACCCAAGTAAGTCGCACTTTAACACCCCGTTAACCAATTATATGGTCCGCATCCTCCTCAGTGTTCCCCCGAGGGAAGCTGCGGGCAATTTTTTTTATGAATCGCTATGGTAGCAGTTGATCCTCTGTTGATTTCTTCCAGGATGTTTATATATGGTTCGTCGACACCCTGATTCCGCAGTGTCTGCATGACGGCTGATATATCTACTGAATCAAACACCTTCTCTTAATCTATGAAGGCTGTGTATACTGGTTGGTTATATTCTGAGCATTTCTTTATTACCTGATTGATAGTAAGAATGTTGTCGATTGTTGAGTAGCCTGTTCGAAATCCTGCTTGTTCCTTTGGTTGATTGAATTCTAATGTTGTTGTTTTTACTCTATTAGCAATTAGATTTGTAAATAGCTTGTATACTACGGAGAGAAAGTTCATCAGCCTGTAATTTTTCAAGTCCTTGTCATCTCCTTTTTTTGTGTATTAAGATGATGTTAGCGTTCTTCCAAGACTCTGGTACTCTTCCCGTCAGGAGACACCTGGTAAACAGAGTGGCTAGTTTTTCTAACACAATCTGTCCTCCATCTTTCAACAGATCTGATGTTACCTGATCCTCACCAGCAGCTTTTCCTCTTTGCATGCTCTCCAAAGCTTTTCTGACTTCTTCTATCATTACTGGTGGGGTGTCATCTGGGTTACTGCTAGTTCTTATAGTATTAAGGTCGTGGTTGTCTCGGCTACTGTACAGATCTCTGTAAAACTCCTCCGCTATTTTAACTATCCTATCCATATTGGTAGTTATTTTGCCTTCTTTGTCCCTTAGTGCATACATCCGACTTTTGCCTATCCCAAGTTTCCTCTTCACTGCTTTGACGCTTCCTCCGTTTTTCAGAGCGTGTTCAATTCTCTCCATGTTATACCTTCTTACATCGCATACCTTACGCCCATTATTCAACCTCGAAAGCTCTGCCGGTTCTATTTTGTCTGTTGTACTTGAGACTTTCATGATTTGACGCTTCTTAGTGAGATTCTTTGTTTCCTTGGAAAGCTTGCAAGCGTCCTGTCTAATTACCCTGCCTCCAACTTCCACTGCACACTCTGTAATAATACTCGTCTGATTATCATTCATTGTATCTACGCTAAAGTTGGTTTCCTCACTAAGAGCTGAGTACCTGTTCTGAAGAAATCACATCAGTTCTAGTTAACTTCATTACCTTTGCTATATTCTCTTTTTGTCGCTCTCTCTCATCTGTACCTTATGCAGTCAGCCTCCGGTACGAATTCATACATTGGTGTCATATCACAGGGACAGAACTTGTGAGGTAAAGCTTTAAGAATGGCAGCTGCGTTTTGCCTTCCACGAAGATATTCGAGATGACCCGAGGATGCGCTGATGAATGACAAAACCGTAAAATCAAACAAAAACTTGATCAAATTAAAAAAAAATTGTGGCACCTTCGCTCTAGTGGTACCAAGCCTGAAGAAACAGAGGCGCTTAGTGGTCTGCCTTTATTTTTTCTCTGCCTTTTTTTTTAGATGCGAAGCATCCTTTTGACACACGTGTGTAACGCCATACGTACGTCCGTACGAACGCGCTGCAACGTGTTCCCCTCACCGCAGGTGTTGGAGCGGTTCCAACCAGGTCACGCTGCAGCGGCGCGTTGACGTCCCACTCCCTCACACGCTTTTCTTGCAGGTGCGCGCTGTCGTCACTTTCACCCGCAGCATGCTCACCGCAGCGCCCACAGCTGACGGCCCCTTCATCCGCCCGACACACTTCTCTCTCACTTCACCCTCTCCACCACCCATAACGCTCGACTATACGAGTAGAAACACTTTTTCGCTTGTTTATCTGCGATGAAACATACTCGAAACCCGGCCTTCCCCAAGTATTTGCGTTTCCAGCAAACGTTTACTCGAGTAAACACTACACCAAGTTTCGCTTCAAACCGTTCTTCCAGCGCCCACGTCGACGACCATTTCAACCAGGTCGACGTGGTGCGCACCACTGCTGCTGCTTCACATGCTATTGGGGTTCCGTTCGGGGAGATGGTTCATAATTTCTCTTTCTCTGAACGCATTTTATCTATTTATTGAACCCTTTGCTTTCTATTTCTTTTTTTCTTGTTCATTTCTGTTTTTTCTTACTCTTTCTATTTCCATCTGTATTTCTTCGCTTGGTTCTTCTATCCGCCAAGTTTTTTTCTCCGTGTTTTTTTTTTTGTTTCGTGTCTTTTTGTCTTTCTGTCTTGATCTCTGTTTTTCTATATTTTTCGTGCCTCTTTATTGTGTTCTATTTCTCCGTCGTTGTGTCTTTTTGTATCTGTATTCCCTTCATTTCTCTCAATTTTTTCTTTCTCTCTCTTTCCATCGTTTTCTTTCTCTTTTTTTCTGTCTCTCTTTCCCCCTCTCGTTCACTTTCTCGTTCTATCTCTCTGTCTTGCGTGTTCCGCGTGCTCCACCTCACCAATCAAAGTTTTTTTTTACTCGAACCTGCACTGCTCAGTAGCAGCGCGTGCCCAAATCGTGCGTGCGCACACCCACCTGTTGTTTTCTGCAGGCACCAAACACAGTCGGCATGAGCAGCGCGAAAAAGAAAAACAAGAAACAAAATAATTCCTTGATCTTAAAAAGCTTTTCGTGCACATAAAGGCCCTTTTCTCGAGCACCAACGCAGAGTGTAATTAAAAAGCAGTCACAGCTTCAAGACACAAATTTCATTGCTGTGTTTTTTTTTTTAGGATAACGTGCCAAAATTCGTAAGCGAAGACCTCAACGTGAGCAGCTCGTTGAGTGCACTCAAAATATGAGAAGGGAATGGAGCTTCACTAACACTCCATCGTGATTCATAAAACACGACAAAACGCTTGAAGAAGACCCTCCACCTTCTAGTGCATTCAAGTACACAATAAGTGTGCTGGTCCCGAACTTCTGGCTTAAGAATCATTCGAGGGTGTCAAAAAAGCACACAGGTCGCGTCCGTCGAAGGTTACTGTAGCCTTTCGCATTCCATAATGATGGTAAAATGAAAAAAAGAACGTTTGCACATATTGAACACTACGTGTTAATACTACAATCTTATTACGACGTACCCTTTTTTGATAGAATACAGATTGCTTTTGACCCACGTGGGCACAAGTAATGCGAATTTGAGTTTATCTACTCGAACGCATCAAAATACTATCACAGTGGCTGAGATCAGACCCGTGAATCGACAAAGCAATCACACTAGTTTAATGCATATAATAAGTGAACATTCCTCATTAGTGCAGAAAGTATTTGAAGTTGTTATGTCCAATGCCATGCTTCTTTTCTCGTTTGTGTTTCTTTAATAACGTAGTCCAAGTAAATGAGCACCAGACAAAAAACATCGGTTCTCGTTTTTCTGTGGCCCCCCCTGGAATACAACAGGTTCCTTGCATTTGGATATTGTACTTGAATTTTTTGAAAAACCGGTCATAATGCAAGAGAATCAACAAATGAGTTAGAAGCTTTGAGCTGCGAGAGCCTTAATATGTACTAAAGAAGGCTTTGTTTTAAAATACCGGGCCTCTTTAAACAGGCCACGTTTTGCTTCGTGTCACTTTGTTATGGTCAACCCTAATGGAAGCCAAGGCAACAATAGTACCTTAGATAGGTCTTGTGGCATCGTAATAAAGAGAGCGTTCGCTCTGTGCATCGAATGATGGGAAGACTGATGGTTCTACATAGTAAACTACCAAACAAACCATCCTACCAACTACCAAACATTACCCATCGACATTACATCTCTTTTACATACTCGCATTATTCACCTGATAATTCTTAAACTTGGAGCGTAGTGAGAAGCGAATAACTCTTTCAGCGTAGATCAATGATAATGGTATAGCGGAAAAAGAAGCTCTTTTTGTGGTCTATCAAAAGTGTACTTCATTTTTCATTTCTGTCTCTGTTTACAGAAGATTTGTTGACAATTTGCTAAACAAACTGAAACCACAATGAGCAGTACGAGATCAGAAAGCGTTCCGTAGAGATAAATACTACACTACCCTCAGAAAACACGCTTCTTATGTAACGGAGATCGCGCACTAATGTCGGCACCATAGCGCTTGGCTTAAGCATTGACCACCTTTTGCGAATGGCGAATGTAAAATACCCCATCGGCCATCCAATGCATTAGCATACTACGACGCGTAACTAACTGTTTCCTGCGTCTGGCATGTTCCACCAACCAAACATGAAAATCTACCACGAGAGACGGTGATCATCAAGGCAGCTTTGTTTCGGATCTATTTAGTGACTTTTGCCACGAACCATGTTTACAGAACAGATGCAAGGGACGATTACGGTAAACATCAGGCCTGCGGCGCTGTAGAAAGGAATCATAAATCATACAGAGTATTTGGACGGTGATATTTAGAATACTGTTCGCGGATTTCCAATGGAATGGCTATCACCGATTGAGTATGAAGCTTGAAAGTAGCCATGAAGAAAACATTTGTTGTCTTGTCTAAAGCACCATGACTGTATGCTTTTATTTGCGGTCCTATACCTCACTTTTCAAAAGAAAGTACTGCTAACTTTCTTTGAAAGGAGGAACACTCGTCACATACAAGACTCCATCGTCCGTTGTTTTATTGATCACCGCGGAATTGTAGTGATAATTCTTACCGGTGTATTCGCTTAGTTGGGTATTGGCGCCTGTGACTCAATATGTGGTCTGTGCATGTCGTCTCATATTGAAAACATTAAGAAACCCCCTCTTTAAGCCTCTACTTATCTATTAACTATTAAAATAACTATTCATGAGCAAGATATTGTGAATGAAAGAAGAACGAAGGGAACGTCTACATGTGGGGCGTGGAGATCATCCAACTGAAAGAATATCCCTGAAATGGCTCTTCACGACAGCAACTGTCTTGCTGTGGCAAAGCCAACCTTAAAATCAAGATTTGTTTTAGCGTAAAGCAAACAAACCCCAAGGAAATGTTTGCCTGTTATTTGCCATGCCACGATTTACGGCTTAATTTTTATATAATAGCGTTATGAAACATCCTACCTGCTTTCTGTGTACGTAAAAAGAACAGAAAGTGTTCAGCGTGCTTGGCCTTGTCACCAAATGATAAATTCAAAAGTACTTCAGATGCACGAGATACAAACTTGATTTCATAATTGAGAATGTTTGAGCTAATCTTTGATCAACGCACGCGCACCAGTTGACTCGTGATGATTACTCATTTTCGAGAGTGCACTGAAGCACCTAGGTAGTCAGCGGTGCTCATTTTGGATCTCTTCTCTCTTCTTTTTCTGTGAAGATATCAGTGGTACGTTGGTTTGATTTTTTTCTCATCCGTTGTCGTTTGGAAACAGTAAATGTAGTCGATGTCAGTGGTAATACAATATACACAACCAAATATTGACACCTCGTTAATACAGTGGTACAGTGTACAGTTCAGTGCTAGGGAGCGCGCGTTTGACAGTCGCCGACATGCGGGGTACAATGAGGATACACAACTACATGTCAGGATTTTGCATCCGTGACCTCGTACTCAGTATACTAGGAGTTAGCACGTAAAAATAATAAAAAAACACGAGAAAGAGTTACAAGATGTGGACTGTACTTGCTTGACGAAATGTGCATCGTGAAAACCTTAAATTCAAGAATAAATATGGATAGCCAGCTTCATTCAAGTTGCAAATACGGATCGCCATCGGGACATACTTCGTCTAGATAATAATCTAGGGGAAATAATTGATCAAAATAAACTCTATGCGTATATACCGGACACTCCTACCAATTAAGGCAAAAGGGGAAAGTGGTAATGATTTTATAATTTGTGCATTTTGTGCGAGTTATGTATACGTCACGCACACTTTATGCATCGTGTGACTTCTCATCACGTTCTCTTGGATTAATGCGTAAGAGAGTCAGGCAAGCCCCTGAGTTTTAATCCAAGAGGCCTTCTATCGCCATCTCCTTCGAAGAGTTCGCTCGGCGCCACTAGAGATAGTTCATAATTCCTGTATCCTTCTACGCATATCCCCACACAACTTCCAACCAGGACTCGCAGAAGTGGATGAAACGTGATCAGTATTACGATGGTTCACGTTCATAGCCACCAAGTTCTCCAATTCCGAGCTTTCATCTCTCAGGCGGCTTTCATACGCCCGACGTGTGCCACGAAATTTCGCGACAATCATTCGCGCAGAAGAAAAAAAAAGATTACCGTAAGAAAACAAAACAAAGGTTCTGCAACAGCATCTTGTCGTTTTTTTGTCGCAACCACGGTAACGACTGTTGTGGAGCCAAAGATACAGCGTCAGGCCTCTGCAATACTATATAACAGTAGTTGCGCTATGCCGTTAGTGGTGGGCGGCACAGGAATTGCGCGAACACTGTCCGTGTCTGGCGTATGGCCAGCTGGCCAGCCAGCTAGCTTGTCAAAAGCTTGTACGTGCCTATGTGCGCGCGCTTGTGCGTGAGCCTGTACGTTTTGTGTACGTGAGCGTGTGTGTGAATGTGCATGTTGCGTGCTGTGTTGCACGTGAGGCCACGGTGCGCCCGATATTTATCGTTTCTTCCACCCCCCCCCCCCCCCCGCGTTGCGCCATAAATTACAGCTTCGTCGCGTGTCCTCTCTCTCTCGCTTCTTCCTTTCAGCCTGCTTTTTACCGCGCTTTGTTCACACACTCCCGAAAACAATTGCGCGGACACCCGTCTCGTTAGCAACTGGCGCCTTGCGTTCCCTTTTTTTCACGTAATACCCGTGACACACGGGCAAAAGTAAAGTACTTTGAAGTAAACCCTTTTGTCGCCTAAGGGAACCATTTGCAGAAAAGAGTGGCGCTGATGACACACGGCATTGGACTACTGCTTTAGGCGGTGCTTCAGAAGAACGCTGCAGAAAAAATGGCGTGTTTGTGGAAGCAGCAAGATTGGAAATATTAACAAAATCTGCGCATGTACATCACATTCAGCGACGCCGGAGCATAAAACCGTTTTGTTTTATTGTCTGGTGGCTTATCATGCGCATACCTGTAATTTTCTTAAGATTTTTTGCATTTTTAGCAGCAACTTAAGCTCGTCTGGCAACTATGAACAGTCGGTGTTTTGCTGTTTTTGTTTTTTGTAGTGCTTTTTACATGGCTGCATCCAGCTGGGTCAGTGACGGCGTGCCGCGTTTCATCGTGGTCCTGCGATGTCTCAGCGCAGAGACAGAGATAAAGCAACAGCTGAGGTGGGCCTGACTCTTGTCGCCCTCGGCTCCATCGAAGATGAGCTAAACGCTGCGAAGGCAATTTTGCTGTGAATTTGCGCCCGTGTACGGGTAATACCGGCGTCGGTGAGGCTCTCGGCAATCGCCTGGTACACTCCACCGTTGTGCTTTTGCCCTTGCAAGGCGTCCAAATGGTCCTCCCATAGCTTTATCAGCGCCCAGGTCTCCTTTTCAGTCCACTGGACGCGCGGTTTTTTCTTCACCGACTGAGCCAACTCCACTGTTACAAGATACTACGTCACCGACACAGCAACTGCCGCTGCCAACCCTAACATGATCGCGCTAGTGACGTAATGCAGGCGTTTGAGAGTATGGACAGACTATAGGCCTTCACTTTTTAACAAATCGCACTGCTGCTGAAAATGAAAACATTTTCTCAGCGCAAAAAAATACTGACAGGGCACCGCAGTGTCGCGACACGTTTTCTCCTATTGATAAATTATACACACTGTATGCGAGAGTACTCCCTTCCTGCCAGAAAAGTAGATGCGGGATCTGCTTTTGCGAAAAGGATCTTATCCGGAAAGGAGTTACTCCTTTGTCGTGTGTCACTGCGCCCGAACGCCTTTCCGAAAGATGTCCCCTTGTCTAAAAAAGGACTTCAGGGTGCCCGTGTGTCAGGGGCATTACTTTTTGCATATAAACATGAAGTGGAAGTATTTATTGACTTTTTAAAGCCAATTTGTTTCCACGTATCTCATTTTTTGTCAAAAAACATTTCAATTACACACACATGTATGTATGTATGTATGTATGTATGTATTTATGTATGTATGTATGTATGTTTTTATGTATGTATGTATGTATGTATGTATGTATGTATGTATGTGTGTGTGTATGTATGTATGTATGTATGTATGTATGTATGTATGTATGTATGTATGTATGTATGTATGTATGTATGTATGTATGTATGTATGTATGTATGTATGTATGTATGTATGTATGTATGTATGTATGTATGTATGTATGTATGTATGTATGTATGTATGTATGTATGTATGTATGTATGTATGTATGTATGTGCGCCTTAGTCCAGAACAAAGACCAAGAACTTCTTGTGTAGGACGCCTGAATGGTACATTTTTTTTAGTTTGCATAGGCACGGAGCGGCAAAGGCAAAAAAAACAAGAATAAAACAGCCTCCCATTTTCTTAGGCTTGTAGGTAACGCTTCCAACAAGAAAAAAGAAAGAGCGTGTCTGGCGTGCCTTCGCTGCACGGAGACTATAAAGCATGAATTTTAATCCTGCAAACATTAACGTATACCCACGCTTGGATTTGAGTGGGCCGAAGCCCGACGTCGGGAGCTGATTGCAGTCTTAGAGCGTAAGCGCTCGAAACTGGTGGTTCCACGCCGCCACTGATGTACAATAATGGAGGGGGGATAAAGTTAGAGATAAAAAGATTGAAACGACAACTTTTGGACGTTGTGAAAGTTTGACTGTCCACCAACGTTTTGCAATCAGGGACGCCAATCTCGCCGAGAAAGCTCAAAATGCCTCACTTTCTTCCCCTTCCCATGATTAGTTTTCAACTTTCGTAGCTTTAAATTACTCCAAGGATGCATGAAGGTGTCGCTCGTTGGGCGTTAAAAACTTCGCCTTTATTCGCAAATAGGGGACGGTAAGTAACGCGGTGAATTGCAGCCAATATCGATTGAATGCCTGCGAGCCATGGTGACTTTTTTTAAAGCCACAAACGCGTTTCCGTAAAGTAGCATGCAAAAACAGTTTCAATCGACGAGGTTGAAATGTAGAGAAGTCTGTTTCGCCACTCGTTCTGTAATTTTACGTAGCCAAGCCAAGTTATGCACCAGTGAGTTATGTGACGCTGTTTTGCACTTGTAGTGGAATCTCATGAAGACACTGCAAGCAAAAAAAAAAGTGAGGCCGAGTCCGCACTCCTCATTCATACAGCACGAAAACGACAACCATCGAATTCTGAACGTGAACCATGCAAAATAGTTGAGGCCGAAAGTGTACGTGCAAACAGGCACATTCATTTGCATTTGCTGAACCAGGATGATCATGACCACCGCCATCTATGCTGAATGAGCACTGTTTTTAACATCGAAGTAAAGAATGACCTCTTCGTTTCGTTTTGTTTTTGTTTTTTCTTGGTTGTTTCTCGCTTTCTTGGTTTATGTCAATCAAATATTTACACTTGAAAGAAAGAAAGAAAGAAAGAAAGAAAAAAAAAAAGAAAGAAAGAAAGAAAGAAAGAAAGAAAGAAAGAAAGAAAGAAAGAAAGAAAGAAAGAAAGAAAGAAAGAAAGAAAGAAAGAAAGAAAGAAAGAAAGAAAGAAAAGACGGCCTGTCATGGTTTCTCAGCTTCGACATTCGGCGTCATGTCCCTGCTCATGAGTGAAAAGCCACTTTACCTGTGCAGCTGCAACAGTCTCCGCGAGCATGACGAAAAAAATAGAAGAACCGGATGGGCTCGCTTTGTGGTAGCAAGTGTGAATACGTTGTCAACGCATGGAAAGGAAAAATCTGATCGGTGATGGGAGCCAAACCGAAACGCGAATGAAACAGAAATGAGAACACGCTGTTTTTTTTTTTGATACCCAGAGAACTCTCCTGAGGTGCTGTCTTTCTGTGGAATGCCAAGGCTGTAGCCCACATGCGGTGGCATCCATACGTGATCTTAGGCGTAGACATACTGGGCACGAGCTCCTCTTCCAACCTATTCTTTTGCTTGCATCGTAATAACTTAGAGAGAGAGAGAGAGAGAGATAAAGATGCAAGGAAAGACAGGGAGGTTAACCAGACGCACATCCGGTTTGCTGCCCTGCACTGGGGAAGAGATGAAGGGGAGAAACGAGGTTGCAGAGAGATAAGTAAAGGTTTGTATAATCACGAGCACATTCGGGGGAGCACTTGGAGACATCAATATTTTCCTCTGAAGCTTACTTTTTACCGTTCTCAACAGACGTCATGCGCTGTCTTTCCGTCTCCAGTTTCCTGTTGAGTTTTATTTACACACAAAAATATATGCTTTTCAAGATAATTTGATTTCGATGTGCCGTCTACGTCTGCGTATGGAAATCATCTCGGGTCGTCATAATTCTCCCCACATACGAGAAGCACGTAAACGTAGGTCTCTGAAACAAGGTAGCAAAACACATAGGCTCCATCGACACGGAAAAAACGTGATGTAATAATTTCATTCATTAATAAAACGGACAAGGTGAAGAATGATATTAACAATGAAATATGGGGTTTTACTTCCCTAAATCTGGGTACGATAATTAGAGGCGCCGTAGTAGAGGGCTCCAAAGTTTCGACCTCTTGGTGACGTTTAACGTGCACTGACATCACACAGTTCACGGTCCTCTGGCATTTCACCTCCCATGAAATGTGAGTGCCGCGGCCGGAGTCGAACCCGCGACCAGCAGGTCAGCGCCTCAGCGCCATGACCATCACTTCACCTTGGCGGATCAGGAGGAGGAGGAAGAGAGGTGCTTCTCTTTTGATAATGGAACAAGCTCGTCGAACAGAGCACCAGCATTTAGAATCTGTCCTATGTGTAGCACCAGTTGTCAATATCCTTAGCTGTTAAGAAGTGAAGGTTTGCCAGATAAGACGTCCATAGCGCACACTGTCTAAACATCCAGGTTCTCACTGATTCTTTTAGATTAAGACGTAAGCATTCGCAGATAACTAAACAGGAAATCTAACTCAATGGGGGTCGATATCATTCACTTTTACTAAATCCAACGGGACAGATATCCTTCTTTTGAAGTTTTCACCCATATGCACACAATAAAAGCCCTTAGCGTATCTTCGCGAGAATTCTGAGATTAGGTTCTTCCGTCTCTGGAGTGCTTGCGAGGACACAGAAAACCCCGTATATCGACTGCTCCCGCTTCGTAGATTGCACGCGGGGCATACGCTTATGCACTCTTTCTTCTGCGTCTGATCTGTTAGCTACACATTTGTACATTCATGTAGCCTCGACCATAAAAAAAGGTCTTATTCTTTTTCCAAGGCCATGCAAGGGCAAGCAGGCACTTTTGAAGTAAAGTTTTTTTTTTTCTTTTCGTCAGTAAGTCTCCTACCCCTGGGCATCAGTGTTGCGCCAGCGTAAAATAAAGAGGGTGTATGCAAAGGCATGAACTACTTCTTTTTTCTCGAAGCACCAAGCTGGCACATTGACCCCCAGACTGCTAGCTAGCTACCGGTGAATCCCACGGTTTCTCTCACGTCGTGCCTGGCGCTTCAACTCTCTCGTCTTCTCGCAGCTCTCGCTCGTACACATATACCTTTCAAAGGCATGTACCGTCCACGCATTCAACATCCTAGGTGTTGATCGTCCTTTGTTGCCGACTGAAGCAACTTTTCTGTTTCCACATATTGCATTACTGCTTTCCTGAAGACGCCAAATTTCACGCTTATGCCTCGATCTAAACGCGGCTTATGCTATGGAGATGAAACAGCAAGTGGAGTGAGAGAAAAGTGGGCCGTGAAGGCGCTTCTTTGTATAGTAAAAAGTTGCGATACCATTTGCGAGAAACAAACTTTTCTTTCGCAACTCAAAACTGGTGCGTGCGCGGACAGGCTGCCAACTGGAATGAAACTTTATATACTCTTACAAAAGCACACACACTGCTGCTGAGCCAGCAGGGAATGCACGTGTCAGTTACGTACGCGTGCGACGTTTCTGACTCTGCACGGTCTACCACCGTGCTCTATAAACTATTTGGCGTGAAAACCGCGGGCGCCGCCATTGTTAGTTGTTAAACGACTGCTTTCTTTATTTTTTTTTTTGCGTAGTGATGCGAAATTAACAACGTCACGAAACCCCGAAATCACCTTCCTAACCATTCTCATGCGTATGTGCTTCACTGCAGCACTGTTCGTTTGATCGTTAAAGACGGACAATGGCAAAAGTAGCAGCCCATCGTAGTGGCACCAATGCCTATTTGTAAAATAAGTTATACTAAATGTTGGGGTTTGACGTCCTGAAAACAACGATCTGATTATGGGAAACACCGATGTGCCCCGCCGTGGTGGTCTAGTGGCTAAGGTACTCGGTTACTGACCCGCAGGTCGCGGGATCGAATCCCGGATGCGGCGGCTGCAGTTCCGATGGAGACGGAAATGTTGTAGGCCCGTGTGCTCAGATTTGGGTGCACGTTAAACAACCCCAGGTGGTCGAAATTTTCGGAGCCCTCCACTACGGCGTCACTCATCATCAAATGGTGGTTATAGGACGTTAAACCCCACATATCAATCAATCAATCGGAACGCCATAGTGGAGAGCTTCGCAAATTTTGACCACCTCAGGCTCTTTAGCTTGCACCTAAACTCAAGCACACGGACGTCTACCATTTTCGCTTGCAGCGCGAATCTTGCAGCTGCGGTGGGAATTCGATCCTGTGGCTCAGCAACTACTGGCTGACTATTGTCAGCTCATCTGTAAGCCAATCTAATAAACTAGGTTACCGGTAGGGACAAGGTTCAAGAAGGCCCTCCCAAGACTAATGAGACGATCTCACGCCATGCGTGGACGAGGCTGACGGCGTTGCCTTCTTTGAATGTGAGTTGCACGAGCAAACTGCCAGTGACGCTCAGGCACATCATCGCGTTCTGTTAGCATACCTGAGATTCCTGTTAGCATACCTGACGTTAGAATACCTGAGATTCCAAGGGCCGAAACGTCGTCATTGGCGTCTTTCTACGTGAAATGAAACTCATGGAATAACGCTCGCATAGCTTTCTATATATTCCGATTCACCTTCCGTCCACGCACCACCATTGGAGGCCGACACATCACGTATTGCACGGCGGTGCGAACAAGCCCATTTTGCATGTGGCCTTTGCATGTGGTATTGCATGTGGCCTTTGCAATATGTGTCTTTCACCGTCTCCGCCATGCACTATAACCTGTACCCTCACGTTCCACCTCTGCATGCTTCGTTTCTTCTTCATTTATTTTGTGGTAGATTTATGGCTACATTAGAAAGGCACACACACACACACAAAAAGGGAGAAGATCGACGCAGAGAAAGCTGAAACTCGGGGAAAGAAACGAGAGCTGTTTAGACGCGAGAAAGGCGCCGACTGGTATTTGCACGTAAATTACCTGCCTGCCCCGCGAACACAAACTGCGAGAAACCCTGCCACACGGGGCTGGCGAAGAACTGTGCGCCATTGAAGAAGAATCTACAAAACTGGCCCCGAAACGTGTAACGCGAAGGGCGCCTTGCATCAAACGGCCGCAAGTTGCGTGCTATGACCAGAACAATATGTATGTACGGCACGAAATGCCTCTTGCGCGAATGGAAAGAAGTACACATGTTTTGACGAGTGCGTGAAGAAGAAAGGAAAAACGTGTTTTGAAAAAAGTTTGCATGCATAGCGATTCTGGCGGTTTCGTCACCGCGACGCGTCTTCGCGAAGCGCTTTCAATGTATGCTATGCCGCGTATAGAACAGTTGTCCAGCGTTTGTTATGCACGTCGAGAGATCGAGTCGAGCGGGCGTTATACGATTCCGATGTGCACGCGCATATCCTGTGTGTGTGTGGGTCTGTACACAATGTGCAGGAGTTATGTTTGTGTGTATGGTGCAACGTTTGTGTGTATGGTGTGTGTATTGTGCAACATTCCAAGGAATCAATCCTCTATTCAGCTAATCTTCTTCATCTTCTTCATTTTTTTTAAACTACGAACCTCCTTAGGGGGCCGAGCTATCATATGCTGTTGTGCGCTGTGATCGCATGCTCTCATTGTCGCCTGGCGTAGTGCATGCTAAACCACATAGAACATAGACACGGCTGCTGAATAAAAGCTATCCAGTGGCTGTGGCATAAGTATCTGTGGTGTATTGAGAGCGGGCTTTCACCAAAAAGAAGTATTTTTCCTCCTGTTCCTAAAGCGCCTTGATGATGACACTAGGTGCGCATCACTTTAGAGGCCCGGAACGTCCTATTTGGTAGTGGCATGACGAAATGCAGGCGAAAAGGTGCGTACAATGTAAAGAAAAACAGAAATCAAGCGAGGAATACAAAGAGAAAGACAGAAAAAGACAGGAAGAAAATAGAAACAGACAGAAAAGGAATATAGAAAAAAATGAGAAAATACATAAAAGAGAGAAGAGGAGGAAAGAAAGAGGAAACTGAAGAGAAACTGCCCAGCTCCAAACTTTACTCAGGCTTGTCCCCAGCCTTGTCCATTTAGCCCCCCCCCCCCTTTTTTTTTTACCCACCGTAACGGAAGTTCTAGGCCAGCATGCCAAGATGTTTTCGTTCGAGACCATTCTGCCATTCAAGTGGTCGGAACTATCACAGCTCCTAGAGATCATTGTTAAGCATCTAGTTCAGGCTCACGTGTGTTTTCCTAATGTTCTCTTCTTCGTATTTCTCTCTATTTATCCCTCAATCCCCTCACCTTAGTGTGGGATAGCAAACCGTACGCTCGTCTAGAAGACCTTTCTGACTTTCCTTCCTCCACCTTTATCTATCTATCTATCTATCTATCTATCTATCTATCTATCTATCTATCTATCTATCTATCTATCTATCTATCTATCTATCTATCTATCTATCTATCTATCTATCTATCTATCTGGCGAGTTTGTAAGCTCGCTCTATGTTTGAACTTTCACGCAGTAGCAATGCTTACATAATAGATCATACTGTTGAAATATTTGTTTGGGCTAGTTGATTTGAAATCGACATGTTCGAACAGCACAAATAAAAAAAGAAATGACGACGTCAGAAAAGACACAACATGGCGGCGGTGTTGTGCCCACAGCGAAAATCCACTTTTGCGAGTAGAAAAAGTTTTGAACTCTTTTTGTCAAAAACATAGGTTCTCCAGATTCTTGAACACAGCTCTTCGCATCGCTTTGCCTAACACTGACATATCAACTCGGTTTCTTCTAGGCTTGGCTTTTTTTTTTTTAATGCTCAATGGTGGTTATGTCACGCTCAGGTAAACGAGCAGGTGAGGGGGTGATTAACGCGGTGATTTCAGCGAATAAATCACCTCGGGAGAACACCAGACATGCACATACCTAAATAGTCGGCCCTGCTTATCGGCTGCCTCTCGTGGCTGTGGAGAGACGTGCCTACGCTGCCTATACCGGGAGAAAGCGCATTTATAGAAAATGGGTCAATCGGCGTCCGCCATCGCTAGCGGCTTCCGTCATTACTAAATTAGCCGTCCGCAGTTTGAGGCACGGTTCAGCGGTTACCACGCGCCGATAAAGCATTGGCGGAGAGCAATTGATTCGCCGAGGCCCCCGGTGCCTCATACGGGTGCTCTGACCGCAGCGCTTGAATTTTGCGCGGCCAAAGTGTACGTGCCGCACGGGTCAACCAGGCGCACATTATTTCTCGGCCCGTAAATCTTGTTACTTTTCTTATAACTTCGAGCGAGTACATTTTCTGTGCTTCCCTTGATTCCCTTTTCAACCGCTCTGTCATAAACGCTTACGTGCGATTCCTTTGAAGTGAGAGGCCTATGCACCATACAGCTCGCGTGGCTCATATCACAACCCAATCATTTGTCCTTCTGGGCTAGACAGCTAATTTATTTTAAAACACTCTACACTGTGGTTCATTTCTTCCCTTCTCTTATTTGACTGCCTCGCCACGGTGATCTAGTGGCTAATGTTCTCGGCTGCTGACCCGAAGGTTGCGGGATCAGATCCCGGCTGCAGCGGCTGCATTCCCAATGGAGCCGGAAATGTTGTAGGCCCGTGTGCTCAGATTTGGGTGCACGTTCAAGAACCCCAGGTAGTCCGAATTTCCGGAGCCCTCCACTACGGCGTCTCTCATAATCATATGGTGGTTTTGGGACGTTAAACCCGACATATCAATCAATATTCTTTATTTGACTTAAAGTACCTGTTTTATTGAACTATACCGTCCAAAATTATTGAGAATATTACACCGCAAATAATCGCTACTCTTTGTCCTAACGTATTACTCCCAGTAAGTCTAACAAATAATAAACAACAGCATCAGGCGCCTCTTATGTTTTTCTTCAACGTTCCACTTATTTTGATGGCGCGTGCAAATTTAATCGCAATCACTTAAAGGCAATGAACAACCACTTCAATTTCACCGCTATGTGCCGCAAATACGCACATTTTGTATGCTTCTTTTGCTGGTTTGCTAGTTGAGGCGTAATGATGATGCATGACCAGGCTCCAGAATTCAAAAAAGAGAAACAACGGGCTATCTTTCGTAATTTCGCTAACAGCGGCTGATATTCAATGCGCCACGAGATGAACGCATTTCCCGCGATAACGCTCCTCAAATATCTCGGTTATTACGGGTCGCCTTACGAAAACTGAGTTCGAGTAATTTTTTCTCTGAACTCTCATAAAGAAAAACTTTACATTCCTCAAACAATTAGCGCTGTTCAGAGTATAAGTGCTCTGCAGGCGGGCAGTAACGCTCCAATAGAAAAACTGTGAAGCAGTGGATTCAGTTACTGTACTCATCCCGCAACGTGATCAACCGTAGCTTGTATTTCTTCTTTGCGCGTCTACAAATAGCCCTGGCAACGTCCCGTGTGTAGATACCCTTTCACCGGCCAACTGTTCATAATTATTATGACAAAAAAATACCAGAGGCTTCTTCGTAGAACTCCGTCGGTATTTGTCACTCTGGTCGAAACTCTTTGATTGCTTTTAAGACTATCGCAGTAGCGCTTTAAATTATATATTATAAAGTGATATCTAGTGTTTCCAGCGGGATCACTATGGTGTGAATACGAAAAACGTCGTAGTGGAGTTCTCTGGAAGTTTCGAGCATCTGGTGTTCTTCAGCGTGCACTGACGTCGCATAGCACAAGGGCGGCAATTGGCTTTCACTGAAATGTGATCGCAACGACCCGGATCGACACCGTGTCCTTCGGACCAGCCGCAGGGCACCGCAACCACTGCACGCATTCCAAGTGGGACGCGCTCGTGCATGTATGTGGGAGTGAGTCTTTTGAAACCGTAAAGCTGTTCAGCCAGCCGTAAAGACTTCGGTGGTAATAGAAAACCACTGAGGAGTGTCTCGCGCCACGCATCTGTTCATCCTCTGATTCAACTGATTTCTTTGTTCCAAGAGCACGTGCGCCTTTAGTAGAGAGAGCTACATTGGCCATATTCTCGCCGTTTCGCTGTGACCGAAGGACACACCTCGAACTGAGCGGTTGCCTAGCAACTGACGCAGCTGGCAGCGCCGCTCACCACGTCATATGGGCAAGACGCCAGATGAGAAGAGAGTGAAACCACATTTCAACAACACAAGAGGAGCCGGCGTTGCGTCGTATATATGTAGGGGGTGGGATTCGTCGCCAGATATGGAAAGTGAGTCGGACAGCCTACAAGAAGGCCAAGACAGACTACAACGAAACCAAGTGGAGGCAGCGAGCCAAAGCGACGCAGGCAGAACGAGTCGCATGCTTCGATAGTACAACTGTAGAGAGAACCAAACTAAACAGTAACACCAACTGCACCTCTGGCTACGCACACCCAGGCATAGCGGTGAAACACTATATACAGCCTCCACGTTGCGATTCAATAACACATTTCGCTGTAAAACGACATTCACAACCGAGATGGTGATAAAATATTATCGTCTCAAAACGGTGATTTGCCAACAAATTTGCCAACAAGCCCCAAGCACCGGTGTGGCTCACCGGTGTGGCTCATACTGGGCTGGCACCCGGCGGACCCGGGTTCAAGCCCCACTGTGTCATTGGTGCAAAGTTTGGCATTAAGCGATGTGGCTATGGGCGGCGGTGGTAACGGTGGTGGGGGTGGACAACTACGGCGCTGCATGTGACCCATGTTGTGATTTCGTAAAAGCTTTTGCTGTCAATGGGGGTGCGTGGAATGACCCCTCCACGCATCCTACCACGTGGTGGCGTTCGACGGACTGTTTACCCATAATTCAACATTGCGAGTGATTAAATATGTGCTGAGCTCCCCTTCTTCTGTCTGTTAAAATAAAGTTTAAGTTTTGTTCTTCTTCTTCTAAGAACTACTGCTTAGTGCGCGTGTGAAGGGTAGCTTTCATACTGAGCCAAAATATAGGAGTGTTGCTATAAAACGTGCCTTTCCGGCAGTCTCGCGGTTGATACTGCCCGCGCGGAAACACCTCCAAGCTCTGCGTACAAGCAGCGGTAAATGGTGCACATAAATATCTCGCTGCTAGAATTCCAAAACAAAAAAACGAAGTCATGGCACGTGGTCTAGTTGTCTAACGCAGGACGTTGCCTAGCGAAGGGTAGCAGGTTTGAATCCTTGTGGCACACTTCAAAGTTTTCTTCCATTCATTTGTGGCTTGTATTTATATACGCATGCATATCGCCGTTACATGTTGGCCGCGTTTAAATCGCGTGCCGCGAACATCGTGCCATGCACCGACCATCGTGGCACGAGCACCAGGCCAGACCCAGCTCACATGCGCTTACGCGCTCGGGTGCCTCTTGCTATGAAAAAGAAGAAGAAGACAGTTCAACGACAGCTAAGAGCTTGTCTTGTCTTGTCTCCTAGGAGATCTTGGCTCATATCCACATGGGGGATTGGCCACACCGTACCTCATAATAAGAGCTCTGGGCACAAATATATAAATTAGCCTTTTTTGTTAAGTTACCCTATTCTTCGCCGATCCCCCTGAATGAGTGTGAGCCACGAGTTTAGGATCTACATCTACAAGTTCACCCTAATAAATACAGTTGTTTTATTTGCCTGTCTGCCTCGGTGTCGCTACATTATACATATTCGGGACAAGACGGTGAGGGCGAGATTGTCTATATAATCGATATCAAAATAATAACACTAGGGTGAAAAAAATTCGGCAGATACCGCGTACCGTGTGAATCAGTGATACGCTAAGCATGCACCATGAGGGAAAGACAAAAATTGAGTGGAAAGGCGGGCGGGTTAATCAAGCTTACGCTCATCCCTGCCCTACACTTGGGGTCGGGGAAAGGGGGAGTAATAGAAAGGAAAAAGATAAAGTGTGAGAAATAGATAGATAAATCGACAGCTTGGGACAACGCAGCACGGTCTCGCACTGTTCTTTCACAAGTGCTCGTGAATTCCGGTGGTCCTCACGAAGCACAAGAGAGCTTTCGTGGACTTGCGCGCATGCGAGACAGTCGGCCAAGGTCCCAATATCTTTTTTTCTTGCAAGTGGTCTTGAATCAGCTGACAGAGTTTGGCCTCCAGAGTTCGCTATGCGGCACTGTAGCTGATTATGGATTATTATATGCCACGACTGCCTTGACTGCTATTATGTCCCTCAGCGTCTTCAAACTGCTATCAACGGTGGAGCTGTTGGATCTGAGCATTGCTCCGTGACACGAGAACCGAAGTTATCATCATCATAAACCAGCACACACCCTCGTCGTCTTCCTCTTCATATTCTGATTTATTACCATAACACGCGCGCCGACTTTACCCCCGTGGTGTGATGTAACCCTGATGAGCAAGACAAGTACACAGAAAAAGAAAAAGTGGGAGAGAAAAAAAAAGAAGCTGATAGAATTGAACAAAAACAGAGAAATCCGTGGCGAAGAAATTTTCTTGCCGAGAATAGACTCCAACCCTCGTACCCACTATATGAAGGCGAGCTTAGTAAATCATAATGTAGCGCAGCGCATAAAGCAGACAACAAACGAGCGAGGGGACGAAGACACAGAGCAATCTTCTAAATAAAGTTCATTATATATATATATATATATATATATATATATATATATATATATATATATATATATATATATAATATATATATATATATATATATATATATGTATATATATATATAGGCAGGCATGGTGGTTGAGTGGCCGTAGCGTTGCATATAGTCTAGTAGATCCTCCGTGAGCGGTCACAACGTGGTTTATTTCGACGTTTCGGCCGAGAGTCTGGCCTTCATCAGGAATAAAAGGTGAAGGCCAGACTCTAGGCCGAAACGTCGAAATAAACCACGTTGTGACCGCTCACGGAGGATCTACTAGACTATATATATATATATATATATATATATATATATATATATATATATATATATATATATATATATATATATATATATATTGGTAGAAAAAGAGGCCGACAAACGTTCGAAAACACAAGTTTTACTAACGTTTCCGCAGGTGGGCCTGCCTTCGTCGGAGTGATTCACTCCGACGAAGGCAGGCCCACTTGCCGAAACGTTGGTAAAACTTGTGTTTTCGCACGTTTGTCGACTTCTTTTTTTACCGCATTTTCCACCGGATTCATTAATTTGACCCAACCATATATATATATATATATATATATATATATATATATATATATATATCTATATATAGAGAGAGAGAGAGAGAGAGAGAGAGAGAGAGAGAGAGATTGTCTGCTTTCTGCGCCGCACTACATAAAAATTGACTTGTTCCAACTCTTTAAACAAGCAACACTGCTTCATATCCACTCGGCTATTCGGGCGCATTAGAAAAAAGTATAGTACAGTCATGTTCATTATAGTATTGTAAGATTGTAGGCAAAAGAGATAAGGATATGGGAGGGAGAGAGCAAACCATTGCATAGAACGAATGAGAAAGATAACTAGAGAAAATAAAAGGCAAAAAGAAAAAGAGGATAGAATATGAAAGAGAATAAAATAAATTGATGAAACGAAAAAGAAAGCGAGCGAAAAATACAGGAAGAGACAGATAAACTAAAAAATTGAAAAATAGATGAACAAATAGATAGAAGGAGACAAAGAGGGAAACAAGTAGAGTTAAAAGCACACGTAAAAGACCAAGAAAGTGAGAAAAATAGAGAAAAAGAAAGTGAGAAAAAAATGAAAGTAAAGAGAAACGAAGAAGTCCCACCAGCTCCGAGCTTCCTTCATGCATGGCACCACTATTGCTAAGCTGGTGCAATTTTATTTAGCTTCATCATATTGATTGCCCGTCAGTGACATTCCACGCATACCTCATTGGTCATCCTCTTATTCGCTTATTGCTTTTTGGTGCTTGCTCAATCACTCACTCACTCTCTCACCCATCCGTCAGAGGTCGCAAAGGGAAGTTTAAGGCGATTCTCAACGCAAACAACCGTCGTCCTTCAATACAACACCCAGCCTCACTACACAAGCAGCGACCTCCAGTTTTCTTGTTTTTCGTTTGCTCATATACAACTCACGTTAAGATAAGACGTAATCATAGCGAAATACCGATTCGTGGACATAGCGAATAGTACGTGTAATGCGTTCTTTTTCGCACCGGAATCGAGGAAGAAGTTTCTTTCGACAGGGGACGCATTTTTCTAGATTGACTCAGCTGTTTTTTTATATAACATACAACCTTTCTTTTGTTTGTCTCTCTCTCACTCTTTTTTTACTTGTTTTTACTACGTCATCATTTTCGCTCTCGGAACAACGAGGTTGTCTCGTGAGAAATCACTAGAGCTCGGAGCGCCCGAGTCTGAAATTGTGCTCATTGCAACGGTTGCTTTTTTTTTATACGTAGGCATGTGCACAAGGCGGCGGCTGCACTATTTATTCATCGTTGTCTCTAACGTAAGCTCCTCATCTCGGGGACTCCGGGGGCAAGTCTCATCAATTTTTTCGCAAACAAACTCCTCGATCTCGACGCGTTCCGCGCAATTCTCTAAATGGGTATACTTTTCGGAGTACAAATTTGGCACTGTTTCTTGTTGTTGTTTTCTTTCTTTTTACTTTTTTGTACAAAGTTAATTTGAGAGCCAATACGCCCCCTCGTAAATGTGAGATGTTGAGAAAACAGCGTCGCCGCTGCGGAATGGTTGTAGAGTTTGTATTTCAGCGTATCACACTCAGCAGAAAGACCCATAAAGCCTAACCACGTTCCTTGCGCTCGCGGTTTTTTTTTTTTTCATTTCTTCCGTAGAACCCTAATGTTTTTCGGAGAACAAAAGCACTTTCACTATCTCATTCTTGTGAGCCATAGAGATTTGCGTTCTCTCGCGAATAGCGAAAAAGCAAGTGCCAGGTAAGCCTGAATTAGGGAAGTAACAACAAGCTTTTTAACGCACTGCATCGATTTTCAAACCATATGGACTCGCAAAGGAATAATTATTCTATGTACTCGACCCTCTGAGTGTAGTTTCGCCCTCCCGTATTACACTCACGTAACCAGTAAGAACTTTGCTAAGCGAACGTAAAAAGTCGATTTCATTCTAGGTGACTCTTAGAGCGTCTCAATCCTTTTTTGTATTTTTTCTTGCGCAGCATATGTGTGTGTTTGTCTACCATTTCGAGATAGCTCACTTTACGGCAATTAACCTTTTCGTACCTCCCCAAGAATAGCTTAGACTAAAGGCAAGAAGGGATGGCGCTGCAGGCAGTGTATGTCTGCTACAGCCGACGTTCCGACTAGTGGAGTTGTCTAGTTCAAGGCTGCAACAGCTTACGGATTCCTCACCCCAAAAATTCCTCGTTGCTGCTGCGGTTGCTCCATCAGAACTTTAAAATGTATGCACTGCTTAGCTGATTCAAAATACCCGGACGTAAAAAAAGTGCTCTATACTATTTTATGTGTGGAGGGCCTTAGGGGGGCGGGCTCTCGTATGGAGTCATCGTCGCTTGGCGCAACGCAGACAGCTGCAGTGCGTGCTCTTGCCATGAAGTCTTCTTCCTCTCGTTCTTCTATTGTCTTGATGATAATCAAGACAATAGAAGATAATCAAGACAATTGATAATCAAGACAATTGTTCTTGGAGCGTTTCATGATAATACTAGCGCGGCGAAGACCCCATACAGCATAGCCAGCTGTAGCATACAGAGCGCGCGCGTGTCAAAGAAAACTCACCTTTTTCTTGTTCTTCGAGTGCATTGATGAAGTGTGGACATGACAACTATAGATAGGAAAATACAAGAGCACGAATGTACTATAATATTGAAAGAGGGAGCAAGCTAGGAAAAGATAGACAAAGAAAGGAAACAAATAAAATTATGTATAGATGCTACTAGAAAAAACACTAAAACGATTTCATAATGTAGTCAACAGCGACATTTCGTGTTGTATTTCTGCGTATTTTCTTAACTTCGGCCTAGTTATGGTTTTTGATTCCCATCTGGGTATTTTAGTTATTGTGTCCGCGAACAAGCAAGCAGTGTGCTTACGATGCAGTAAACGTAAATGGCACTGTTTGAAACATTTGATTGGTACTACAATTCTGTCAGCTTTGTGGCTCAATTGACCGTTTTTCTCCCTTCATCTCTATATTTTTTTTTCATAAAACGTAGGATTTGTTTCGAGCATCATACAACGCAGATGCTGAGCGTAGCCGTCCGTCCCAGTTGTATAAGAAGGACAGCCTCCGATTTGAAGCTTTATAAACAAAGGAACAAGATTTACCATTCTGGTAAGTAAAACAGAAGCCTTCGTTAATTTTCATGAACAACTATTGCTGGAAATTAGAGAGTTGCTTCACCACCTCTTCCACGAAGGACATAGAATCACGTTTCAGTGGCTTCCAAGTCACTGCGGCATATTGGGCAATGAACATGCCGATGCAGCTGCTCGTTCAGCACACGAAGATGGTGAAGAAGAATCTATACCATTTTCAAGAACTGATGCTGCAATGACAATCCGAAAAATCGCTAATGCAGAATTAAAATCTCTGTGGAACGCCAAGTGCTTACGGCACACGCGACTGCATAGACTGGACACGTCTCGTCGACTTCGTTCTCCGTCTGGACTCTCTCGACTCGAGACAACGATGCTTTGCCGTCTATGGCTTGGTGTCACCTTCACCAAAGCTTTCGCCTTCCGAATCGGCATGGAAGACTGTGCTGCTTGCGGTCATTGTGGCAGCGATGAAACTATAGAGCACGTTCTCTGTCACTGCCCTCGTTACAACTCGCAAAGACGGCAACTAGTAGCTGCTTTAGCTCGCCTTGACGACAGACCTTTGTCTGAACAATCAGTGCTGGAATGGCCACATGATTTGTGTGCTCACAGAAAATCATTGAAGGCCTCACTAAACTTTTTGCGTGGAAGCGGCCTATTGTATAGACTGTAGTACCCCAGCCCACCCCCCCCCCTTTCTTTTTGCGCGCGTCTATTTCCCTCTTCGCTTTCTTTCCCATCTTTCTTCCCCATTCCCCCTTTCCCTAGTGCAGGGTAGCAAACCGGATGCTCCATTTTCTGGTTAACCTCCCTGCCTTTCCCTCATTTTATTCTCTCTCTCTCTCTCTCTTCGTTAATTATATGGGTAGACTCCACGTGACACCAATGCCGCAAAACATGACACCATCATGGCAGCCTATATGACTTTCCGGCAGCGTAATCACGCGGTAATTCAACTGCTTCAGTGTGATAACGACGTCGCTGGAACGTCATCTGACCTCTGTGCACAAATATTGAAGGAACCAACGTGTGATGTGCGGATAGCCCAAACGTGTCATCTTCAAGTCCGCTGCTCACGGTGTTGGTGCTTTCAATTTCACCGTTTTAGTGACGTCGGTGCCAGCCATTTATACATTACTTTCACAGCTTGCAAAACGAAATTCCTCCCAACACAGCGCGTGCAAGAGGCAATCCGAGAGAATCCAAGTGATGCATATAAAAGGCTCTCAAAATCTGACGACTTCCCCATATATCAGGTTACATAATGCACGAGGATGCTATTTCTTTCCAGTATTTGTTATAAGCAGAAGAATGGGCTGTCATCTTGACCGGTAAACCGAGGCAGCTCCGCTGGGCTTCGTCACTGGTGACGTGATTGTGATTTAGCATTATACAAGGCTAAACGAGATTACTGAAAGAAAAGCATTCTTATCAACTGTTAATCGTATCTATCTATCTATCTATCTATCTATCTATCTATCTCTCTATCTATCTATCTATCTATCTATCTATCTATCTATCTATCTATCTATCTATCTATCTATCTATCTATGCATCTATCTATCTGTCTATCTATCTATCTATCTATCTATCTATCTATCTATATATGTCTGGGCGCTCGCGTGGTCATTTACTCGACCTATGCCAAAATTTGCATAGGAGGGCACCGGTGTATGATGAACACGATGAAGAGTCCACGACATGAATAGCTTGAAATACTTGTAGCGTGCATTGTGAAACCCTTTTCCTCAGTCACGTGTGGTCCACAACTGTATACCATGGTCGTTGGAGTACGTGTAAGTGCCACAGCTGATTCACTGTTTGTATCAACTCAATAACGCAGTTAATAAACTTTCGAAATTCTTTGCGCTTGTGTCCCAGCAAATTCGGTACAAGCTTCGGTGCATTGTAGGTGAGGAAGACAATGAAAAGACGGGAAGAATGAAAATACCGATTTGTGCCGGAATTGAAACAAGGTACTCTGCTTAACAGTCAAGTATGTTACCTGAGAGCTTCACTTGTGCTTTAAAGTACTCACTAACAAGGTCAAATGGTGGGGCCATATCACAGCAAATTGAAATGTACTTGCTGTGTTTGCTAAGCCACTTTGATAACAATGTAACGAACATTACTTACTACCTCGTATGACTCAGCAAGCTATGGTCAACCATTCCTCAACCCTGACGAATACTGCTGAAAGAGTTTCTTATAGTATGCACGTCATCGTGCACTAGTGTGTAGCTCACTTCGATGAAACTGGCATATGTTTTTAACCAGAGTCGCAAGTCACACCAGATGATACGCTTTGGGCGTCATTGTAGTTGACGTGCCTGGTAAACCCATGTTTATTTCTGTAGCATGGGTGGGGGAGGCTAGAAGTATCCTCAAATACGTACTTTCCTCAAAATACGTGTTTTTCGCAAATGTTTAAGGAGTTCAGTAAAAGCCCCCTCTAGCTCGGTCGAAAATTCCTCGCTAAGGGCCTTCCCGCCCATAACTACTCGAAGTGCTCAATGTAGTAGTTTGAGTTAAACACATGAAAGTAAAATGTCGGGCAAGTTAATACTAGCCAGCTGCTTGGCACGACATCGACTTTCAAAATTAATGAGATCTATCAAACTTTTTTCTGTTCTTGTGGCTAATTTTTACATCTTCAATCATTGAGAAATTTGGCAGATCCCACATACCTGGTAATCGACGTTATGCGAAGCATGCGGAGGGAAGGTGACCATGTTGCCATTTTTTTTTAAGTGACACGTCATCAAATAACGCTAAATATGTGTACAAATGTTGCGCGCATTGACATATTTTGAAGAGTTGCAGATGTTTAAGGAACCAGTTGTTTGCACTTGTGCAACGATGCCAACTGGAACATGCACAGTAGCAACACCAGAAGCTGACATGAAGCGCTGATGCTCGCGAAGAAGCTAGCCCTGGACACTGCTACATAAATCAACTTCAGCGCATGGCAAAAAACTACAATTTACGTTAGCCTGACGTGACGGCTGTATCGAAGGAGTACATATGTGCTTGTTGTACAATTAGGTAGGCAGCACTGAAACCATTATTGACGTTTCACAAAGCAGTACTGAGACCTGGTGTTGCTCTGTGGTAAAATGCTTCATTGCCACGCAGAATGCTTGGGTTTGATTCCAGCTTGGGCCCTAACATTCATTCTTTGCATTCGTCGGGTCCACGCTACCGATGTCGAGTATTTCTTAACGGTCGCGCGTTAAAATTGCCCACGTGTGTTCTTGTCGTTCCTGGGTAGATACTAAGGGTCAATCACCTGTGGCACATACCCTCATGTCAGCGGCACATACTTGCCCGTGGATATGTGCCACTGTCTGGCGGGAAGTGTTTCACGATGTACGCGACGGGATTGTGCCATTATTTATGTCTTGACCAGCGCGTCATATTCGTCTAACCATCTTACTTTCCCATGCTAATTTTGGTTCATGCCAAGTTAAGGGGGTGACCACTAGAGAACTCAAACGTAATCAGTTAGATAGATAAATAGATATACAGATACGCTTGAAGTCGCCGAAGTTTACTAATAAATGCTTCGGGTTTTAAAAATGCAATTACCGAAAGCTGGTAGTTTGAAGGAAAAGACATTCACCATCAATTTCCTGCAGGAGCACCATTGGGAGTAACTGTGAACATGGTGCTCTTCAATATAACGCCACTCAGGGCGTAGTAACGTGAATTTTTAACACACTCTTGTAACTTTGATGATAATATTCGAAATGCTATTTTTAGCGCCTTAATCTGCATGCCGCTAATACTGAAGTGGCAAAGAAATAACCAGCGCCTCACTTGCGCTGAGAGAGTTCTTTGAATCACATCAAGGATCTCTTCAAAATCGCATTTCCCATCTATTATGCCTACCAGCGCAAGCGCTGCCCCAACTCCTCCACCGGCACCGCCTACTGTTCTCTGCGCGGTTCTTGCCTCTGCGAGATCCCCCTGTTTTTCTCAGGCACAGAAGACAAGGACGTTGACGAATGGATTTCAATGTACGAGCGAGTGAGTACTCACAACAAATGGGAGGCCGCCGCCAAGTTGGCCTACGTCTCCTTCTACCTGTCGGACTTGGCCAAACTGTGGTTTATAAACCACGAAGCGGAACTCCCTACAAGGTCGGTCTTCAAAACGAGCCTCACACAAGTTTTCGGACGGCCGGAGGTACGCAAACGCCGTGCCGAACAACGCTTGCATAATCGGTCCCAGCAGCTTTGTGAGAATTTCACAAGCTATATTGAGGGCGTTCTGGACCTTTGCAAGCGAGTCAACGAGTCAATGTCCGAAGAGCTTAAGTTCAAGCACATCATGAAGGGCATTGAGGACGACGCTTTCCTAATGTTGCTCTCTAAGAGTCCTCGCACTGTCCTAGAACTGACCGAGTTATGCCAGAGCTTTGACGAGTTACGCAGGCAACGTCTTTCCACCCGACGTCTCTCGGCGCTCGACTACTCTTTGTCCAGCCTGTCCACCCTTGGCATAGGAGAAGACCATGCCCCTCTTCTCTCCAAGATCCAAGAGTTCATCCGCGCTGAGGTCGCTCGACAGCTCTCTTTGATGTCCTGCGTACCCGATCGACCACGCAGATTGCCCTCTACACTCCACGACTTCATTCAAGACCAGGTCGCACAAGTTCTTCCTCCCGCCCGTGAACCGCCGCCAGTCACCGCACCTCTCACGTACGCCGAGGCCGTTGCTCGACCTCGACAGCCTGCGTTCCAGCCAGCGCCTATGTATTCGCCGCCGCCCTTTTCGCCGCCGACCTATTCACCGCCGCCTATGCCGATACCACCTCGGCCGCAGTATTCTGCCCCCCAGCCGCAAGTCGGAGTCTACTCCGACCAATGGCGGACCCAAGACAACCGTCCGATATGTTTTGCTTGTGGCGGTGTTGGCCACGTGGCACGTTATTGTCGTCGTCGCCAGGCTGCTCAGAACATTCGACGAATGCCCTCTTTCGACCCTCAGTTTTCTTCTACGCCTTCAAGCTCTCCTTCCTCTTCCTTTCCTTCTGATCGTCCACACGGTCCCACCCGCCGCTCCCTATCTCCACGTCGACGTTCGCTTTCCCCTATGAGTCGCCGTTCCGGACCCATCAACCAGGAAAACTAACGGCCGCAGTTCCCGAGGCACGAACTGCGTCCCCGTCACCATGCACAAGTCCTCGCCCCTGTCCAGCTAAAGTCATTGAAGTGTCAGTCGATGGTATCGTCGTCATGGCGCTTGTCGACACCGGAGCCGCTCTATCCGTCCTTTCCATCAACCTGTGCCGCAAACTCCGCAAAGTTTTGACGTCATTATCCGGCCTCTCTCTTAGAACGGCGAACGCACAAAGTGTAACACCTCTCGCAGCCTGTACCACCCGAGTCGTAATCGAAGGGATTGTGTATATCGTCCAATTCGTAGTGCTACCCTCGTGTTCCCATGACATGATACTCGGCTGGGACTTCCTTGCGAATAATAATCCCGTCATTGACTGCTGTCGCGCTGAACTTGAGCTATCTGCACTTCCTGATGTTGACGTCGTCGAAGCCTCCCTGCCGTATTATAAACTGTCTTTTTCCGACGACACCACCGTACCACCGGGCTCTTCTCTGCTGGTGACTGTCGTGTGACGCTATTTTCGACGTTGATGTTCTATTTACGCCCTCTGCCCTGTTCATTCAACGCAAATGTTCTCTACTGCCTGTTGCTTTCCTTACTCTCCACCATGGCGTCCCGAAGACGCTCGTGTACAATACGCTAGAAGGGCCTTTACCTTTATTCTATGGTGAATTTCTCGGTCACGTGCATCCGATTGACACCCGTCACATTTTTGACGCCCCGTCTAGTTTACTTTCTACGGACCTCAGCGCACTCATTTCTGACTCTGTTGTTGACCAGTCACTCCTTGACGCTTTCCACCGCTCCATCGATGTTGCAACGTCTTCTTCAGAAGGAAGCCAGTTGGTGAACCTGCTGCAAAAGTTTCGTGCTTCTTTTGACAGCCACGCTTCTGACCTCAGTCGCACATCGAACATATCTCACAAGATTGTCACAGGAAGCCATACGCCTCTACGGCAGCGCCCCTACCGAGTCTCAGCATCGGAGCGCCGTGTTATTGACGACCAGGTTGCCGACATGCTACAGTGGGGTATTGTACAGCCTTCTAACAGTCCCTAAGCGTCACCGGTCGTTCTTCTTAACAAGAAAGACGGCTCCATTCAGTTCTGTGTGGACTATCGACATTTAAACAAGATCACCCGTAAGGACGTTTACCCGTTACCGCGAGTAGACGACGCCCTTGACTATTGGCAGGGCGCAGAATACTTCTCTTCGCTGGATTTACGGTCTGGATACTGGCAAGTACCTAAGGAAGCATCTTACCGACAGAAAACAGCATTTGCCACACCTGATAGATTATACGAATTCACCGTTATGCCTTTCGGCCTTTGTAACGCTCCAGCCACTTTTGAAAGAATGATGGAAACTATTTTACGAGGCCTCAAGTGGAACACATGTTTATGCTACCTTGATGACGTAGTTGTCTTTTCCACCAATTTCGACACCCATTTAAATTGTCTCGAGCACGTCCTCACACGCCTCACCGACGCCGGCCTTCAACTCAACCTCAAGAAGTGTCGTTTTGGTGCCCGGCAGCTCACCATTTTTGGCCACGTCGTATCGCGGGACGGCATACTTCCCGACCCCGCCAAGCTTCGAGCAGTCGCCGATTTTCCGAAGCCAAAGAACTTAAAGGAACTTAGAAGTTTTGTCGGCTTGTCGTCATACTTCCGACGCTTTATTAGAAACCTTGCTTCCGTATGTGTGCCCCTTACGGACCTTCTTAGCGGCAACAAGGACCTTTCCACCTGGTCACCAGCATGCGACGATGCGTTCACCAAATTACGCCGCCTGCTAACTTCACATCCCATCCTCCGCCACTACGATCCTGCCGCTCCCACGGAGGTTCATACTGATGCCAGCGGTGTTGCTTGCCCTGTGCTCACGCAACGAAGTGCAGGGTTTGATGAATATGTCGTCGCCTACGCAAGCCGGACTTTGACGAAAGCCGAGGCTAACTACTCCGTGACCGAGAAAGAGTGTTTAGCTATTATTTGGGCCATTGGAAAATTTCTCCCCTACCTGTATTGTCACGCATTCGACGTCGTCACTGACCACCACGCCATTTGTTGGCTATGCACACTTAAAGACCCTTCCGGACTACTTGCTCGCTGGGCGCTCAAACTTCAGGAATACGACATCCGCGTTATTTACAGATCCGGTCGTAAGCACATGGACGCCGACGCCCTTTCTCGATCACCCATATCGTATGAAGGTGTTTACCTCTCTTCCCTCGATCCTGCACTTGCGTCATTCGCCTTGCGCAACATGACCGTGGAACAACGAAAGGATCCCTGGATCAGTGGCCTCATAAGCATTTTTTTATCCTCTCACTCCTTCGCCGTCTCGCGCTCTCCGCCGCCAGGCTAGCAACTTTTGCCTAAGGGATGATCTTCTTTATCGACGCAGCTACCTTTCTGACAGTCACAAGTGTCTTCTTGTGATACCCCGCCATCTTCGAGCTGCTATCTGCGAAGCTTTTCACGCGGACCCACAGTGCGCCCACGCAGGCCTCTTCAAGACATACGCAAGGGTTCGACTAAGATTTTATTGGCATGGCATGTATAAGTACGTGCGGAAATTCATTCGCTCGTGTGCTCAGTGCCAACGACAAAAGTTCCCTCCCGGGCAAGTCTATTCGTCACAACCTCTTCCTTGTTCTAGTCGACCTTTGATCGCGTCGGCATTCACATTTACGGGCCACTACCATCAACACTAGCTGGTAATCGCTGGATTATTGTTGCGATAGACCATCTGACACGCTATGCCGAAACAGCCGTGCTGCCGACTGCCACAGCCCGTGATGTTGGAACGTTTCTGTTGCAACGTTTCATTCCGCGTCATGGTGCCCCTCGCGAGATCTTAAGTGACAGAGGCCGTGCCTTCCTTTCTGACGCCTTGAAGGCATTACTCAACGAATGCCGAATCGTGCACCACACAAGTACAGCGTACCATCCTCAAACGAATGGCATGACGGAGCGCTTCAACCGTACTCTTGGCAATATGCTGTTGATTTACGTCGCCTTTGATTATTTGAATTGGGACCAAGTTCTCCCGTTCGTCACCTACGCGTACAATATACAAGCTACTACTGGGTTTTCGCCATACTTTCTTCTGTACGGACGAGAACCTTCAAATACAGTAGACACTATTCTCCCATATAAACCTTATGAGTCCGAAAGTACAAATCTGTCCGAAGCTGCTCGACATGTTGAAGAAAGCCGCCAGCTTGCCCGCTCTTTTTCTACCAAGGACCAGTGGCAGCAGCAATCCCGCCTGACTGGGGACCGTACGGCTCCAAACTTTCCAGCTGGTTCTTTGGTATGGCTTCGGGCACTTGTTACTGCACATGGCTGCTCCGCAAAACTTCTTCCTAAATACATCGGGCCATACCGCGTTGTAGAGCAAACGTCACTCGTCAACCATGTCGTGGAGCCCATCATCCCATCCACAGACCTACGCTACCGCAGCCGTGACACTGTCCACGTCTCTCGCCTCAAGCCATATTATGACCCATTAGTCGTTTCTTCTCCCTAATCCGCCAGGATGGCGCCTTTCTCTGCGGAGGGTGGTTGTAGTGAAGAAGAGAGGCCTCAGCGGCATTCCTCGGCGCCTCAGGGGCATCGCCATCAGCATAAGCTCGTGCTTGCTGCGCTTGGCCGGACGCTCCTGACTGCTTCGCCTTCTGCGTTCTGCTCAGGTACAAACGGTACAAATATTGCGTGCACTGACATATTTTGAAGAGTTGCAGATGTTTATGGAACCAGTTGTTTCCACTTGCGCAACGATGCCACCGGGAACATGCATATTAGCAACACCAGAAGCTGATATAAAGCGCTGATTGTTGCGAAGATGCTGGCCCTGGACACTGCTACATACATCAACTTCAGTGCATGGCAAATAACCACAAATTACGTTAACCTGACGTGACGGCTGTATTGAAGGAGTATATATGTGCTTGTTGTAAAATTAGGTAGGCAGCACTGAAACCATTATTGACGTTTCATAAAGCAGTTCCGAGACCTGGTGTTGCTCTGTTGTAAAATGCTTCATTTCCACGCAGAATGCTTAGGTTTGATTCCAGCTTGGGCCCTAACATTCATTCTTTGCATTCGTCGGGTCCACGCTACCGATGTCGAGTATTTCTTAACGGTCGCGCGTTAAAATTGCCACGTGTGTTCTTGTCGTTCCTGGGTAGATACTAAGGGTCAATCACCTGTGGCACATACCCTCATGTCAGCGGCACATACTTGCCCGTGGATATGTCCCACTGTCTGGCGGGAAGTGTTTCACGATGTACGCGACGGAATTGTGCCATTATTTATGTCTTGACCAGCGCGTCATATTCGTCTAACCATCTTACTTTCCCATGCTAATTTTGGTTCATGCCAAGTTAAGTGGGTGACCACTAGAGAACTCAAACGTAATCAGTTAGATAGATAAACAGATAGACAGATACGCTTGAAGTCGCCGAAGTTTACTAATAAATGCTTCGGGTTTAAAAAATGCAATTACCGAAAGCTGGTAGTTTGAAGGAAGAGACATTCACCATCAATTTCCTGCAGGAGCACCATTGGGAGTAACTGTGAACATGGTGCTCGTCAATATAACGCCACTCAGGGCGTAGTAACGTGAATTTTTAACACCCTATTGTAACTTTGATGATAATATTCGAAATGCTATTTTTAGCGCCTTAATCTGCATGCCGCTAATACTGAAGTGGCAAAGAAATAACCAGCGCCTCACTTGCGCTGAGAGAGTTCTTTGAATCACATCAAGGATCTCTTCAAAGGCACAGAACCATACATTCATTGACAAAACACGAACTCCAGGGTCATACGCAAACGTCCACACCCAGCTCATCATAAGCCACAAAAAGTCGTTACAAAGAAACGAAGACGCCGAAAGTAATCCGGCTTCCTTCCGGTCACAAAAGTGGACAGAAAAGACCGCGCGGGTACGAGAAAACTCGTTCTCTCCGAGCCGGCCGCGAGCTGTCACGACCGTTCGATGCAGCGAGAGACCAGCGAAAATCCATTCGACCCGAAAGACATCCGGAGGCCCGCGAAGGCGCGTCCAATTCTTTGAATGTCCACCAACCACGAAGGGAGAACACACTGGTAGACAGCGGAAGCTGGCTCGCTTGCTGAACACGAAAGGAAGGCGTGAAACGAAATGAAAAGTGGGTTGCCCCAGAAAGCAGAAAGGCATTGAAATCGTGGCGAGTTTATAGCCTTCGTGCGTGCGTCAGGCAAGAACGAGATGTCTTATGCACCGGAAAGAAAATTTTGTCGCTCGAGGCAAAGACGATCGAGATTTCTCACCGAACGTTTCCTGTTTTACATTTGCGGCCACCGCTGCTGTCAGGCACGTCCTCTCGTGCGTTTGCTTCCGACTCGGCATACTTGCAACATTGCGGTGATATACGTAGCGTGGAGCGCCCGCAGGTCCACCAATCTGGGGCACTAGGCGCAAGGATCATTCGATAGTCAAAACAACCGAATGTATTGTTACCTAATCTTACACAGAATGTGAGAACATCTACTGCCTTTTGATACGACAGAGAGAGAATGGCTTTATTACAAATAAACCAGCACCACTGCCCAGTCCGCGTTCACTGATTAAAAAAAAGGCAAGGCCTAGCCATCAGACAGGCTTAGAAGCTTCAAATGTCCAAGTAGTGCCTCGAGAGTTGCACACATTAGGTTTGTAGGTATGTGTTGGACGCTCTCGCCTATGGCTGCACGGTCACCCGGACAATCTCAGTTAACGTGAGCGTTATTCGGGAAGCCACCGCAGGCCAGCAGACGCAACCTTATCCTGTATATAGGGATATATGCGGGCAGTCATTACATAGTAAGTGTAATGACACCCCACATTCATTAATCATGCTGGCCGTCATCCAAAACATGGCAGTGATAAAAGGCACACACCTGCTTCCATTATCAAGGAGCGTTAGTTATTTATTGGAAGACGAAGAAGTGTGTTTTGAATAGGAGCTGCTTCTGCTAACTCCAGCGTATTTCAGTTGTAATTTAAGTCTGTTGATCAGTTTCCGCTGCTCCCTTGGAGGGGATGGAAGTAGACCACCCCGGGCGCCTGCCGGCACCAGCGGCGTCAGCGGCGACCGCCTCCAGGAAGCGGATGGGACAAGCGAGCGACAGCGACAGTGAAGATACTCACGCTTACTATCTCAGCAGTGAGGACTTCTCAGATGACGGTTTCCAACCTGTGCTGAGCCGCAAGGCGAAGAGAAGGAACATGAGGACATCCTCATCCTCATCTATTCAAACTGTAAGTGAAGCGCCAAAATCGAACGCTTATACCATCCTGTTTCTGCCTGCACTTCCTACTGTCAGCATGAAACGCCTTAACAGACAGTCTGTGTCGAGGTCTCTGGAAACGCTCGTGCCAAATGAGATCACGGACATAAGAGTGAACGCCAGAAAGAATATACTGGCTGTGGACGTTTTGCACGCAAGTGCGTTGGGCGTTCTGCGCAGTGTAACTGACTTGGACGGCAACCAGGTGCGCTCTCATGTTCCCTTGGGATGTGATGTAGTAACCGGCGTGATCCACGACATTGATGTCGCTATTTCCAATAAGGACTTACAACTTCTTGTCAAGTCAACAACTGATACTCCAATTGTTGATGTCACCCGGCTAGGCAAGTCTCGCTGTGTGAAGATTGCGTTTAAGAGCACATCACTCCCCTCTCATGTGAATGTGGGGTACTTCAGACATGCTGTGCGGCCTTTCATTCCAAAGCCTCTCCAGTGCCGTAAATGCATGAAACTTGGACATGTGAGCAGCGTCTGCGAGAATTCGGTGGTATGCGACCGCTGCGCCGAGCACCATGAAGCGGATAAGTGCGTCGCAACTGTCAAGAAATGCTCTAATTGCAATGGATCCCATGAAGCCACATCGAAGGACTGCCCGCGGATTCAGAAGGAAATTGCCATCTTGAAGGAGATGGTGCGCGATCACTCATCTCATCGAGAAGCCGCAGCTAAAGTCAGAAGGCGTCGTTCACGTCGACGTCGGTCTTCGAGGACGCCCGCTACCTCCTCGACATGATTGCGTGATCCCTCATCAGATCCACCTCCTTTGCCTCCCAGACCACATGCCGCGGGAAAGGCTGTAAAGGACAAAGCCAGTGAGCATACCCTGACTGCGACAGAGTGGCCTGCACTTCAAAGGGAAGCAGCATCAAGCGAACCGAAGAAGCTTCATGACGGCCAGTCCGCGCTCCCGGTTCGAGATCTTTCCAACCAAGACAGGCAAGTGACTGCAATCGTCCCGGTTCGAGATCTTTCCAACCAAGACAGGCAAGTGGCTGCAATCCTGCAATCATTAATTGCCACGATTCGCACGCTACTGAGCAGCATACACTCTCCGTCTGCTAAGAGTGCACTGCAAATACCGGATGCACTGAATCCAGTTCTTGCTAACTTCGTATAAGCACAATGGCTCAACAAAATTTCCACTTCCGCACTGAAGTTAAAAGTGCGTCGATTTTTCAATGGAATGCCAGAGGCATGAAGTCCCGTATCTCGGACTTGCGCCAATTTGTTCGGGCCAATCAATTCCCTATACTTGTCATATGTGAACCAAACGTGTCAACGCCTTATAGATTGTCCGGTTATGAAGCTTTTTGTTCAGCCGCTTGCGAAGAACGAAGCAAAGTAATTGTTTACATTCGCACAGACTTGACTTATCTTTCGCACCCAATAAGTTCAAATGACGACAATCAGTACGTGTGTCTTCGTGTGAAGAAGAATGCAGTTTCGTTCACGCTTATTGGTGGATATATATCTCCGTCATCGCGATTTGACTGCGACAGATTAAAAGACATCCTAATGAGAACCGATGGGCCTTGGATCATAACCGGTGACTTCAACGCCCATCACATGCTTTGGGGGAGCACTAGGATGAATGCCAGGGGCCGGAACATTGTTACATTCGCTTCCGATTACGACCTTTCCATCATGAACGATGGTACCCCCACATATCTGCGGGTCTCACGTATGGCAGTTGCCTTGACCTGACATTGGTGTCACGGTGCTTCTCTCACAAAGTTAAGTGGTTTTGCGATATTGAGACTCATGGGAGTGATCACATACCCACCTGCGTGACGATCGATGGTATCGTAAAAAATTTCTCTTCCGGTGTTGCAATTGACACTGACTGGTCGATGTTTGCATCGCGTGTTGAGAACGCTTGCCAAGAAGGCCTTGCCTGCAGCCTGGAAAATACCATAGTGGAAGCTATGCAAGCGTCCAAATGTAAATTACCATTTTCGTCTAAAGTTACACAGTTTGACATCGAACTGGAAAAATTGCGAGCTATACGAAGGCGTGCAGAACGACGATACAGACGCACAAGATCAATTTACGATCTGAGGGAAGCAAGGCGGCTCCAGAAAAAGATTCAACGACGCATTTACAAACTGGAGAGCGAACGCTGGAAAGCATTCTGCGAATCTCTAGACCCTCATAAACCGCTGTCATATATCTGGAGAACAGTTCGTGGTCTTCGCTCCCCTCCACAACAACGGCACCCTTTTAAAGCTTTGGCACTCCATCAGGGAAAAACAGAACTCGAGGTGGCTGAAGAATTTTGCACGAGAGTTGCCGGGAATATTGTGAACGAGAGCATCGACGCCGGGATCGTTCCTGAGACGCGATTACCAGAAATGGACATTCCGTTCACCATGGAAGAACTGGAAGGTGCGTTAGTCGCTTCTAAGCGCATGTCATCGCCAGGTCCTGATGGTATTACTTATAGTGCGTTGGGACACCTTGGACAAAAAGCTAGAAAATAACTTTTAACATGCTTCAACAACTCCTGGCTCAGCGGCAGTGTTCCCCGAGAATGGAAAATTAGTCGATTAATACCACTTTTGAAATCGGGAAAATCACCATTGGACTTGACAGCGTATCGCCCTATTGCCCTCGCAAGCTGCCTCGGAAAAGTGATGGAAAGGATGGTTCTATTTCGTCTCGAGTGGTACTTAGAACGATACACCAAATACCCTTCTTGCATGGCAGGCTTTCGTTGGGGCCGCTCCTCCATTGACAGTGTCCTTGATTTGTCGACATTTGTTCAACAAGAAAAAAGTCGCAAGCGCATATCAGTGGCACTCTTTCTTGACGTGAAGGGTGCATATGATAATGTAGCTCACGATGCCATCCTCACTTCTCTCGCAGCAATGGGCATTGGTGGACGAATGTTTCAATGGATAAAAGATTATATAACTGGCAGAGGTTTCTTTGTACAAACATATGAGGGTACAACTGCAACACATTACACCTACTGTGGAGTACCTCAGGGAGGTGTTTTAAGCCCCACATTGTTCAATGTGGCCCTCATTGGTCTGGTGAAGGTTCTGCCAAAGTCGGTGTGCCTATCCATATACGCCGATGATATTTGCCTCTGGAGTGCTGCAGTTACTCGCCCTCAGGTGCGTGCACGAATACAGCGGGCAGCAACCCTCACAACAGCCTACCTTCAGAAACAAGGCCTAAATATATCAACTGTGAAGTGCGCGTTGATGGCGTCTACACGCAAACCAATGACGCCATACCCTGTTTACATCAATGGGCAGAGTGTCAAATATGCACGGACGCATCGTTTCCTGGGCATAATAATCGACAGAAGTCTTTCGTGAAGCCCACATTGTGCGTACTTGAAGAAGAGGACTGCTATCTATTGTGCATATCATGAAATTCTTGTGCGGTAAAGCATGGGGAACTTCTGTGGCCTCCATGCTACAGCTGTACAGGGCCCTATTTCTGGGTCTATTGCGCTACTGCATGCCGCTAATACTGAAGTGGCAAAGAAATAACCAGCGCCTCACTTGCGCTGAGAGAGTTCTTTGAATCACATCAAGGATCTCTTCAAAGGCACAGAACCATACATTCATTGACAAAACACGAACTCCAGGGTCATACGCAAACGTCCACACCCAGCTCATCATAAGCCACAAAATAAATGAAGACGCCATTACAAAGAAATGTTACAAGAAATTACAAAGAAATGAAGACGCCGAAAGTAATCTGGCTTCCTTCCGGTCACAAAAGTGGATAGAAAAGACCGGGCGGACCGGGCGGGTATGACAAAACTCGTTCTCTCCGAGCCGGCCGCGAGCTGTCACGACCGGCCGATGCAGCGAGAGACCAGCGAAAATCCATTCGACCCGAAAGACATCCGGAGGCCTGCCAAGGCGCGTCCAATTCTTTGAATGTCCACCGACCGCGAAGGGAGAACACACTGGTAGACAGCGGAAGCTGGCTCGCTTGCTGAACACGAAAGGAAGGCGTGAAACGAAATGGAAAGCGGGTCGCCCGAGAAAGCAGAAATGCATTGAAATCGTGGCGAGTTTTGCCTTCGTGCATGCGTCAGGCAAGAACGAGATGCGCCGGAAAGATAAATTTTGTCGCTCGAGGCAAAGACGATCGAGATTTCTCACCGAACGTTTCCTGTTTTACATTTGCGGCCAGCGCGCTGCTGTCAGGCACGTCCTCTCGTGCGTTTGCTTCCGACTTCGCATACTTGTAACATTGCGGTGATATACGTAGCGTGTAGCGTCCGCAGGTCCACCAATCCGTGGCGCTAGGCGCAAGGATCTTTCGATAGTCAAAACAACCGAATGTATTGTGACTTAATCTTACACAGAATGTGAGAACATCTACTGCCTTTTAATGCGAGAGAGAGAGAGAGATGGAGAATGGCTTCATTACAAATAAACCAGCGCCACTGCCCAGTCCGCGTTCACTGATAAAAAAAAAAGGCAAGGCCCAGCCATCAGACAGGTTTAGAAGCTTCAAATGTCCAAGTAGTGCCTCGAGAGTCGCACACATTAGGTCTGTAGGTATGTGTTGGAGGCTCTCGCCTATGGCTGCACGGCCACCCGGACAATTTCAGTTAACGTGAGCGTTATTCGGGAAGCCACCGCAGGCCACGCAGGTAGCAGACCCAACCTTACCCTGTATATAGGGATATATGCGGGCAGTCATTACAAAGTAAGTGTAATGACACCCCACATACATTAATCATGCTGGCATATCCAAAACATGGTAGTAATAAAAGGTGCACACCTGCTTCCATTATCATGGAGCGTTAGTTATTTATTCATTTAATAAAAGCGGCCACATTATGGGCTGCTCATGAATACACCATGTTGTTGCAGTTCTTGGTGTCAATCAAATAATCAACCAGGCAATCAACTGACAATTCGTCTCAAGTATTATCTCGTGTTTTGTGCCCCAAAACTACGATATGATTATCAGTGACGTCGTAGTAGAAAGCTCCGGCAATTTTGACCATCTTGTGTTCTTTAAAAGAGAGTTTTAGTTTAGCGCGCGCAATGGCCTAGCGCACGCATCGCCTGAGAGAGGGCACGGCTGCGCATGCGCTGTACGTAATAGTGAGGCGTGGGTTTATGCACGCGAGGGATGCGTACACGAGATCTCGACTCTTACGTTGCGCACGCTACAGCCGTTGGGTACCTTAGCAGTACCTCTCGCGAGATCTCGAACAGCCGAGACCAAAACAGACAAGATGGCTGCGACCGACAACACTACGATGGTCGTGGCAGCGAACGAAGTCCGTGTGAATTCAGATGCATTTGGACGTTAAATAAGCAATCTGAAGCCAACAAGTGAACAGGTGCTATGAATTGGGATCTCTGCTAAGTCGGAGCGCAAGGTTGGACGATTGGAAAATGTTGCGCTCAGTAACGGATTTGTGGCTTGTGTACGGGGTGTCGCGTGTGTGATTTCGAACTGTGGCGGTTGCTGCGTGTGTCCAACCGTAAAATGTCTGAATGATCGCCTGCAAACGCATTCCAAGTGTTAGAAACTGGTCAAGCGTGAATGCGGATGCACGAACGTGTTCTACGAAGCTATGGTGGTTTTTTTCTCGCACACGGTGCCCTCATCATTGTGAAAGCAGCTATCACGACGAGAAGAATGACACGTCAAGACACTGCCGCCAATGGGGACATTTTTGTATTTAGCGTTGAGCAACCCCAGTTTGGTTTTTTTTTTTGTTTGTCTCGTGATCTTAGAAAACGTCTGTAGCAAGCAATAAATGTTAAATTCAGTAAGCGATCGTCTTCAACGTCTCTGTGCTTCATGTTGCTACTTGTTCTATAGCCTCAACACCCCAAACCAGCACTCGTCCTCAAAAAAAATATGCCTTATCTCATGCCTTGACTTGTGTGTTTCGTCGACGAATATCGGTTATTACAACTTCTTGCCTCTCCACGAGGTGGCGTGAAGCAACACTCAAAGGCAGGCCTGTTCACGCTCAAGTGCAGTACACGTCTCAGATGTTGCGCACAGTAAACTAATGCTGTAGTACGCAGCCTTAAACGCAGCGTACGCAGCGCTTTGCGCACGTACAGCCTTCTGCACACTGAACAAAGGCACTCTAATGTGCACTGACTTCACGTCCACCAACGTGCACACAGCGACATCAAAGTCGAGGGAGCTCCTCCAATGGGCCTCCGAGCCAGAAGACCAACGCCGGCTGATCCAGCGCGTGCTGAAGGTTGCGGTATTCTAAGGGGTTTCCGCCGACCTCCTGTAAGTCAGTGCAACTAATCTTAGTGCTTGTCCCCTCTTTTTTTTTCGTGTATCAGTAATGGTATACCATGCTGGACTTAGCAAATGCGTATATATAAAGAAACAATATTAGTTGAACATAAGAACAATAAAAAAACGCAGACAACTCTTGAATAATGTAGACATATTTTGACTATCGCTGTTAGAGACGATGCTCATTAGGGCTGAACCTTGTCGTCCGTCACGCTCTATAAAACAGAACGTGAGAACATCTGCACAAAGAAAAAAATTACATCTCCTCCTACAGGGAACCACGTGTAGATGCGAGGCAGAGGACGCTCACGCTTACACTGGCGGCGACGTTTACGCTGGTGCTCATTGTGGCATTGCGCGGGAGAAAAACTTGGTAAGGCGCGAAGCACACAGTGATAGACCGGTTTTTTCTATTGGAACATGCAAAGCGCTGGTAATGGGCAGTGACAAACAGAAGACTCCGACTGGACACAGAGACCCACAGTGTGCTTTCAGTTAACGCACACACTGAACTTTCATCATTCAGCAACACATAGGAAAAATATCTCACAGGCACTACCTTGGAGGATAAGATCTAGTGGCCATATACACGGGGTTCCCTGTGAACGGCTGTGCCGCGTGAGCAGTCAGTTTTTTCAATCAAGAAACTGGCCAGCAGACGCTGCCTGCGTCGGCGTTGCGAGGCGAGAGAGGGGGAGAGGACACGCATGCGCAATGGTGATGTAAACGCCGCGGGGAGGAATGCCTGAAGGAGAAGAGAGTGAGCGTAGGTTAGCTAACGCTCCCTGCGTCGTAGTTGTGAGGATAGAGAGGGGGAGGGGGAAGGAGAGGTGATGCGCATGCGATATGGGTGTGTTAACGCCGCTTTGAGGGACGCCTGGAAGAGAGATAGTAGAGGCGAGCGCACAGAGTTTTCTAAATATACTCTAGAGGGAACTCTGGCGCTAGTGCTGTTGAGAAACGACGGACCGATCCCGCCGAAGCCACCACTGTTGCGAAAGACGGCGACGCCAACACGGCCCCGGAGGCGCCACTGCTTTCAACTCCGCCGGGAAGGTCACCAGCCGTTTGGTAGCGTATGTTTATCAGCTCGCGACTGCTTCTGCGCAGAGCTGATAAGACGAGCGGACGAGACGACGGTGAGTTAAACAAGGTTTATGTACAGCATATTTACAGAGGCGTTACAATTTCGGCACTGGGGCCGACAGAGACTCGAAGAGCCGAACTCTCCTCTCTAACACATAGGTCAGTCTTTCACCTAAGACCGCTGACTCACACACATGTCGGCACTCCGACACGGGGACGCCTCTCACATAGGACCGCCGATCGCGACGCGCCGCAGGGCTTCTTTTATTTACACCGGGTCCAACCAAAGTGTCCAATCAGAAGCGCCGCGGGTCGTCCGGGCAGATTCCGCCAATGGGGGTCGCCGCGCCATGCGTCAGACCACCCGGCACGAGAACGCCGGCTCGCTGTCACGTGCGCCGATGACTCAATGCACGTGGGCGAGAGAGGCGCCGCGCATGTTCACGCCGTTCAGATGTTCGCGTCGGGCAGACGGCGGGCTGGCCTTGACCCAGATTGCCTTTTTCAGAGGCACGGTCGTTTGACGAGGACTCGCTGGCATAACAGCACCCCCGCCGCCAGACAATGCACCGGAAAGACGAGCTGCTTCCACGGGGCTCGGATGTCAGGTGCGCTCGTTCGCCAGGTCCCTCCAGGTTCGCCTCCAGGGCCATGGGGAGAATACAGCTCCAGACTGTTCCGGGAACACATCCCATCATTGACGACGGATCCCCGCTCCACTGGCTTGTCGCCACAACTTGCTGGCCAACTTCGCTCGTCTCTTCTGACCATTTTCGGTTTCAGCACTTGTCGATGGTTCTGCAACTTGCTAAGAACGGTTCGACAACAGACAACACACGACACAAGCAAGTGCCCTCGGTCACCCGACAGAACACCAGACAAAGTATAGTACAACATATACCTATCTACGTGTTTATCGGAATTTTGTTCCCTCTACATCAAGAGGCACATGTGGGACACAAGACTCTTTAAAATGACAACTCAATTTTTTTCCCACGTACAACAACGTAACGAATTAGAATACCACAAAGTTGGCCCCTTGAGATCACTCTGAACGAGAGCGCTCAGCCCAGGTCGTGATGAGGTCAAAATTTTGCCCCGAATCGCCAGCCAGAAACCGAAAGGTTGAGAAGTTACTAGCTGGAACGCACTGCTCAATGCACCTGCATTAGCGTTTACCTTCCCCCCTTTTTTTTTTCTTTAGCGAACGTCAAAGTTGCGCTGTGGAGCAACATGCTCCACTTCAGTAACCGGCCACTTTTAGGCGACGATACCTATGCGGCACCAAGAGCGGCTCACACTTTCGACGTTGCACAGGGGAACAACGATACGGCTTGCTACGGATTGACTCCTCACCGCTTAGCTCGATATCGTGTTCGATCACCCTCATGTTTCCGGGGCAGTCCGAAAACACGTCTTGAAACTCGGAACCAATCTTTCTCAGGTCCTCCTTCACTTAAGCTAGGCTCTAGGTTTATCTGCTCCCGGATTACTTTCGATCCCCCTTCGATTACCTCACTAGAACTCAAACTTTCTGCTTCCTCTTCCTCTGAAGCATTCAACAACAGATTTACGATCGCTTGATGTTGAACGTATGGTTTCATCAAGTTGTAAATTTTGTCCGGCCGCCTTCCTAATTTCACTTCATAATTTGTATCGCAAGGCTTCGATAATACTTTGGCGGGCCCTTCCCAATCAACCTCAAGCTTGTTCCTTTTGGGTGGCTGCAGCCGCATTACCTGATTATCAACTTCAAAAGCGCGCTTCTTCCCCGATTTCTCGTAGTGCTCCTTCGACAGCACTTTTGCCGCGTTTTTCTGGCTTTCCACGAGCGCTTCAATTTGGCTTTCCCCTAGCGCTTCAATCGAGAGACCCTCACTCTGCCCTCGAATGAGCGTCTCTCGATCAACTCTCGGCAGCTCGCTCCAACTTTCCGCTACAGGCGAGAGCGTTGCATCCCTCTCGCTCTGACTCAAAGGCGCCACGTCGTCTCCCCCAGAGCATACCGCGCCGGCGGCTCCCGCGACGGGCCGCTCGCGTGACTGCTCACATGACTCATGCGGAAAATTTCCTTTTTGGGGTTCCGTCGACCCGCCGACAAGGTCACTTGAGAGTTCACCGCATGGAACCAAGTCCAGCTTCCGCGAAAGCTTTCGCGCTTGCGATCGCGTGAGAGCCATGCACGCTAAGTTGGGGAAGAACGATTTGCCCTGCTCTTTGAGAAGCTGCTCCGAGTTGTTGGAGAAAAGATAAGAAAAACGACCATTCAGCGCGGCAGACACAGCCACTTCGGTGCAAAGCTTACCGAACGGGCCTTCAATGACAACGGTGGCGATTGGTAAGCGAACACTCTGCTCCTCGGCGACTTGCCTGATCCACGCGCATTCTCCTGTGAAGTCATCCGGAGACACCAATGAAGGATGGACAACGTCCATGGTTGCCGCTGAGTCTCTAAGTGCTCGGCACGTTTTCTCATTGACCCTAATTTCTTGGAGATACGGCTCCAACAACCGCATGTTTTTTTCTGATTCTCGGATCGTTGCGAAGGCAAACTTTTCCTGACAGTTTCTCGCGATGTGCCCTTCCTTTTTGCAGTTGTAGCAGATTAGCGGCTTCCGTGATTCAAACGCCCGTGTGGTATCAGTGCGTTGTTTAGAAACCTCACTCGATTTTTCCGCTTCTGTTTTCCCTTCCTCTACAGTGTCCTTCGTAAGAGACGGGTCCCTTTTGAAATTACGGTGCGGAGCGGGTTTCCGTTGATCAGGTTTCTTTGAAAAGCCCTCTTTTCTTTCATCCTTTTCAACGCGCACTGCCCTGCTATGCAACTTTCGGCGAGTATAATACTCCTCAGCTAACTCTGCTGCCTTGTTTAGCTGTACTTCACCAAGTTTGTCCTGCAGCCAAAGTTTGACATCCTCCTCGATGCAGCGGTAGAATTGCTCCAATGCAACGCATTCCACCACTTTATCGCGGTCGTCATAAACACCTTCGCCCTTGAGCCATTCAATCAAATCGGCTTTAAGACGAAACGCGAAGTCAACGTGTGACTCATTCCCCTTTTTAGCATACCGGAACCTTTGCCTGAAAGCCTCGGGTGACAACTTATAACGTCTCAAGAGCACTTCCTTAACCTCGTCATAGCTCTCAAACGCTTCCCTCGACAAGCAAGTTATCGCGTCGGACACTTCGCCGGGAAGAAGAGCTAGCAGGTTCCGCGCCCAAAGAGACTGCTCCAAAGCATTTCGCTCACAGACGTGTTCAAACTTGACGAGATACTTCGCCATGTCCTCGCCCACTACGAACGGTGGCAGTTGATCCCGAATTCTAATACCGCTGACCTGAATCGTCGGAGAAGCTGCGCTAGGCGCCTGCGAACACTGTAGGATTGCCAATTCTATTCGTTTCATCTCGAGGCGCTCCTGTCTCTCGGCCTCCTCGCGCTCGCGACGTTCGCGCCTTTCAGCTTCTTCACGTTCGCGAGCTTCTCGCCTTTCAGCCTCTTCACGTTCGCGAGCTTCTCGCCTTTCTTCACGTTCGCGAGCTTCGCGCCTTTCTTCGCGTTCGCGAGCTTCGCGCCTTTCAGCCTCTTCACGAGCTTCTCGCCTTTCAGCCTCCTCACGTTCGCGAGCTTCTACTTCTCGCCTTTCAGCCTCCTCACGGCGTGCTTTAATATCCACCCAGGCCTCATCGACTTCCTCAGCCGACACTCCCTCATCCTTCATGATCTCAAGGATCGCTTGCTTTCGTTTCGCACGGCCCAAAGTAATGCCGAGTTCCTCACAAATTTCGATGAGTTCCTTCACTTTAAGGTTCTCCATCGTTCACACTAGCCTCTTGCTGTTTGCCCCTGTTAAGAATCTACTTGCCGTACCCACTATAAGCCTACTAGCAAGACGCGCAAGCAATTTTAACACTGCCGTGTTTACCCCCTCTGCATTAACTTTGGTTTCAAAGCGCTTCGACTTGGCTTGAAACGATCAAAGCTTACTTTAATGCTTCACACAGCCCTTCTCTAAACTACTACAACCTGAGCTAGAGTAGTCTGGTGAACTGAGGGGAAAACATCAGGCACTCACCGCATCGATGTCGCTGACGCCGGCCGATCCCACCGCTGCCACCACTGTTGCGAACGACGGACCGATCCCGCCGCTGACCTCCACTGTTGAGAACGACGGACCGATCCCGCCGAAGCCACCACTGTTGCGAAAGACGGCGACGCCAACACGGCCCCGGAGGCGCCACTGCTTTCAACTCCGCCGGGAAGGTCACCAGCCGTTTGGTAGCGTATGTTTATCAGCTCGCGACTGCTTCTGCGCAGAGCTGATAAGACGAGCGGACGAGACGACGGTGAGTTAAACAAGGTTTATGTACAGCATATTTACAGAGGCGTTACAATTTCGGCACTGGGGCCGACAGAGACTCGAAGAGCCGAACTCTCCTCTCTAACACATAGGTCAGTCTTTCACCTAAGACCGCTGACTCACACACATGTCGGCACTCCGACACGGGGACGCCTCTCACATAGGACCGCCGATCGCGACGCGCCGCAGGGCTTCTTTTATTTACACCGGGTCCAACCAAAGTGTCCAATCAGAAGCGCCGCGGGTCGTCCGGGCAGATTCCGCCAATGGGGGTCGCCGCGCCATGCGTCAGACCACCCGGCACGAGAACGCCGGCTCGCTGTCACGTGCGCCGATGACTCAATGCACGTGGGCGAGAGAGGCGCCGCGCATGTTCACGCCGTTCAGATGTTCGCGTCGGGCAGACGGCGGGCTGGCCTTGACCCAGATTGCCTTTTTCAGAGGCACGGTCGTTTGACGAGGACTCGCTGGCATAACAGTGCCTATGGGTGCTGCAACAGCGCTTCGGCGAGCATAGGAATGATCGGTAGCACAAAGATTTGTCTAATATTCGTACTTCCGGCTTCATTTGTGTTCTCGTGGCTTTGGGCTGCTTTGTCTCGAAACAAAAATTAGCAAATGCGTTGTGTTTCCGCGACGAACGACACCGCATTGAACACGAACGGGACGATGCCCCCTTTTTTTATTCGTTCGGTCATATATATATATGTGTCTGTGTTGCGCGCATGCACAAGGCACTGCCCCAGCAGGAGTGGCATGACAAGACCGTAACAAGATAGCACAAGCACGATTATGCCACAAAATGTTCAGAGGTTGCGCTTCACCCCCGTAACCTTTTAGGCTTACCATTTCAATTTAGGTAACAATGTACAAAGGGGTTTGTTCTTCTCTTTGAAACAAAACCGAAACACGGCCATAAATGAAGCCACAAGCGCCATTCGCCACCCGCAATTACGAAGACCAGGCAAATTTGTGCACTACCCATCATTACCAGGGTCGCTGAACGATCACAGCGCCAGGTTCTCCTCTAGTTATTTTAGGAAACTCCATGGTAGGAGGGAAGTGGAGAAAGTAAAGCGTAGCTGTTGCAAAGAGGGAAGAAGGAGAGTGGTGCGTGCGAAGTGTGAGTGCGGACGCCGACGTCAACGCGAAACGTGCCTCCGCTATAAGAAACTTGGCATCTAAAACAAGAACATCGGTGTACCAATCCCACTTTGCATACATCGATCAAATATATGATGACATGATCACCTGCACCGTCAATCTGTCCATCCATCCATTCATCCATGCATCTGTGCGTCGGCCCATCCGTGCGTCCATCCTTCCTTTATACTAGTCGGCGACTTCAACATAGACATTATGGACCTTAAGACCTATCTTCGCCTACTCGTCATCATTGACTTCATGGAGATGCATGTTTTTTTTTTTTTTTTTTGAAGTTGTCATCGCAAGAATTCACGCTCCTGCATGGTTAAATACCCTACTCACTACGCGGTTATCCATTTTCCGTTTTTAAAAACGGCATGCTGACCTTGGTAGAGACATGAGCGCAAGTACTGCATGTGATCATCTGCTAAAGATAATTTTCTTTCTTCACTTTGTGCTCAAGTTAAGCTTATTCGTCTCAGGACAGGCAGGCAGCTTGGCATCAACGCGGGTGTGAGATGACCGGTACGCCAAGTTCCACGTGACACCGCTGGAAGCGGAAATGCGACTGCTTCTCCTAGTGGCTGCGGATATGGCACGCAGCAGCTAAAAGATGCAGGCTATGGCGATGAGGCCAGCCGCTGAAAGGCTGTGTGGCAGCCTGTACAGTTTCTTTCTTATTTCTTTTTATTCGTTTTTTTTTTTGCAAGAGAATGATGACGAAGAGCTTCTAGACGGCAAGGAACGGAGAGGAGAATGCGAAGGGAAGGGTGGATGGTGTGCGCATAACGATTTATGGTCACGAATGGGGCGCTCCTCATCAAAAAGAAAACTTCTATGCACGCATACAACGCGCCGAACATCATTAACCTAAAACCCAGTAGGGCTACAGTTTCCACTGGCTTCCAATTCAAAAATCTTCGTTCAAATGTTCTTGTCTATTTGTTTCATTTTTTTTCTCCTTTTTAACCATCCTTGTAGCGCAATGGGAGTGTTCTCAGCATTTTCAAATGCGTATACCCCTGCCTCTTCGTCTCTACTATGAACTTCAATTTTAGTTCGGGAGAAATGATTTGCTGGATGTGTTTTGTGTTGGCCGGGTAATGTCTGTCTGTCTACTCGTTTGATCTGTCTGTCCGCAAGAAGCTTCCAACGTTGCGCACGTTTGCAATGTCATATATACGAGATATTTTTCTGTCCTTTGTCGCACTTCAGTAACTTCTTCCTTCTTTCCTTCTTTATTTCTCTCTATCTATCTCCATTCCTCCTTTATGTCTTCAAAGTTTACAGCCATATCTTTGTCCGAAAGATGTCCCGCACTCTTCACCACGGGACCCATTCAAAATGACTTTCCCGAATTCTTTGAATAAAAATGCATATGACAAGAAGTGAAACGGTGGGTCCGCTTCCACCAAGTCGCGTTTTTTTTTCATCGTGAAAACGCACTACTGAGAGCGGAAAAGTGGCAACACACGTCAAAGGCATCAACACGAGAGGACTATAGCCTTCTCTTCCCATGTTCATATCTATGTTGTGATCTCGTAGATGGCGTTGCAGCGCTATTCGCCAAAGATTTTTTGCGACATTTGAGCGACTGTTTTCTTCCCACCTTACCGAAATAGCCCTACCCTTCCGATTTGTATCTGCCTTCCTTAGTATGTCTCTATACTGCTATCTGTTTCTGTATACTCTACTGTATTTCGTTCATGGCATGGCAATGGAGAGTCACGTTTCCCTCTACATTATCGATCCATCCTGTTTTCAGGCAAGTGCTCTAAAAAAGAAATTACAGTTCCTGTCAGGCACCGTTACAATGATCACATATCATGTCACTCTGAATTTCACGATGCTCTATGCGACCTAACTAAATAAAACACAGTATGGTGAAAAACACTGCGTATACCATAACTCATCCACTCAGCAGTACAAAAAAACACTAAACTGCACGAGATAAATGTGCACGGCAATGCTAAATTATTAATAGCACTTCTGTTATTAACGTAACCACGAGCCTCATATGTCCCCTAGCTTTCGTTTCAGTTTGACGTTCACGTTACTGGGACCGCAGAAGGAAAAAAGATAGCGTATCGAAAATCGTGTAGCTCGATAGCCTTCTTGTATTTCATGCCACGAGCCAAGTTTGATGCTGCAGTGGGTCCCCTGCTTCCGGGTTTTGGTAGCACTCTGTAATTCTACTTCAAAAGTTTGACATGCTCCACAGCCGCATCGTGATGGCTACTTTCATTTTTTTTTCTCATGAAGTCTTCGTAATCCGTACTTCGTCGCTTTGCTGTCGTATAACTTTCGTAATGGCTTTCGTTTGACGACACTGTTCACCTTTTTTTTAAATACCACGTGACATTCTCATTCGCTATCTATCTATCTATCTATCTATCTATCTATCTATCTATCTATCTATCTATCTATCTATCTATCTATCTATCTATCTATCTATCCATCTATCCATCTATCCGTATATCTATCTATACGTTTTTGTATGTATGTCTGTGTGTTTGTGTCATTTCGCTATGTTTACCTGGCCCCGCCACGGTGGTCTAGTGGCGGTACTCGGCTTCTGTCACGCAGGTCGAGGGTTTGCATCACGGCTGTGGCGACTGCATTTTCGGTGGAGGCGAAAATACTTTAGGCCCATGTGCTCAGATTTTGGTACACGTTAAAGAACCCGAGGTGGTCAAAATTTCCGGAGCCTTTCAATAAGGCGTCTCTTATAATCATGTGGTGGTTTGAAACGTTAAACCCCACATATCAATTCATCTTTGTTGACGTACACTTGCTCTCGAACCTGCTTCCAGTAAAGCGGAGGTTTCGGTTTGTTTTCTATTCTCCGCTTATGTAGGGCAGAGCCGTATCGCTTTCACTGCTCGTAATCCAAGTGGCATATCTGACGTGTGTTCTCTTCTTTGTTCTCGGTGCCGGGAGTCATTCTCGTATAGCTTTGACACCACCTTTGCCCCTCTCCTTCTGTTCTCCTCCTATTCTTCACTGCCAACAGATAATACCACTCGTCTCGTTTCTCGTAGCCATCTTCTGTCTCTCTCTCCCCTCCTCCTTTATGTCCAGTACGTTTTCCGGAGTGGTGACGTTCGTCCTCTTTCTGACGTCTCCCGGAAGTGCCTCCTTACCAGCCTGTTCCGGTGGTCCGAGTTGTCGTTTCGCATCGCCTTAATTTCTCCGGCGGCCGTGGCGTGGCGACCATTCATTGTTCTTAGTTTCTTTCCTCAAGGTCTCTGTGCTTCTGTTCGTGCACATCTTGTCTGATGATTTTTGTATAGCCCGCTGCTCTGCAGCAGCCACCGCTTCGACACGAGCGCCACGGCTCGTCGAGCGAACCACCGACTGCTGTGCCCCCCCCCCCCCTCCCCGGCGTCTAGACATCCTACGTCGACGCGAGGTTTTCCTCGGACGTTGTTCCCTGTTGCGATGAATGTTCATATGTCCTCATTCAGCTCTCGCAACCATTACCCTTCATATATCCCGTTCCTTTCTTAACAAACAGATTCGTTTTCCCCTCAAATTACTGCTGTCCTCTCACTCGCATTGACGTTGCTTTAGCGCTTGCATACGTTCCTTATATACGATTTCTTAGTTCTTCCCAGTCAAGAAAACAAAAAAAGCGGGTCTTTCTTTCACGCTTTTTGTGAGTCCTTTGAGCAATCTCGCTTCTCCTCTTTACTTCCTTTCTTCCTCTTTCTCCTCGTCCGTTTCTTCCCCGCCGTGGTGGTCTAGTGGCTAAGGTACTCGGCTGCTGACCCGCAGGTGGCGGGATCGAATCCCGGCTGCGGCGGCTGCATTTCCGATGGAGGCGGAAATGTTGTAGGCCCGTGTGCTCAGATTTGGGCGCATGTTAAAGAACCCCAGGTGGTCTAAATTTCCGGAGCCCTCCACTACGGCGTCTCTCATAATCATATAGTGGTTTTGGGACGTTAAACCCCACATATCAATCAATCAAAATCTCGTTCGTTTCTTTGAGTTAGAGCCATTATCGTAATCGCTGGAAATACCAGGTCACTGGGAGTCGCATCTCTCCGGCGTCATTTCTTTCTGCCTCGTCCTCAACTTCGTCCCCAAGCTGTTCCTCGGCTCCCCTTTCGCCATACAACTTGACCCTCAGGTTCAGCCATTTTTACTGAGTGTACACCGGGACTAGTTATACATCTATACACCCTATGCCAGCCGTACTCACACCGTACAGTACAACATTATTCTGAGACATTGCTCTTGTCTCGCGCAAGTGGCTACCACCACAGCTGAACTTCCACTCTCCCTGCAATCTCTAGCATTCTTTTTCTTTCTCTTTCTCTCATTGCGTTTTTTTTTTCGCGGTCTTTCGTCTTCAATCCCCCTCCTTTCTGCATCCAAGTTGTGATTTTTTTTTTCCAAGCCTGGCTGGGTGAAAAAGTGGGTGCCCTTTCTTTTATTCGGGGTCGTTCACATCCTTGAGTAATAACCGTCGACCAGCTATGGCGAGGATTCGAGCGCGAACTGTTGGCAACGTTGCCGCTACACGCAGTGCAGTCGTAACGATGGAGGCCGCTCCGCCATTTTGCTTCGCCCCTTGAAATGGCTTGGACGTCGTCCAACTCGGTACATCCTTCATTCTCTTCCTCCCATCTCTCCATGTTCTTTGTAATTTTTTTCTACTCCACGAAGCCCAAGACCTTTCGTTCGTGTTCCATTTACCCTTCGCACAAGTTTCGAGGCACTTTTAAGTGTTATTGTTGGCAAATTTATAACCCTGGTGGACTTCGCCTCTCTCGCTCCATCTGTCTACGCTCGCTTCCCTTAGTTCTTTTTTTGTTTTTCTTTGTTCTGTTTTTACAGAAAAAAAATTGAGTAGGAGTCGACCCAGATATCTCGGATTTTTCCCTAATACTGCGCGGTGAAAAGCAACTTTTTTTCGCTGTCCCTCTTTCGGCCTCACCCTTCCCATTATTTAACTCCAAGTTTTGCACTCGGCGCGTCCGTTCCGTACGTAGATCTTTGTTTCCGTTGTTCCGGCCCAGCGAATTCTTGTGATGTGCATGCGAACTTTGCTTAGAGCGCCGTCCACGTCCGGGTGTTGTTACGCCGTGTTTGTGTTTTGTACTCGTCGTCTCGAAAACGCCGCCGAGTCATCCATCTTTGGAGCTCAGAGACATGGACAGCATCACCATAGAGAAATTCAACGAAACAAACCAATGCGATCTTGCGGAATAACTTTAGCTCATATTTATCTTTATTTTGACAAGTGAATGAGACATTGACACGTTGTGCTAAAAAAGGAAGGGCGAGAAAGAATGGCAAGATGAGAGGTTTTCAAATAGCTGTGAATGACCTCCCTCGACTTCAAGGTTTGGACGCTGCTCGGAACACTGTACTAAGCGAGATGACCCTAATCAGCCTCTTCTTTCTCCCTCTCTCTCTTCTCTCTCTCTCTCTTAAGTATCTAAGGCGTTCACGCCAGTATGGGTGCAGTGCTATAGCGGCAAGCATCATGACAAACGCGATAGCATGTTCCCTCTGACCGCTAGCAGCCGTCCTGGCAATAGAGCACCACATAACTCAGATAAAGCGTGGCCTTAGAAAGCTTTTCCATAGTTCATCACTGTGTGTTGAGTTCAAGATGTTCTTTTTTGCGCTACAAAGCTAGCATGCGACCATATGGAGCGAGCGATGGGACAACGGCGTCGGGCAGCAATGATATTTCCTAGCCGTGCTGGAACTGATCTGACTGGCGATACTTTTTCGCATTTGAAAGGTGGTGGCCATTGGTTCCGTGTCTTTCACAAGTGTGTATGTATGTATGTATGTATGTATGTATGTATGTATGTATGTATGTATGTATGTATGTATGTATGTATGTATGTATGTATGTATGTATGTATGTATGTATGTATGTATGTATGCATGTATGTATGCATGTATGTATGCATGTATGCATGTATGCATGTATGCATGTATGCATGTATGCATGCATGCATGTATGTATGCATGCATGCATGTATGTATGTATGTATGTATGTATGTATGTATGTATGTATGTATGTATGTATGCATGCATGCATGCATGTATGTATGCATGTATGTATGCATGTATGCATGCATGTATGCATGCATGTATGTATGTATGTATGTATGTATGTATGTATGTATGTATGTATGTATGTATGTATGTATGTATGTATGTATGTATGTATGTATGTATGTATGTATGTATGCATGTATGTATGTATGTATGTATGTATGTATGAGTGGGAAGTCAAAAAGAGAAAGGCTGCCTTTTTTAGAAAATTCTAAAAGTTCAGTCTACCAGAACGTACTCTTTCATCCTAATGGAACATTGTCATGTGTTATCGCTAGCACAACCTAAAATTTCCCTGGGGTGGTGATGGCACACGCACAAATAATTTTGTAACTCACGTTGGCTCAACCAGATTGTGCGGTGAATTCATTTTTTTTTTCGTCACTTGAAATAGAGACATGGATAGTAAAGTGTTTGATTTTGTTTCCTAAATATTTGTGGCCACATAAGCAATGCCCACCGACCGTAAACTCACGTTTATACGCACGCTGTCTTTTTTGCAGCCATGATCGAGAACCGTTGCCGTTGAAGAATTCACGCTTTAGTCGCTCACAGTTTGATTGCACACCTACGCATATATCTCACCTCCACGTGTTAAATAACTAGCATCATCTGGGCGAGACGCAAAAAATGGTTCCTTATACGATGCTGGGAGATGATTGGTCCAAGTACATTGTGGGGTACCGTGAAGACACGTCCGGTGGAAGGATGCTTCTGTTTCTTTCTCCCACATCAATCTAGCGTGATGTTGCTTGCCAGACGAAGAGCCGTGACTGAATCACTTTCCATGTCCCGGAAGTACCAAAACACGTATTTTAAAGACGGTAGTATTTCTTGGGATACTTCGATAAAAATAAATTTTGTATGTATGTCTGCCTGTTTGTTTGTCAGTCGCAAGATTCAGCCACCCGGCGAAAGTTTAGGCCCCTTCTCAAATACAGCCATCTTGGCCTGCTTGCTGCGTTCATACTTTTTTTAGAATCAAAAATGGTTTTATTTTGTCATCGAATCAATTTCAAAAATTTGTGTAAACAGAAGGAGGTCCCATAGTCAGAGACTGAATCGGGACCTCCTACAGTAGTGAATATAGAAAAAATTCATTGATTCAGCAAACAGTGGTACAGAAAACAGGTAATGAAATACATCGCAGGTAAAAACGAAAAAGGAGTTCTACTTAAGAAAAACATTAGCAGAAAACAGCAACAAAAACTGAAATGAGACAACATAAAAAATAGAGGTAATTCAACTCTCCTAAGTAGTTTTCAGATAATTACCATGGTGAAAGATATTAAAAATAAACTACGAGAAAACAAAACTAAACAGTGACGTCTGATATCAGCAATGTAGGATGATGATGTGATGCTTTGTTAACGTTAGGTTGTGAGAAAGCATGAAAGGCAGCGGGAGTAATAGAAGTCACCAAAACTATCCATATAATGAAATGGATGAGAGGAAAGTCTTCATATCTTTCTGAACATGCCGATTGATTCCGAGGCTTTTATTTCTGAAGGTATAGTACTCCAGAGATGGATTCGAGTAAAGTGAGCTGTTTGTTTGCTATGATTAGTATGAACTATAGGCAAGATAAAATTATGATTTTGTGCAAACCTTGTCAAGTTTGTATTCTCTAGACTAGATTGAGGGATTATACAAAGAGAAAGCTGATTTTGTACTTGTTTGAAAACTAGTATGCTTAGATTATATTTGAAAGTGTTTCTCGACTGTTAGGATATGGTTGGCATGCAGGAGTGCTTTAGCATCACTGCGATAATGACTGTGGGCAAGAATTCTAATAGAGTTATTTTGCATAGTTTGAAGGGAGACGAGATGACTGCTGTAGGTATTGCCGCAAGATGCGATACAGTAATTAATATGAAAATGAATAAAAGCGTAGTACAATGAAAGTAATGTGGGTTTGGAAAATATATCACGGTATTTAATTAGAACACGTATGCGTAAGCCATTTTTTTCGCAGGTATGCAACATCAATCAATCAATCAATCAATCAATCAATCAATCATTTTATTTCCTTTAGATAAGGTGGAGTACAGGACTAAAATCTCAAGAGCTTGACGAAATCCTGACCCCGTTAACAAGTTGACAAAGCAGCAGGAGTGGCAGTCAAGGATGTACAACAAATATGAAGTAAACATACAGGTATAACATCACAAAAAAAGTAGTACAAAAACTTTATGAAAACAGTGCTAAGATAAAAAGAGAGTAGTTCTAAAGTATGGTCGTGAAGTGGCATGAACATGAAAAGCAATATTAAAAAGGAAAGAATGGGCATAAATTCTGAGAGATGTATCATTGAGGATAATGTATCAGTTGGGCGAAGTGTTTAATCTGACAGTTTTGTTTAGAGGAAGGATCGAAATCTTCACAGTTTAAAAAATTTAACAAAGAAGGTAGTTGTAGGACAATGATTGTTTGTCATAAAAGGTTCTTGGGGTGGGTACAGTCCAAACTTCTTTGTGCCTGGTGAGCCGAACACTTGTACGCAAGATACTTGTGAACATAGTCAACCAAGAAGCTAGTATTACGCATATTTTAGGTAAGCAGCAATGCCTAAGTATTGTGGAGTGTGTTTCTTCATTTCTAAATTGAATAAGAACGTAATTCTAAAGACCGCAGTGCTTGTTACGCTGCACGGACGATAGGACGCTATGCATGGAAAAGCGAGTGCTTCCTACACTTCACTAGAACGACACGCTGCTGTCACCTTTCAATGGCTCTATGTTCTAGACAAAATTTCGTTTCTTCAAGTTACTGCCAGTTGGCGCCTATATCTCACGCTGCACCTACTCGCCAATTTTCTCATGCAGAACATGAAATAAATGTTTTGTTCTTTCTCTCTCTCCAGACAGAAGGCTATCGTCTTTATGTGACCTTTGCAAATGAAGCACGCCGGTACGCGCCCAATTTTCGTACACGCGTTCTCCGCCAAGGTGCAGGTGACAAGTATTAAGGTGAAAGCCTTTAATACCTCGATTGATTGATACGTGGGGTTTAACGTCCCAAAACCACTATATGATTATGAGAGACGCCGTAGTGGAGGGCTCCGGAAATTCAGACCACCTGGGGTTCTTTAACGTGCACCCAAATCTGAGCACACGGGCCTACAGCATTCCCGCCTCTATCGGAAATGCAGCCGCCGCAGCCGGGATTCGAACCCGCGCCCTGCGGGTCAGCAGCCGAGTACCTTAGCCACTAGACCACCGCGGCGGGGCAGCCTTTAATATCTCATGCACGCGTCCTTCTGTCCGTGCCCTGGAATGGTGCCAGCTGTGGCTTCCCCCCCCCCCTTACACTCTCTCAACAAACACGTGATGGGAGAGCGGCGCGCACGGCAACGCTCCTTCAGACGTCTCATCACAGCCGCCGTGTTTGTCGAATGTCTTCCAAGCAGCCCGGTGATGATTCCACGGCAAACTCTTCGGAGAAGCGCCCCAAGAATCTGAAGTCCCCTGATACCAAAAGCTAGAAGAAGGCCGAGCAAGTCAAAAAGACATGGCACAGGAAGTCGAGTTACCGTAGGCTTTCGTAGAACACACTTTTAGAATTTGTTACGTGTCCTTCAATCATCATGGCCTATTTGCTCACGGGGAACAGGCAAACTACGCAGCAAGTTCCAGAATTATCTTGGCCATAAGGTGTTAAAGCTTTTCTAATCTTAATCTGTCGTTGCTCCAAACCCCTCATTCAGCATGCAGTAGAGGGCTAGGGTCCAATCGCTCAAGATCACCTTTCCGCCTAAACCTCATTCGTTACACCCTCTCTCTGCCCAACACAAGCGTTGGAGGAAAAGCTCAGTACTGCTCCGTACACAGCCGATGTTAAGGCCGAGTTCTACGAATGCTGAGCAGGCAACAAACGCCTTATTGGAATTCCTGAATGCCATGTGATTGGGCGCGAGGCAGAAGTATAAGGCCGTTGTGGCATTTGCATACGAAAACGTTTCACTCTCTCCTTTTCGTTACCATCTTTCGCCATAGTGTAACTCTCTTTCCCACATCGAGCCAAGATTGGGGCTCGCAGCAGCTTTTTAATCCTTTTTATTTCGCTGCTACCGCTGCGAAAACCTAGATACACATATGTCCTTGAATGTGTACCCACAAGCATGCGCTTCTTTGGACAGTTTTCATTGGATGTCGTGAGCAAAATCAATCTATGCAAACTAGCATTAAGAGATACGTTAAGGCACCTGCAGGTGATTGAAGAAGAAAAGAAGTGCTTTTTTCAAAGCAACAGTTTTATTTGCACGACTAAAAGAACAATTTCGTCCTCGCCTTGTTCTGTCAAGTGGCGCTAATAAAAATTTCCAAGTCCAAACCGTGATTTCACGCTTCCCGCGTTTTCATACTGGCGCGGCTGTCAGCAATTATTTCGAAAGAGAGACAGACTTCGTCAGGAGCAGAGCCAGGCTTTTTTTTTTATTTTTTGCGGAGTCATCTCTTCAGAACAACCTTGTGCACAGTAATTCGAGCATACCTCTGCGGTACCATTTAATGCGGGTGCAGGAGAGCGTGTAATTTGTCAGCCAGCTCATTAGGGAAGTAACGGACGGTTCGCACATGGTGAACGTACATAAAGTGAGGCACACAGAAGAGTACTGAAGCAGCAGAATTATTTGAAAGTGTGAGCAAACGAATAAAATATCCGAACGACGTATGTGACCCGTGTTCGATGTTGCTAGCGCGGCATACGTTGTGTCACTGTGCACAACCGGTATACCCGGAGCGACATGTTGAAGTACAGTTTTAAGAAGATCTAGCAGAAAATGATGCCAAGAAAAATACAGAGGGTGGTATTTGTAGCAATTATATTATAAATGTGCAGAAAGTAAAATGCACGGAGAGATGACTTACCGTGACAGGTACTGAACCTGTGCCGTACGTTGGTCCCTATACCAGGAGCAACTTATCTCTCCATCCACCTCCATCCACTTTACTTTCCGTACAAGTATATTATTATGGCTGTAAGTAACATCCTCTATACTTTCATTGGCATCCTTGCCTGCGATTTCTCATTATTATTGTGCCACACAAATAAATAATAAGGAGCCCTAAGAAATTCCTCTTTTTCCGTCAAGTTAAAGCGCGGTTATTTTTTAGCAGCGGAAAAATCGGCACACCACTACGCGCATATTAACAGTACTAGATTGGCAGACAAAGATTACTGACTGATGTAGATTGGCAGGAAAATTATGAAGACAATGAAAATGATGATGATTATGTTATCCGTGATGTGATGTGCCTATCGGCACTCACTTTTTTAAGGGACTATTTAAGCTTGATGTTGGACCGCTCATCATCAGAAATTCAGATGTGTATGTGCCACACAAATGGGAGTGATGATGGAGAGGAAGATGGGGATGGAAGATGAAGAATAGGTGAACAAGAACACGACGCAAAAACTGTCTCCCTGGCGAGGGCACCTTTACCATGACACTTTGGGGGGGAGGGCCGGAATGCGAAAAAAGGTAAAGGGAGAGTTAGGGTGGAGTTAGAGGGAGTGGAAACACAGCACTGGCAGCACAAAAAACAGGAGTTCCTCACTGTCAGATCCAGGCTTGATGAGCGTGGCTAAGCTCCACTACCTAGTTGAGCGAGTGTAAGAAAAAGCGAAGACCGGAAAAAAGGGAGAGAGCGGAGGGAAGGGGAGTGAGAAAGAGTGGCGGGGAAAGAGGGTAAGGCCCGGGATGGTAGAGCGTAAAACTTGGTTAACGAAGAATGCTGCAGCAAGGAGCACTTTTCGAGCGCAAGCGGGTGTTAAGTGAAATTTTGGTTCGGTGAAGTGGGGAGGAGGAAGGAAAGGTGAACGAGAGAAGATGGAGGAGACTAAATGAATACAATAAATTAAATTTTATGCCGAGGTGTAATTAGAATTCCAACTCCGACAGCCCGAAGAGAAACGTCTTAACCACTCGGTAATGCATACATGGTCTTAAAACACGCATTTATCTGAACCATATTACTGCGCTGCTATGGGCGCAAGAACAACATACAAATAAAGACAGAGAATGAAAGAAAGGAATAAACAGTAATGGAGAGAGAAAAACATATGATATAAGATAGAAAGAAGTAAAGTGAGAAGGAAAGAAAAGATATAGCATTGCCATGTGTGGTGAATAAAAGCGAGGAGGTAGGAAAGTGAAATAAAGGGAAGGGTGGGTTGTGTCAGGATGAGTAGGAGGAAAATCACTAGGTGAAGGCCACCTGCTCCACCCACTGTTTGGGGAAGTTATTAAAGACGATAGTCTTTCTTGGGGACCTTCGACGGAAAAATTTTGGTCTGTCTGTCTGTCTGTCTGTCTGTCTGTCTGTCTGTCTGTCTGTCTGTCTGTCTGTCTGTCTGTCTGTACATTTGGCTGTCCGCCCTAACGATACCTCAAACGGCACCAAACGGTCAACCCCATCCGCAGCGCCCAACAATATTTCTCAAGGTTTAGGCCTTCATAATTGTGCGATTGTCAATTAAAAAGCAATTATTGCGCATATCTGAGGTGCCACAACAACGATTCGATGTTTTACAATGTCTGCCTTTATACTAGAGGCACACACAAGTAACTCTAAAGAATGTAACGTTTAATCGCGCTGCGCTGACAGTGCAACGTGATGCTGAAAAAGGTGTTTCCAACGCTTTCCTACGACGTCATGGTGGTGCCACCTACCCATCGCTTTGCGTTCTACACCTTATCACCTCCGAGACTGGCGCGCATATTTCTCCGCGGGCGCGCACGCCTTCGTTTTCGAAGATAACTGCCATATGGCGCTCGTGTCTAACGTGCCTCGATGCGCTCATTCGTCTCCGCTACACGCTCGAGGCACTCTAACGCAGTGCCTCCAGAATACCATTCACCGATTTTCCTGCACAAAACTCCAAATAAACATTTTGTTCACTCTTTGCAGACACAAGACTATCATCTTTCGATGACATCTACAGTGTAACATGTAGGTTCGGGCCAATTTTTTTATTCATCTTCGCTTAGGCTCGTCCTCTATCAAACCTAATGTACGCATCTAATGAGGCCACCAATGAATTAATGCTTTACTGTGAACTAGTCAGCCAGTGTACACGATCGGTGAGCAGAAAAAGGTTAGAAACAAGAAGCCCATTTCAATTTGACGGAACGTCCGAGTCTTGCACTTTTTTTTAAGCTACGAAGAAAATCGACTTTACTGCGCCATGTCACGCGGATGGTGACCATGATTTGCCTTGCAAAATGGGCTGGACAGGCTTATCATCCAAATTTCCAAACAAACTCATTATGGGCAAACTGAAATGACTATGAAGTTCCGCTATGCGTTCGTATTCATTGGACTGTGTTCGAACTCCTGTGATTGGAAAATAGAGAGGCAAGCGTGCATATCACAAGGTGAGTATGAGACGAAGATTTAAAATTCCGGACGTATGCTCGAAATATGAGGCCTTGTAATGGGTGAACATGGTGACCTTAATAGCGCACAACACATGGTAGTCCACGTTTGTCCAAGAAATTAGAGCACTGCGGTCTGTATTTAAAATGCGGCAAGAGAAAAACGTAATTCAGAGGTACTTTCAGCTTTATCGTATGCAGCCTGTGACATTGGGTAGTATTTTAAAAGGACTCTTTCAGGAGACCCGCCATCTTAGTCTAGTGTTCATCGTGCTAGATTGCTGTTTATAAGGTCGCAGAATAGAATCCTGGTGGCGGCGGTCGCATTATCGAAAGAGACAAAAATACTTTAGGCCTGTGTGTTTAGATTGCGGTGCACGTTAAAGGACCCCAGGTGGTCGATATTTCCGGAGCCCTCCACTACGACGTTTCTCATAATCGTATCATGGCTTTGGGATGCGAAACGCCAACTTCTACAGTACTTGTCCCTTTAGGAACACTATCGCGGAGAACTGGTGCTGACGGCAAACTCGCTACGAAAGGTCATGCACATTGCACTAATTATCACAATATCTGAAAAGTAGCGGCACGGGTCAGTAAAACTACCTTTCTCATTCTGCGGTGTGACAGAAGACGCCCGCCTAGCTGCTAGGCAACTTAACCTCTTCCAGAAACGAAAACAGCGATGCCGAACGAATAGCACCGTAAGTGCTCGTATCTCATTGCGACACGACTTGTTCGACGCACGTAAATTAAACTTTTTTTTTATTGCAACTCATCTTTGAGGGGGGTAATTCATTCCTCGGTGCGTAGAAAAAGGAGATTGTCGAGAATTCGAAAGCAGCTAGATGCACGACAAGTGAATCGAACAAAGCAATACGTGTAAGAGGCAGCAAAAAAATAATAAAAAAAGCAGAGTACTGTATACGGGGTTCGAGCTTGCAAAACAACAGTTGTGACTTCTTGTCTGCTCACTCAATCGAATTAGGAAACTCTGCGATGTTCCGGTTCGGTTCGTAAACAGTCTGGCTCATTTCCGCCAATAGAGCCTTCCGAGCGCCCGCCCACTCGTGCTGTGCCACACTAGCGAATCGCTTCGTGTTCATGACGAATGAGTTGAGTAAAGGGGCATCCGGGGTACGAGTACCTCTCCAACATACCCTCACGTTCCTCGCCTCTGTTTGTCTATCTCTTATAAACGCATGCTCTAGCGGCGCCCACGAAAAGACACACGGTATTGTTGCTACTGCGTCGTCGCAATCGTTTCTCAATGCGATTTGCATCGTCGTTTCGGCTCTGTACGAAGGCTCTCGTATAAGCCTGGCGCATCCGTCCGACTCACCATGGCCGTCGGTCTGCACAAAAGCAGGCCGAACTGAGGCCCCATAGGCGTGAAATTGCATTCTGACACTCAAGCTTGAGACGGGTTCGAAATCCTCGGCCTTTTCCCTGGCTTTCTTCTTTTCTCCTTCACGTCGCCTCTTTTCTCATTCATTATATCTATTTCGTTCTCTATGTGTGCCTCTACTTTCCTTCTTTCTGTTCTTTTTTGTTTTTTTTTGTTTTATTCGTGCGATAGTGTTAAGTTCTTTTTTTTTTACTGCCAAGTGGTTTTACACTTCTTCTCACGCCTTTTCCTTTTCGTGCAACAAGAGTTTCAAAACGAGCACGCGAGGGAAAAAATTGGCTTATTTCTGGCACATCTTCCCTTTGTGTCCTTCCGTCGGGCTCTGCATTATTCCTTTGGGCGTGCAGTGAAACCACCCCGAGTATTCGACTCACGTCGCTGCGTCTTCTACGAACGCCAACACGGTCGTCCTTATGGGCACCCACTCGAAAAAAAAAAGGAATTTTTGAAAAAAATTGGTAAAAGAACGCGGCTTTGCACTATACGCAGCTTTGTCTTTCCCGACGCTTCATACTCATCATGCATAACGACTGCCGTGTTGTCCGAGTTTCTTTCGAGGTGAATGAGAATGTTTTTTTAGAAAAGAACAATGCTTGAACAGCCCACGTGCGCGCAAGTCCCTGCTTCGCTATTGCGAATAAAAATACGGACTCCACGTGTGCTGCGCAGCATTTTTCCGTCTTGGTTCCCGTAGCAGCTTTTGAAATGCGCATGTACAATTTGTAATTAGGTGCAGGCGCTAACGAATGAATCATGCTATTCGCGCGCAATGGCAAATTCTAATGGTAATTCTGATATTTCACTTCCTAAAACATTCACGCATCAACGACGTATCATGAGGGACACCGCAGTGAAGGGCTCCGGAAATTTCGACAACCTGGTGTTCCTTAATGCGCGCCCAAGTGCACGGGTCTGTGGTATGTAGTCTCCACCCAAATGCGGCCTCAAAGGGCGGGATTCGATCGTATGGCCTTCAGGTCATTCATCGAGTTCCATAACAACTAGACCACCATGGCACGCAATGACTAATTATTTATTTCTTGAATGAACAACTTTGTGGTGTTTTCAATCAAATTAAGTGAGAGGATTAAATAGGCGCACGTCGCCAAAAAATAACAAAGCAGAAATTCGGCAGATCATGCGTACCTTGAAAATTGACAGGAACATATGTCAAGTCTGAAAGGTTGCAATGCATTGCAATGAGTGCGCATGCTCTCCTTGATTTAGCAATACTACCTTGGTATATACTGGCACTGTCTGGCAGAAAGTGTTTGACGACGTAAGCGACGGGATTGTGACATTATACATGTCTTGACCAACACGTCATTGATTGATGAGATCGATATGGAGAGTTTAACGTCCCAAAACCGCCATATGATTGTGAGAGACGCTGTAGTTGAGGGCTCCGGAAATTTAAAGCACCTGGGGTTCTTTAACCCTTTCAGCCATGGAACTTTCCTTTTGTCACACACATTTTTATTACGTGTTTCACTAATCCTTAGGGTCTCAAAAGACTACAAACGAAAAATTTTGTCAGTAGTGTAAGTATTTATTGATACACAGCCATGATATCAAATTAGATCATCACGACTCTAAAGTTATGAAATGACAAAACGGCAAACTTACTGACGATGTGCCCTTGAGTGCACAAAATTTGAAGAAACGTAGTATTTGAAAGTATTGAAGCTGTTAAAACAACTTCAAGACTTCAACCCGAAAATGACGCCTTCCTGCCTCTGCCTGCCCGCGCTAGCGTTACCGACAACCTCGGTCGAGATTCTTCTTCTTTACGGCTCCATTGATTGATTGATTGATATGTGGGATTTAACGTCCCAAAACCACTATATGATTATGAGAGACGCCGTAGTGGAGGGCTCCGGAAATTTAGACCACCTGGGGTTCTTTAACGTGCACCCAAATCTGAGCACACGGGCCTACAACATTTCCGCCTCCATCGGAAATGCAGCCGCCGCAGCCGGGATTCGAACCCGCTCCCTGCGGGTCAGCAGCCGAGTACCTTAGCCACTAGACCACAGCGGCGGGGCTCTTTATGGCTCCATGCTCCGCAAAAAGGAAACAACGGTGTTGTCAATCGCAGTGAGGATAGTTGACGAAATGATTCTCCAAGAATTGGCGAGTTTTATTATGTTTTCAAGTTTCTGGGAAAAATTTTTGTATGGTGTCATCTATTTATGACACTAGGGCTGAAAGGGTTAACGCGCACCCAGATTTGAGCACACGGGCCTACATAATTTTCGCCTCCATCAAAAATGCAGCCGCCGCAGCCGGGATTTGATCCCGCGAACTGTGGATCGGCAGCCAAGTACCTTAGCCACTAGACCACTACCGCGGGGCTCACCAGCACGTTATATTATTCAGACCATTTTACCCTCGCATACTAATCTTGGTTTACCGCAAGTTAAAAGGTTGATCACGAGAGCACCGAGACGAAGATAGATAGATAGATAGATAGATAGATAGATAGATAGATAGATAGATAGATAGATAGATAGATAGATAGATAGATAGATAGATAGATAGATAGATAGATAGATAGATAGATAGATATAGATAGATAGATAGATAGATAGATAGATAGATAGATAGATAGATAGATAGATAGATAGATAGATAGATAGATAGATAGTAGATAGATAGATAGATAGATAGATAGATAGATAGATAGATAGATAGATAGATAGATAGATAGATAGATAGATAGATAGATAGATAGATAGATAGATAGATAGATAGATAGATAGATAGATAGATAGATAGATAGATCGATAGATAGATAGATACATAGATAGATAGATAGATAGATAGATAGATAGATAGATAGATAGATAGACTAGATAGAAGATAGATCCAAAGTGCCTACAATACGCAAAGAAATACGTCGTCTTAAAAAACGGAAAGTTGAGTGCTCACACGTACGACGTCCCCCATTAAAAGTGAAGCGAAAGAAGTTTAAAACAGGCGCGCGAACAAAAGCGTCCGTGCCATCTCTTCACATGTAATTCATTTCATTTCCTGTGGTTTTAATAAATGATGCTTCTACACTGCCCACCATTCCGTATTTTCTCATTTCTTCTACGACTTATGTTCTGGGAGTGTAGAACAATTCCTCCCGACTCTACCTCAAGCAAGGGGGAAATGTCCCTCAGGAGCTCGCTTCTCACCGACCAGCAATGGGCCGTCCAGCAGGCCCACGAGGCGGCCGCCAGGTACTCCCTGTCGGTCCCTACGAGGGAGACGCACGCTATATACGCGCTAAGCGCGTCCTGCAGGACTGGAATAAAGTTTTTTTTTTCATTCCATTACCGCTGTTGGCCTACGACTCTGTCTGTTTTATCACAGTTTTAATCGTGCATTTCTTTAAAAGTCATAGACTGGAAAGAAACCAAGGAACTTTGGCTGACCTCGCGCGGTGAGGCTGAATATTGAGTTGGTCGCCTTAACAATTTTTTTTTTCACGTGAGTTGAATCAGGGCGAGGACAATCGCCACTTTTGTTTCGACTCACGCAGAAGGCGAAATTGTTAAGATGAAATATTCAGCCTTGGAGATGAAGCGATAACCAAGCATTTGCGTACTTTCACTCGAACGAAAAATGTGAAGCCCCAACCGGAACTTCAGGTATGCGAACTTCCAAAAGTTTAGAACGCAGGCTGGTTAACAGAAAGCTACACGCACTGTCCGGTTGCCAAAGCTAAATAAAGAAAATGGGTGAGAATTAACGACGAGGCGACCGTATACGGCATAGCTTCGACGTCTTCGTAAGTCTACCGCATCACATGGCGAAATTTTCAACAACCAGCTTTCGAGCTCATCAAGCGCCCGACTGAAAGAGCATGCATTACTGGTTCTTTGTAGATACGACAGAACAATATTGAGCAATAGTGGCCATAAATAGGAGCTCGTCGAAGGCTTTCCTATATGAAGAAGCAGGACAATGAAAGGAAGAATTGTCATATTGTTAAATATGGCGTCGAACGGCTTGGTGCCGGAGGTGTTGCTGCGCTGCAGGTCATTTGATGCTGTCAATAGCCGATTCACAGGCTCTCTTACTTTTTTTTGCTACTTCAGATTTGCTTTTTATTTAGTATTGATGCGCTTAGATCGTGGTCCCCTGAGAAGAGTGATAACGATCGATTGAGCTTACAGGTGGCGCGAGTACATGACTACGGCAGGTACCATGTGCAGGTGGACTGGACATCTCTTTTTTTATTATTCTTTTAGTATTTGAAGTTTTCTCGTTTATGCGACATTGCGCGAATGTGAAAGCGTTGACTTCTTATTTTTGTTGTTGTTGTTGTTGTTGTTTCTTTATAATATTCAAAGGTTAGAGTCCATGTATACTAGCTTGTCGAAAAGGAAAATATTGAGAGTGCATACGTAATGTATCACCAGAAAAAAAAATTTCCACCACTGAACGGTTGCCGAAGCGACAAGATTGCAACAGGCGGCACTACATTTTTTTCCCCGGTGAGCCAATATCGAAAGTGCCAAACGCATTTAATTTTACAAAGCAGGGGAGGCCAGCAAAACTTCTCCGGCAAGCAGCTTTTTAGAGCAGTCGCGACGAAGATGCGGCTGTTCGCAACTTCAAGCAAAAAGAAAAAGAACAAACAAAAGAACATCATGTACGTAGCCACATCTGCCGATAACCGATGAACAAGCGTTTCTTTAAGATGTGGGCTTTCGGATGGGCCATCCGAGCTCGCTACCGGCGCACTCGTGAACAACACTGCGTGTCGCAATTTTACGTCTCCAGCCATCGTTCACTTGTGCTGATCTTTTTCCATTGAATCTATATATACTTTCACGTGCCATATCACTTGCGTAACCATAAACAAGATAACAAGTTCGATTCATCGATTTCATGGCTCATGAATATGCATTGCATATACATGCGTAACACTGGTATGCATCCTGAAAGCCTTCTTGTCATCCATGCGCTTCTAAGCTAGCAAAAATAATTGACTGACAACGGCTTGCGCACGTGGTGTTAACGAAAGAGTATTATTGTGGCATAAAACTGAAGACAAAAAACAAGCTAATAAAAAATCCAGTTAGCGGAAATAAAAAAAAAACGCATTTTACGTTCAAAGAAACTCGAGGTAGGTTCATAACAAAAAATTATCTTCTAATGGAACGTGCTACATGATGAAATACTAACAGTGTGAAGAAAAAAAAACAGGGCTGACGACTTTCGAAAAATCAAAATTCAAGAACCAAACCGCCCAGTATTATGTATAATTGAGCGTTGTTTTATGGAAGGAAACATTGTGGAATGACCCAGTTATCTTAAGAGCAATTCAAAGCACGCTGCATCTGCTAAGTTTAGAGCAGGTGAGGTGTTTGAAAGTGTCTACCGTGGAGGTTCGTAAGATAACAAAAAAAAGGGGGGGAGACAGAGAGGGGGAGTGTGCAATCTCTTTCGCGATATGCTGGACATGACAGCCCGTTTACGTTGGTACCGTAGCATTGGTAGTGATGGTGACGTAACAAATAACGGCCAATATCAGTCTACGTAAAGTGGGGGATTGTGGATGACGATGTGAGATCGCTGTTGCGAAAAGTGAGATAAATTAAGCTTGCTTCGCTTAGCTGAGACTGATGAAACAGTCGGGGCTGGTGGCGTGAAGTGGTCTTGAATGAAGTGGGTTTGTTGAAGTCGAAATACAGTGGCATCAAGCGGATGACTGAAGTGGACGAGTGGCAGGTGCAGTAGTGGGCGTATAGTGGTGAGTTATGCGAGTGGTGAGTAGTGGGAACGGTGGGAGCTGTGGCACACACCCGCCGAGGCATCCACCCACTTTATTTATTTTTATTTATTTATTTTATTGATACTGTAAGCCTTAACAGGCTCATACAGGAGTGGGAAGAAATTATACAGATTGTCATCTTCACATTAGACCACAGAAAAAAAATGAACACGGAAAAAAATAAGAACGAACAGTACAGACTACTCTAAACAATTACAAATTACAACTGTACATCTAGTCGAAGAACCAAGAAATAAAACAGAATAAATACACCACAGGCTAACAGGGAAGATTAGACACAGATCTGAGAATTGAAACATCGAGTTGCATACAAATCAAAACGTACAATCAATGAAAAGTTGCGCCATTATTCTACAACGCTGCAACTTACTGATCCAAAAACTTTTCAAGATTGGTAGTGAATGATCCGAGAGATTCTGAGGACACTATATCACGTGGCAGGTTGTTCCATATTTCTATTACTGACGGAAAGTAGGAATACTTAAATGAATTGCAACGGGAGATGAAAGGCCTGAGTATTCTCCACTACGATCTATGATCTACGGTGGTCCCCGGAAATGAAAACCTCGAGTAATAACCACTTCGCTATAAAAGATTTTAACACCCTTAACGACGCAGCCGGTGGCTTAATTTTGTGTGTGCGTGTGTGTCCGTGTTTTACTCTTATTTTTTTAACTCTCTTCCTCACTGTATTTTAACCCCGTATTCCCTAACCCAAGATTAGGGTAGCGTACCGGATACTAGTATCTGGTTAACCTTCCTGCCTTCCTTTTTTTTTCTTGTTTCTCTCTGTCTTAACGATAAACGGATTTAGCCATAAAACACCGGCTCAGCCCCATTGCACAGAAGCATATCAGGTACTACCATCTTGTTAACTTACCTGCATTTCTGTTCTATTTATCTTATATCTATCGCTCTCTTTAACAATATAACATGCCGTAGAACCAACTGGAACCCTGAAGGTTCGAAGGATTTAACTGCGTTAGCACTGTATCTACGAGTAAATTGTATGGAAGCCTCGCGTCACATGTACGTAACGGTTTTTTTACAGGAGTTCGTAAATGTGTTCCTTCGCCGTTCATTAATTACCTTGCGTCCTGGCAGTAATACGAGAGTCAAACTCACTCTTCATCTCTCGGACGATACTTTCTCTCTGCACGAGGATCAAAGATAAAAGTAGAATCCGCGGTGCTTCTGCAGTTGCTCTTAATACAATCATAACGGTGAGTACTTGGCTCTTTCTATAGATAAGGCATTATACATGAGTGCAATTAAGTGGAAAGTTTTGAAATGTATGCCATCTTCCCTTCGACGCTTTTACTCTCTTTGCGTTGCCAACCGAGAAACAGAAAGCAGTGATCAATTGCGAGGAGCATGAAGACTTGAAAGTCTCCTCTTGATACGATAGCAGCATCAGCTCTCTCGACGCCCCCAATTCAATCACCATAAAAAAAGCACGTTTTAAGGAGCGATCTTATGAAAACAAAACAAATCGCTGTTCAGGAGAACGTACTTGCTCGGATTACAGGGCATGCTTTATTTCTAATCGTATATTGTCTTTGAACGTTGTGAAATCCTTGGCGAGGTCACCATATGACATTTCAAAAGATTAGATTGATCGGCAAAGCTAAATTTTTATAGATAGTGAGTCACAGATCAGATGACATGCTGTTTGCCTTCTTTACCTGATAGGACGGTAATGTGTTAAGGAGGAAGATAAGTCATGGAGGAGGATTCGTCAAAGGTCGGGAGCTTCACAGTTCGTGGAGTTCGTCGCAGTCGCCAAATTGATTACTAAATTACTAATAAATCGGTTGTTCCGTTCAGGATATGAAATTTCTCCTAACCGAACAGGATTAAATTCTTAATTTCTCTTTGTATTCCAGCATGAAAACGATACTGGGCATGCAGTTGTCATTGTTGAGGTGTGGTTTTAGAATAATTAGGTACTCCATAGGAAATTATTAACGCACGCACACGCGAATGCGCACACATACACACACACACGCAAACACACACACACACGCGCGCGCGCGCGCCAGCCCACATTTACACAGACTGTCTATCGCTTCTAATGAAACTTTCAAGTCTCACTGATAACGATGAAAAAATTCGGTACATTAAGCTGCTTCTTAATCATATAATCTCGTCAGGCAAAATTATAAAATTGTATCATGTACCTGGCCATGGGAATTTTGGGAAATGAGCTAGCTGACGCTGCAGCTGCATTAGAAAGGAAATCAGGCTTCGTGCGTTACGCCAAAATATCAATTCGGTCAGTACGAACTCAGTTTCACAAAATCTTGAATTCATATTGGCACACCCATTGGCAGACTGAGGGACCTGAGACAACGCTATTTCATTGGATCACAAGTCCGTACAAAACTCCTCAATGGTTCCCCCCTCCTAAAAACCTAACACACTTATTATCTGGTCACGGACACTTTCAGTATTATCTTCATTGATTCAATATAACTGCACCGGACAGGTGTATGTGTGGTGCACCTTGCTTGAGCGAACAACACTACTTTAATGAATGCCCGAACACGCAACACATTGTGACCCATTTACGTGTGCCCAAGAGTGATACAACACTACCTGCGCATTCAATGAATATGGGCTATTGACCAATAAAAAATCTCGCGCGTAACTACTTCAGTTAGTGACTGTGATGCGCAACTCTGTTTCTATGACATCCACATGACACGCATTAGCTAGCAACACTTTATCAGGACGTCGCTTCATACTCCGAATCACCTCCCTATCACAACTTTTGCGTGAATGCTCTCGATTACAGTCGCAGTTATGTCAACAAAGGTGGGGGAAAACCTAGGCGACTGATAACGATAGCATCACTGCTCCATTTTCCCTAAGTACTCAAACCATAGCATTCGCAATGCTTGCGCAAGTACCTAGTCCTGCCCCTCCCCCTTTTTTTTAAAAAAGCTTGTTACTATTGCGAATGGTGCTTTGTCTAAGTTCGCAGCGGCCCAAGGCTGCCCAAGGTTCCCTGCTGCATCGCTGGTTGGAACGACAGCCCGACGCGCCTGGCTACATGACTCCTGGTGAAGAAATGGGCTTCGACATCACAGAGGCCACTGCTACCATCCTCGTCAACGTTTACTCATCCTCAAGACCACTGGCTCGCATCCCACTTCGTTGTTTGTTTTTGGACTTTCTGCATTCAACGACAATGCACTTAAAATAAACACACACACACAAACACACACACACACACACACACACACACACACACGAACTCCAAAAACTCAAGTGGGGGAAATACACTGCTGCTGCATATCGACCTGCTCATTCATGAGAAGCTAACTAGTTTATTTATTACAGTTTCATGCCACACTCACTAGGTTTTACCCATGTTATTTTTTTTAGCTAATTGGTTTTTTCAAAAAAATAAAAATTTTGGGAAGTTTCCCCTCTTCATTTATGTTATATTGGCTTGAGCCCGTTATACTTCCTGGTGCTACGGACTATCCCCCTTTTTTCTTTTAGTTATTTTCACATATAGGGGGCGGAAAACACACACACACACACACACACACCGCAGGAAGTTACAGGATCACGTAGAATCACGTGTATTGAATCTGAATAAAGCAGCGTGGAGCACACAGAGACACACGGGGCAGGTTTGGTGTGTGGTGCATCCGGCGTGTCGGCGTCTATTCTACTTCGACGCCCGTTTGACACGACTTGACCACTCGGTCGTGTGTACTTGTGTGCTCGGCTAAGGAGAGACAAAACTCAGAATAGAACAGCGGGTACTCTTGTTCACTTCCTGAAGTATTTCGCCCATCGGGTTATGTCTCTCTCGCGTTTCTTTTCGATCATCTCTCCAGCGCTATACCACAGCACAGTCTCAGCTTCCAGCTCATTGCAAACAATGGCCTGCTATGCACATGCAGAAGGGCGGTCGCGTTGACGGAGTGCGGGGTGTCTTGATTGCGACAAGCAAGCGTGGTGAAACCGACCGAGAACGACTTGTAAGCGAGGCCGCGACATTGAACATATTAATGGTGCACTGCGGAATCTAGGAGGTCCCATTATTATTAGTGCCCCACTCCCCCCTTCTCTCCCTCTCTTTGTCTTGAAGCTTCCAAAATGGTGACTGCTTTGCCGAAAAGCGATTTTAAAGGAACGTATGGAGCGAGCTTTTCCCCATCTATGCACCCGTTCTCTCTCCCTTTCTCCTTTTCGGGGTAGTTATATCTGTCGGAACGGTGCCTGGGCCAAGCACAGGCGGGTATATACGATTTCGCGGTCGTTAATCTGCGCGAAGCGTAATTTGAACCATTTCATTAAGGCGGCGGCAGCGGCCATGCCACAGATTTCACGAAGCGACTGTCGAGAGGCCCCGTCGCTCGCGTTCCACAACTTAAGCGAGCCCAGAAGATTTTTACGACCATCGTAAAGAAATCCCTCGCCGTGTGTGAGAGAGAGAGAGAGAAATGTTATTTTCCGCGTCTTTTGGAAAAAAGCAGAGGCAGCATTTTTGCTCGCACTCTTCCACTCTGCGTGCCTTACTTGTCTTCGGGTCGTCCTCATCTCATCCACCCCCACCTCTCTCTATTTTTAATTCTTTTCTTACTTTTCTCTCTTGGTCACTGTAAGGCCCGTTATACGGCGCCCCCATTACGGGCCAACGCGGAGGATTGAATTCTTGAGAGCGAAACATTTCGCGAGTAAATGATCGAGGCTGTTACGATGACATGCAACAGCAATACAAGGCTCTTTCGCTGCGCTATTCATTCCAAGGCTAGCAGCCACTGAGAATTAGGCGTGCCCAAGTGAACAGATGTACGGCACGATGTGGGACGCACTGTTTGGAAGATAGATATTGTTACGGCTTCCATGCACCCTGCTTAGAAGAGGAAGCTAAATGTAGTGCAGTTTTGCTTATTGGGCTCTTCGTTCTACTTTGCATTAGGTAGATGTCCGGGAGAATCAATCTAATCGATCTCTAGGGCCAGGGTAGTGAGATCTCGGCCGATACCGTGGAGGCTGCACGATCAAATACGTTTACGAGACGACCCGATTTTGGCTCTGTGCGGTGTGTCTCTCCAACGTGGTCTGTACCGAGAGCCGATCCAAGCCGACGTGCGTCTCAGGGCTCATTCTCACAGCCGTCGAACGACCCGTCCCGTCACCGTGACGTCACTGGTTTTTGTCAGGGGAGAGTATTTTCGACCCGTTTTCTCTTGAAAAACAGGGTGACGTTTTCTCTTCAAAAACTAGGTGACGGTGGAACTCCGTCCCCGAGCCCCGCTCCTCATTGTACCAGGACCGGTCCACCCTCGGCGCACCTGACGAACAGAAGAAATTGCCGAAAGCACAAAAGAACACGGGGACAGAACGACTGAGTGTTTGCATGGTCATGAAGAAAGAGATTATCGTGTACGAAAATGTGCTGCCGTCGGCCTTGCAACCACCGTCGTTTGCCCGTACACAGCTCCGTCGCGTATTCTCTACGTTTTTTGACGTCACATAACGCGACGGGTCGCCCGACGGCTGTGAGAACGAGGCCACATTGCGCTGACCAGCAGAATCATAAGCAAAGGGCCTCTCTAATAGCATACCCTAGCAAGTCTACCGAGATGCTGTCGCTTAACTTTGAACGGTTTCAGTGATCGCTTGCAGACGTGTAATGGACATGCGAAAATATACTCTGACGATATCTTCCTCCCTCTTCTTTCTCTCACTCTCTTCCCCGCTCCGCGGTTCAGGGTAGCAAGCCAGATAGGTTGACCTTCCTTCCTTTCTCTTCTTTCGAGCTTCTCTTTCTCCTAAAGTTGTAGCTAGATTTGAGGTTAGTTCTATGTATTACGAAGCACAATTTTTCACATCCCGCGCACACTGCGATAAAAAATTGGGCATCGGTAGGCCTCTACCTTACTTAGTTTCACTCAACCCCTATAAAAAAAAAATTATTTTCATGTCCTTGCCCTCAAATCACCCATGGCGAGCTTGCTTTTGTAATAGTTTTCTTAATTATTTTCAAGCGCAATAGAGCGTTCCGCATGTACGAGTGAACGCATACGAGTGCAAGCCAAAAGACAAAGTGTCTTCGTGCGCGCTCAATTCACGCACTCGGAATTTACACGACCGGTCAACTGCAAAAATAAGAAAAGAAAAATGGGGTGGTAGAAGGAAAGAAATAAAGAGGGAGAATGTAAGTCTCTCTTATCTACTAGCCACGCTTCACAGTTTAGCATGGTTAATGAGATGAAACTAACCGATAATTTGACACCAGGCAAATCAGCCTGAGCAGGAACGATCTTGAAGCGCGGCAACGCCGAACAGAACTTTAAAATGATTGTATTCAAGTTTCACATATGAACGTGCGCAGCAGTGTTCATAACCAAAAAAATGTAATAAATGTAATCTTCTTGATCGGGAAGTACCCTGTTTTCATGCATCCACCACGTCGAAACGTTTATCTGCAGGCACGTAATTTCAATGTGTCGAATAACGTAATAACTCTAATGATAAAATTCCGTAACTTGAACGCATTCGAATTGCTATAGCGTGTCTGTGCTTTCACGTATATATATTATTACAGCCCGCTAGGGCGTTGATTAAGTTGCAAACTATCTGTTCTAACGAAGCGAATGGTTTCGTATTCTCTCCACTCCCTTCCTTATAGGCCGCACAATGGCGGTCCGCTGAAAGGCTCGTGGTCAAGAAAAAGTCCTCCAAACCATGCGATCATGTCCACCAGTTCTATCAATATTCATATGCACAGTTTTTATAATCTCTGTTCATGAACGTACAGAGCGTTTCCGACGAAAGCAAATCACGCTATCCATGCAAGCTCTCCGGGCTATGTCGCAGTGGATCCGTGTTGTACATTACGACAATCACACGCAACAATGAGCACACACGTAGACACCGCATATCACTGCTTCAGTGATCCGAGAAACTGCCTAACCAATCTGACCATATATTTGTATGGTCAAATTACTCAGTTTGTGCTCCTGCCACCAAACAAGTCATAAGTTATCTAGACATAGCTTCGCAAGCATGAAGAAGAAAGGGAAACAGAATAGCTCGAAATCTTCTGCACTCTATCATATATTTTCCGTCTTTCTCCTTGCTGATTTCCGTAGCAAGTCTGCATTTCAATATGACCCAACCTGTTTCCAAAGAGGTATTCCTGGAAGAGTTAACCATACGAAGTTGTCTAACGGGTCACAGTACTTTATTTCAGAATCATTCACTCGGGATCGAAGAGATTAAAAAATGACCGCTGCTTCTGTAAGAAAAACTTCAAAACCCCACTCGTTTAGAAGCATACCAAAACATTAACGCCTGTCTATCGAATGCCCGCAGGGATAAAAAAAATATTTTCCTCAAACTTCAACAACTACCGCTATGACAAAGGGGTTCGAATACTCTAAAGACATATTCCCCCGCCCCCCCCCCTTTCAAACTTTTATTTCTTAATCATCAAAAAGACAAGTTTTGAAAACCACGTGAATTGTAAAGCGTTCGCGATATTTCTTGCCCTTTCCGTGCTTACACATATTGCAACGGGAGAAATGAAATTACAAACGATACAAATAAAAACACACTAATTTATTGGTATTTCAGTTAGTTTTAAAATACTCAAGGCTGTTTTCAAGCAGCCCGTCAAAGCAATGTTCGGTGCTGTTCGCAGAGTTTGCCGTACTATATTTTGCCACGCTGATCCCTAGTGGCGCACTAAAGCTTCCCATGTAGTGAACCCACAAAGAAATGCTAATGTTCAGGGTTTCCTATGCACGTGCGGCTAATAAGTGCATGCTCGCATTCATTTTAGGCGGATAGTTCATTTTTCGATAGTGAAGCTGCACCTGCGGTCCCGAGTGTACCATGAATATTTGGAGCACCGGAGAAAATGAAACTTGGATTAAACGGCCTGGGGGAGTAAAGAAATTGAGCACCGTATATCTGTTGACATTGAGAACTGGAAACGAATATTTTTCAGGCTTTCTCTCACTTCGGTGAGGCAAACATTCATCAAACGTATCTCATTATGTACGCAAGATAGCTGTTCCCGTGCGAAGGGATCGATCTCATCTTACCTCTGCCGTCATATTCCAAATTAAAGAAAAAGGGATACGCACTCACGTAAATACAGGAACACCTTGCTGCAACATCCTATCTGCCGAAGTTGACTAATACGAGCAGCCAACAAGCAGTGTTCTGGTTACTAGAGCAAGAACTTGATGACTGTCTTGGGGCAATCACATAATTGGGCACAATTTGTGCCATAATTCAGCGCCGGCAACATCGTCAGGCACAACCAGCGCATCGGCAGGTCACATGAAAGAACATTCGTGGCTTGGCATGGCCCGCGTTTTATATCTGACCGCCAATGTTCAGGCCGGCTCCCTTTCTCAACATCTCGAGTTGAAGGAACAGGACAGAACGCGATAGCATCATTCACACATGATCACGCTATGCGCCTAGCTTTCCCTTTGCACAGTGCAAACTTCTACGCAAAGAAACACTGCAGCGTGTCGCCTGCGCGCTCCTACGGCGGCTTTCAGTGCGTTCAAGCGGGAGCGAAAGTAACCGCAGCCTCTTTTCGCATCTGACGGTGAGCAAAAGAAGCGGTCATTGATACTATAGAACTGCCAAGAACCACTGGCAAGATCGAAACCCCCTCCCCCTTTAAGGTGATTATCGGCCTCTTGCGTAATCGCCTTGGAGGGGGAGGCGGCTGCAGTCTTGCCGATGGTTCCATATCAGCAATAAATGGTTGTTTTGCTCACCTCTAGAGAGACAGAAGAAACTTTATTGAAGTGTCTCTGCTGGGCTCAAAGGTGGCGGGGGGCCGGGCTCCTTTGCAACCCCCTTCCTCAGGCGGCGGCCAGGCCTTGAATTCTGGCGGCGTATCTGGCCAGCCGGACAGTCCAGAGCTGGTCCTCCGGGCACGTGCTGAGCAGCAAAGCCTCCCACTCCTCAGCCATTATGATTGTGAATGTATGGTTTGTGCTGTGTTTAATGGAGTGAGTCTAGCGGCAGGGCAGGCCCATATGAGATGACGCGAAAAGAGGTTCTGGTTGCTTTCGCTCCCACTTGAACGCATTGCCAACACACGTGGAAGCATGCAGGCCACGTGCTCCCGTGTTTTCTTGCATAAAAAATTGCACTGTGCACACAAACGGAAGGCATAAGTGATCAGAACGCAGGACCGTCGTATAAAATTCAAAGACGTCACTTGACGATAATATACGGGGTATGATGTGTCGAAACGTGCCTCTGTGTCCGCAAAGGTGCACTAAGAGGCTTCGAAAGTTTTATTACGATTTATGATTTTGAGGAATTATTTACTATATATACGTGCTTTGATCGTCTTCATCTGAAAAAACAAGAAATTGAAGACTGGAGTGTCGCAAGCAGACATCAATCATCTTCATCATCATCTTTAAAAATCAAGAGTTTTACAGAGTGACGATAAGCGTATAATGCCACAAACAAAAGAACTTCTTTCTCTAATCCCGTTTGTGGCCTCCTCAAGTCTATTCCCGCCGTGGTGGTCTGGTGGTTAATACGGTCTACTGTGTACTTGTCCGTACCTCTTCTTCGTTTCGCGCCTACAATTGCCATCTAGGCTAGCCTGTCAGCACACATTATTGAGATGATTCGAAGGTCTAAAGATCGGGTCTCGGACACGGCACCCGCATTTTCAATGGCGGCAGAAATGCTCCAGTCCGCCGTACTTAGATTTATGTGCACGTTAAGGAACCCCCGTTGGTCGAAATATCCCGAATCCTCCACTTCCGCGTCCCTCATAATCAAATTGTGGGTTTGTTACATAAAACTACTTTAATTACTCTTACTATTGCTAAATTCCCTCCTCAAGTTTTGCCCCACCGCGGTGGTCTAGTGGCTAAGGTACTCGGCTGCTGACCCGCAGATCGCAGGATCGAATCCCGGCTGCGGCGGCTGCATTTTCGATGTAGGCGAAAATGTTGTAGGCCTGTGTGCTCAAATTTGGGCACGCGTTAAAGAACCCCAGGTGGTCGAAATTTCCGGAGACTTCCACTACCACGTCTTTCATAATCATATAGTGGTTTTGGAACGTTAAACCCCACATATCACTCAATCAATCCCCGAGTTTTGTTATCACCCAGTTTTGCTGTCAGTGATTCTCAGCGCAAATCACGCTTGCTGTGTTCGAGAAGCTTCAGGAGTGCAGTATATCACTTTGTTGAGATTACGCCCACTTCGCCAATATTGCGGATTATTTTGGAACCTACGTCGCCGCTAACGCTATCGCTAGAATATTCAATGGTACGTGTATAAATGCCGACATGCCTCACCGCTTGCCGGGTGATCGATGGCCGACGCTCTCTTGGTCGCTATGTGCCAGTGAGCATCGCTGTAACCTGACCTACAGTTTGCGGGCCACAAGTTCGGCCGAATAAACAGTTTCATCTTGTAATTACAGTCTGCTTCATTCGTTCATGTCACGACACTGTCACACTATTGCCCTCAATGCTGGTATACATTGCCATTTGCTGCTCTTCAACGATCAAGATTGTGCCGTGTTGCAGAGAGTATGAAGGAACAAGCACGTATTGGGGGCGAAGACATACCTTAGCGCCATCTGCCTGAATCCTTCTATTACTTAGTGCTCGTTCTCACAGCCGTCAAATTACCCGTCCCGTCACCATGACATCCCCGGTTTTTGTCAGAGGAGAGGGTTTCCGACCATTTTCTTTTCAAAAACGGTGTGATGCTGACGTAGGGTGATGCTGACGGTGACGTAGAGCACCGGTGCCCCACTCCTCATTGTACCAGGGCGGTTTCCCCTATGCGCACCTGACGAACAGAAGAAAACGCGGAGAGCACAAAACAACGCGGGGGTAGAACGACTGGGTATTTGCGTGATCATGGAGAAAGCGATTAGCGTGTACAATAAATTGGCCCGAATCTGCATGTTACTCTGCAAATGTCGTTGAAAGACGATAGTCTTGTGTTTGGAGAGAGTGAACAAAACGTTTACTTGATGTTCTGCGTGAGAAAATCGGTGAATGGTATTCTGGAGGCACTGCATTAGAGTGCCTCGAGCGTGTAGCGGAGGCGAACGAGCGCATCGAGGCACGTCAGACACGAGCGCCGTCTGGCAGTTATCTTTGAAAACGAAGGCGTGCGCGCCCGCGGAGAAATATGGGCGCCACTCTCGGAGGTGATAAGGCTCAGAACACAAAGCGACGGGCAGGTGCCACCACCGTGTCGTCGTAGCGAAGCGTTGGAAACACCTTTTTGAGCATTGCGTTGCACTGTCAGCGCAGCGCGATAAACGCTACAGCCCTTTGAGTTACTTGTGTGGGCCTCTTCTAGTATAAAGGCAGACATACAAAACATCGACGTGTTGTTATGGCGCCTCAGATATGCGCAATAATTGCTTTTTTAATTGACAATCGCAGAACTAAGAATGCTAAGCATTGAGCAATATTGGCGGGCACTGCGGATGGAGTTGGCCATTTGGTGCCGTTCGAGATATCGTTAAGGGCGGACAAATAGACAAATGTACTGACAGACTGACAGACAGACAGACCAAAATTTTTTCGTCGAAGGTCCCCAAGAAAGACTATCTATCGTCTTTAAAAATGTGCTGCTGTCGGCCTTGCAACCAACGTCGTCTGTCCGTACACAGCTCTCTCGCGTATTTTCTACGTTTTTGTGACGTCACATAACGCGAAGGGTCGTTTGACGGCTGTGCGAACGAGGCCTTATAAAACGACATCATGTCGTACCGGCTGTCCGACGTGTGCGACAACTCCTGTCATTCATGCTGCTCTACCGTGGCTGTCCTCGCTTCGCAAGCGTCGGTTGTGTTTGTATTAGCTGCGAAACTACCTAGAGTGTTTGCCAACAAAGCGTTTTTCTCAGCCAACGTACATCGCCGCGCCGTACAGTTTCGAAGGAGCGCGTGTGCATGGCTCTATGGACGCACAACCTGAAGAAGCACTCTGTGAAAAGGTGGGTTGTTATGAAAATCATCTAGTACTCTGTTAATCGAAGCATTCTCACATTGCCCGAACATTCATGTTTGCTGATGCTAGCGTGATGGCGCGCACCTGTTTCATGCTATTGCGTGGAAAGTGCGCGGCCGAGACGGTAACACTTGTTGCGACGCGCGCCTCCAACGACGTTACGAAGGGCGCCTCGAAATCTCACCGCTGCAACCACTGTTTTGAAAGACGGCGACGCCAACACGGTCCCGAAGGCGCCACTGCTTCGAATTCCACCGGGAAGGTCACCAGCCGTTTGATAGCGTAGATTTTTCAGCTCGCGACTGCTTCTGCGCAGAGCTGATAGACGAGCGGACGAGACGACGGTGAGTTAAACAAGGTTTATGTACAGCATATATACAGAGGCGTTACAAATTCGGCACTGGGGCCGACAGAGACGCGAAGAGCCGAGCTCTTCTCTCTAACACAAAGCTCTACTCTCAAAAGGGTCTGCTAACACATAGCTCAACTCTCATAGCTCTCTTCTCTGACACACAGCTCAACTCTCTACACATAGCTCTCTCCTCTGACACACATGTCTGCTCTCACATAGGACTGCTAACACACAGCTCGAATGCGACACACATGTCTGCTGTCCAACACGTCTGCTGCTCGCGACGCGCCGCAGGGCTTCTTTTAGTAAACAAATGTCCAACCAGAAGCGCCGCTGGACGTGAGGTCAGAGTCCTCCAATGGGGTCGCCGCTGGGCCGCGTCATTCTTTCTCATCGAATCTGGAGAGGCTGCGCTGCAGGTGGCTGCACCCAAAGACGAGTGACGTCGCCAGGCATTGCGTCAGACCCGCCAGACAGGAAGGCGCCGGTTGCTGGCTCGACGGGCTGCTCGAGTGACTCACTGCACGTGCGCGCCAGAAAGGCGCCGTCGCGTGTTTACGCCGTTGAGT